>JAZKJV010011385.1:0-72802 GCA_037367405.1 Ottelia alismoides | reverse complement strand
TTTTCTTTTAAGTTTGGAGAGAGGGCCCGTCGACTCGATAATTTTTCAGCAGGAACAAATGAGATATAAATAAGTAACACGGTACCAAAAATGAAAATTATGAAACACAAAAACGGAAACTACCTTTTCCAACCATAGGTTGGACTTTCCAATAAGATGAAGAACTTCTTCCGGATCATACAAGTCAGAGGACTGTAAAAAGAATTGCAATCTGTCTCTTACAGGAAGGGCAAGCATATCTCCATTTTCCGCATTATAAGAAGAAACACACTCATTTCTGATATCTACAGAAAATGCATCTTCCTGATCTATCTCCAGAGAATCAAGTGCAGCTGTGGCAAGAGAAAGAGCATACATGGTATGCAGCATAGCATCATCAGTATATTGGTCCTCAATCAGCCATTGCAAGTACCTATATAAGTACGTTACGATAGTCTCAGAAAAAAAGGAAGTGCCCAAAAGTCACTACTAAAGAGAAAACACACCAATCAACATATTAAGATCTGGGTTCAAATATTCAGATGATTGTCATGATAAAATGACGTATAAAAGTGGGAAAACTTGCACTATTAAAACAGCTAAAAAATCAGATATTAGTCGCTAGAAAAGATCAGGAAATTCCACATTAAAAATAACAGTGCTGCAGATAGTATTATATACAGACATACATACAGTACAGATTTAAAGCCAGACGTTTCGTCAAAAAAATCTAATCATAGCACCTAACAAGATAAATAGTAAATACTAAACAGTGCACATTAACATATTAAGAAATATCCTACGTGTCCCCATCATCTTTAATAACTTTGCAACAAAATAAACTGAACACGGCCGGTGGGGGATGGCGAGTGGAGTGCGAAGGGCGGGTGGAGTGCGAAGGGCAAGTTGGGAGCGTACGGTGGATGGGACGCGAAGGGCATGGTGGGTGCGACGGGTGGACGGGACGCGAAGAGCTTTTGGGGAGCGTTGGGATTCTGGGAAGCGAAGGGCGTGGACACCGAAGGTGCGGGAAGCGAAGGGCGTAGACGCGAGGGAGCGCCGCAGCACGGTAGGTGGCCTTTCTCGTCCTCATGGTGCCGGGCTAGACATGGAGTCTGATGAGGTCGGTGGCGGGTGGACCCGGGTTTCTCACGCCAAGCCGGGTAAGCGGTGTTTCAGATGTGACTCGTGGCCATATTGCTTCCGAATGCTGTGCTCCCCCCCGTTGTTTCCTCTGTGGCAAGCTTGGCTATCGAAGGTCCTTCTGCTGGTCTTCGGCGGTCGTCGCTGGAACGACGCACTTCGCTCCTCCGGTGCGTGGGAGTGCGCTAAGTATGCATGGGGGTCACGATTCTCGTTCTTTCGCCCAGGTGGTTGGCACTGGCGTTGCACGTGATGAGGGTCTCTTCGACGCTCCTCTTTCTACTGGGGGAGCGTTGCATGGCTTCCAGGCGGGAAACGGTTCGGGTCTCGCGGTGGAATCTGGTGTTGCGCTCGTCTCGGAGTTGGGGGTGGAAGCTGAGCCAGAGTTGATGGGTAGGGTGGCGGAATCGACGCAGGTGGAGGAAACGACGCCGGTGATGCCTCTGGGGGGGTCGGGGAATGCTTCCGAAGTTGGCGACGCGAGGGTGGTTACGCTACCAGAAGTCGGTTCTTTGGACGAGGGGGGTGAAGTGGAGCGGTCGAAAGGGGGGAGGGGGCTTGATCAGAACGAGGTGTCGCCGGAGCATGGGGGTTTGGGGGGCTGGCGCGACCACGCAGGGTCGGCCTCCTCGCTCTCCATCGTGGTGGGGATTTTGCAGAAGCATGATGATGGGTGGGAGCGCATCCGTGCTGGTACGTTGGATTTCTTGGGCGAAAGCTTTGCTGGGGATTTCGTCATTCTGGATGCGGCTCGCTGCTGCGTTCGAGGTCTCTCCCCGGAGCAACGGGAGAAACTTCTTCGGTTCCATGGCGTTGCCGGAGTAAAATGGCAGAGCTTGCGGGTTTCTGATGGTGGCGCTTCCACGACGGAGGTCTTTGTTGCTGAAGTGAGGGGGGTGCCCTTCCTCTCGAGAACGGTCCATGCACTTTCGAAGGTTATTTCCCGGTGGGGGCAAGTCCTCCAAATTCTTGATGATGGACTTGCTCCGGGTGCTGATTGGAGATGCTCCCGTGTTCTGATTGAAGCTTCTTCTGCTTTCTTTGCCGAATCGGCAGGAAAGGTTCGCTTCGAGTTGCTGTCATTGGGTCGCTGGACCTTCAGGCTTGAGTTCTTTTTTCCTCCGATGACGGCGGTGTCGGTTCCTCCTCCACCAGCGGCGGGCTGGCGGGGGTCTACCTCGGCTTCTCCGGCCGTCAGGGTTCCTGCGCGGACGGGTGACGGTACGTCTTCTAATAGCCACGTGGCGACTACCGGGGCTATTTCCGACGCGTTGCCATGCATGTCTATCTGCTCACGTGGGAGCGAAGAGGCACCTCGGGTCTTGCAATCGCGCGGTGCAATCTTTGATTTGGTGGCTGTTGATATTCTCGACAACGATTCGCTTCCCCCTGAAAATTCCTTTATGTCAGCGGGTCTTTCGCACGTGGACCACTCCACGCACAGGTCTTTCATTCCTTGTGACCCACTTGTTAACAGTATTTGGGCTCCTCTGCGGGCATCTTCGGAGCAGCTGCTAGCGGATCCTATATCGCTATCAGATCAACTTTCTCTTTCGGAGCATGTTTATTGGGGACCCGATGTTTTGTGTCCTCGGCCTATCAGATCGGTGCCTTTCTCTTTCGAGATCCATCTGGATGGTCCGCAATCTCCTCCCTCCCCGCGGCCGCTGGTATCTTATCCTGGAGGTGATTTTCCTTCGTCTGTTGTGGGGGACGCCTTGGTGCTCCCTCATGCCTCTACGGGGTGGCCCCCTCTTCCGGTATGCGATGATGTTGACTTCTTTGCCAATGGGGTGGCGACGACCCCCTTGGCTGATGATGCTATGGTTGCGGGACTCTCACCCTCGTCCCGTTATGGTCGGAGCTACTCTCGGAGGAGGCACTTTTGCTCTGATTCATCTGTCTTATCTTCCTGTCAGTCTTTGCGCGAGGCGGTGGCGGAGGCGGCAGGCCTCGCCCAGCTCGGTGACCGGTCCCATGTTGGTCTTTGATGACCCCTTTCTGCCTCGTTGCGGTTTTTTGGGCTTCCTTTTTGTTTTAATGAAGATTTTGTCCTGGAATGTGCGTGGTCTGGGTGACCCTGATCGTCGGCGCATTTTGGGCTCGCGCCTTGTGGAATGGGACTGTGATATTGCTTTCATTCAGGAGTCGAAGCTTTCGGTGTTGGATGATGATGTTTGGAGGTCTTTTGGCGCTGGTCATCTCAATGCTTTCCGTGCTCTGGATGCCAATGGTGCTAGGGGTGGTGCTATTCTGGCCTGGCGCTCTACGCGTTTTTCCTTTTCGTCCTTGAGGATCGGCCGTCACTCAATCTCGGTGGTGTTGAATTGCTGTTTGTCAAATACTTGTATGGCGTTTACTTGTGCTTACGCCCCTACTTGTCATATTTCTCGACGCGAGCTTTGGGAGGATTTACGCGAGGATGCTATTATTTTTGGTGACGTGCCTTGGTTGATAGGGGGTGACTTCAACGTCACTCTGCAGTCGCAGGATCGCCCTAGGGGTCGCGGTGGTCTTGACCCGGGCTCTTCGGACTTTATGGACCTTATTAATGACTTGGCTCTTGAATCGCTTGTCCCAAATGACATCTCATACACGTGGCGGAACAACTCCTCGCGGTCGCGGATCGATCGTTTCTTGGCAAATAACAGTTTGATGGAATCTTTTCCTTTTTGCGAGGTTACCTCGAGACCGCGATCCTTTTCGGATCATAACCCCATTATTTGGTCGGCTGGTGATGATAATCGTCCTCATGGCATCTTCCGTTACGAGCGCTCTTGGCTTTTGGAGCCTGGATTTCGGGACTTGGTTCGGCATCATTGGACTCAGATATCTTCGACGGGCAGTGTCGCTCGCCGTTTTGATCATAAGCTTTCGTCTCTCAGAAGGATGCTGGCGTCTTTTAAGGAGGACACTCGCTCTGCTCGCATCGCCACTCGCCTGGCGGCTGATGAGGTGATTCTGCGTTTTGATCGCATTGAGAACGACAGGGACTTGAATCAGGACGAGTTGGTCGTGCGCGCGGATGCTATGGACAAGGTGAAGCTTGAGGATCGGAAGCGTTTGGTTGAGTGGCGCCAACGTTCTCGGATGCGGTGGTTAAAAGAGGGCGACGCTAACACCGCGTTTTTTCACAGGATCGCTAGTGGTCGTCGGCGTTCTAACTCTATTTCTTCTTTGCTTGTTAATGGCGCTCATGTTCAGGGGGAGCGGGACTTGGGTCATGCACTGGTGGCCTACTTTAAGGAGTGGTTCGGGCGCAGGTCTGTGCGCCGGTGGCGTTGGTCGGGTAGTGGGGCTAGCGTACTCCCTCAGGCGGATGCGATGTGCCTAACTCGTCATATATCTATGGAGGAGCTGAAAGAGGCTGTTTGGGCCCTCAACCCCGATGCGGCGCCGGGACCCGATGGGTTCCATGTTTCTTTCTATCGGGAGTTTTGGGATGTGCTTTCTCAGGATGTTTTGGACGTCGCCCGCGAATTTTGTGATGGCAACTACGGTTTTGATAAACTCAACAGGTCCCTTATTGCTCTCGTTCCCAAGTCTTCGTCTGCCAACCGTATTGAGGACTTCCGGCCGATATCCATATCCAATGCCATCTACCTTATCATTGCTAAGGTCCTTGCTCGGCGCCTGGCACCGCTTCTTGATTCTCTCATCTCGCCTTCTCAAGCGGCTTTTGTTCGGGGAAGGCAAATTAGTGATTGCTATGCGGTGGCATCGGAAATTATTCACGCGTGGAGCAAGAACGGTGTTAGGGAACTTCTTTGGAAGATTGATTTCGCGAAGGCGTACGACTCTTTGGATTGGCGTTTTCTTTGGTCTGTTCTAAAGCAGCGGGGATTTCCCTCGCAATGGATCTCGTGGGTGCGTCGATGCGTCTCGACGGCCTCTCTCTCGCTTCTTCTCAATGGCCGCTTGGCTGGGGGCTTCTTCCAGCCACGCCGGGGGATTCGGCAAGGTTGTCCCCTTGCCCGTTTGCTTTTCGTCCTGGCCGCCGACGTCTTGTCCTGCATGATTCATAATGTGGCTGCGGCTGGCCTTACCCGTGGGTGCTCTCTTGGTCCTTACCATATCCCGATTATTCAGTTTGCGGATGATACGATTTGCTTCATCGAGGGTGATGCTTCGAATGTGGCGGGTATGGCTACCACGTTGGAGCTCTTCAGCGAGGCTTCGGGCCTCCTCATCATTTATAATAAATCCTCTATGGTTCCCTTCTCCACTCCACGGGATGAGGTTGCGGAGTGTATGCGGATTTTGGGCTGCCCGGCGGGCGCTCTTCCCTTAGAATATTTGGGGCTACCCTTGACGGTTGGGCGTGCTCGCCTACGTGACTGGCAGGCCGTGGTTGATCGGATGGAATCTCGTTTGGCTGGCTGGCGTGCGGCCCTACTCTCACGTGGTGGTCGCTTGGTTCTTCTCAAGTCGGTATTATCTTCGATCCCAATTTATTTCTTCTCAGTGAAAGGTATGCTTAAAGGGATCCGTCGGAGGCTGGATTTGTACTTGCGGAGATTTCTTTGGGGGAAGAAGGGGGACGGGAGGAGGGGTGTTCAGTTGGTTGCCTGGGATGAGGTTACGCGGCCAAAGAAGGAGGGGGGGCTGGCGGTGAGAAGGTTGGAGGTCGTTAATGAGGCCCTTCTACTCAAATGGGTGGCTCGTCTTTGGGGCAGGGAGGAAAATATTATGCTAAATTTCTTGAGGCTGGCGGTGGGGGTTGACCGGCTTTTTGGTTTGGATGGTCGCCTGACGGGATCTTCCTCATCCTTTTTCCCGTGATATCGTCAATACCCTGTCTCGTAATCGTTCCCTTTTTGGCATTAAGATGGGGGATGGGTCTTTGATCCGTTTTTGGGCTGACGATTGGACCGGCAGGGGTCCTCTTAAGGAGTTGTTTCCTCGCCTATTCGCGCTGGTGGCGAATAAGGATGCTAATGTTGCCTCCTACTGGGATGGTGCTTCTTGGGGCCCCAGGTTTGTGGCTAATCTCTCTGACCAGCGGCAGGTGGACTTCATGGCATTACTTGCTATTCTCGCGGACGCGCCCTCGCCCTCGGTCGGACGCGATCATCTGTCTTGGAAGGACGGCACTTTCTCCACCCGTGCGGCTTACCTGGCTATTCTTCCTCCCCTGGCTGTGGCTGATGCTCCTCTTTTCCGGGATTGTCAATTCTTTTGGGGCCTCAGGGTCCCCGAACGAATTGGCATTTTCCTGTGGCTTTTCGGTCGTGGGCGTCTGATGACTCGTAGCCGGTGTGCCTTACTATTTCCCAACGTCTCTTCCACCTGTGGCCTTTGTGATTTGGAGATAGAGACTATCGATCATCTATTTTTCCAATGTGGCAGAACCCATGATAACTGGGTTGATATGGACTGGCTTGACGTGTCGGATTCTTCCTCCTTCTGTGAGAGCTTGGTTAGCTCTCGGGCCAGGGCTAGGACGGACCTCCTTACATCTATTGCTCGGCTTTGGTGCATTTGGATTGGTAGAAATGAAGCCCTTTTTGCTCGTCAGAGGTTCTATTCTGAAAACGTGCTCATTTCGGCATCTCGTTTAATTCGCGACTGGTCTGATGTTTAGGGGTTCTATGATGTAATGGGGGTATCTGATTTTGATACCTTCTGTTCTTACACTTGTTTTTCTACTGTACGCATACCGTCTGTAAGTTTTCTCTTAACTTTTTAATAAATTTGGGGCGAGCACCACCGAGTGCGTCCCCCGCTTTTGAGCGTCAAAAAAAAAATAAACTAAACACTCCTTGAGTTCATAGCAAGGACCATGCCCTTAAATGTCTTTCAAAAAACTAGCCACTAGAGTCGACGAGGTGTAACCCTTGAGGCATTTTTGAGGTAAAACTGTCTCGATGCCATAACCTAGGCAGGTCTTACTGGAAGGCCGTATCCCGATATATCGGCGATATATCGGCGATATATCGGTATCGACAGGTCACCGATATATCGCCGATATGTCCGATATCGGGTATCGACAGGCAAAAAAGGCGTGCTGAATCCCGATGTCGGCGATATGGCGTCGATATATCGCCGATATATCGGCGATATATCGGTATCGACATGGTACCGATATCGATACCGATATCGATATGTCCTTCCCGTCTTAGTAAGGGCGTAAGTTTGGTTAATCACGGAGGTGAGTTAAAAAAGAGGTGCCGCTTCAATTGGCAAGGGCTTATTTAAGAAGGATATTATGTTTTTCTACCTAATCAAGGCCGCGTTTTATACTCCTTAGATTTCCTTTTAGTATAAAAATTTTGAAGACCAAAAAGAAAATAGACTTCCAAGTCCTTTATTAGATGCAAAAACGTGAATGTGTTTTATATTATGTAATTTAGTATATGGATAATTTGTTTATTTCATCTTTCCTCCACAAAGCTAAGACTTCCGCCTCAACACTCTTGGGGATTACATCCTGCCTCATGTACAGGAAAGCACCTTGATCATTATTATAAAATGAAATAATCTGCTCAGATCATGCACCGGTCATCAATAGCATATAGCTCACTAGTTTTCATTTTTGATGATTCTAAAAGAATTACTTTTCACATAAAAACGGAAGGGTTGGATGAGGAATGAACTTGTTATAGATTCCAATAAAATCTAGCACGATTGACTAGTCTCAATGTCAAATTAGCAAGAAAATACCTCTGGCGAAGTTCAATCTTTCTTGGATCAATAGTAACAAGCACCTCACCTATTGAACAAACAAAACAATGATCTAGTTAACATCAGATAATTGAAACAAACTCAATGATCTTTTGACATCATTAACGGAACTTTGCAAAAAAAAATCCATATCAGAGATACAAGGGGGACTGTTGACAAAACAGCCAGAAAATTAGATCCTAGTAAGGGTTGTGACGATGGCTTAATTACATCGGAGTTACTTTATTATGAGATAGTTTTATGGGAAAAACCTTTTTTTGAGAAAACTTATGAATGATCCAGAACAACACAAGCAATGCACTAAACAAGAGCACCAGATAGCTTCCAATAATGATAATAGTTTGCCGAATGGAAAAAAAGACCATGTTTCAAGCACAGGTTATTGTCTCGACAATTATCCCAGACAGATCTGGACCCAACAATAGCTCTGCATGAGAGTTTCAGTACAATAAAATCTTAAAGAATGATGGCCCTGACAATGGCAGACGTGATATTCTGACTAACCAGTCACCACCATAGAGTATAAGTCAATCAAACATCCATCAAATCAACCACAACCATAATCACAGCTCTATGGATATTCCAGACACAAGGTAGTCATTGACATCTCTCCGCTAGAGTCACAGCTCCGGAAGATGCACTCTTTAAAAAGGGAGCATCCCCAGAGTAAAGACTTATAACAAACTCCGAGTGAACCTGCATTCAGGAGCCATTCGCTCAGAGCCAAAGAAAATCAGATTAATCGAAGAAGCCGAGTCCTTTCAGAAAAAAATTGAAGAAACCAATACATTTGCAAAACAATGGCAGACTGCCACTTGGAAAATCATGCCTAGAAAAATCTGGAGGCGATGAATATAGCACAGTAAGCATTATTGTCAAAGTGAGCGATCAGAATCTAGGGAGGAGGTTTGGGTTTGGTATGCAGGACTCTTTGTACGATTTATGGGGTGTCTCTTGACACAACCCCTCAAAGTGATACGGTACCTCTGCCTTCTAAATTGTGGAAGGCGATTTGCTCCATTCTTCCTCGTGTGATGCAGCTCGTGAGGCCCGTTGTTGGTGATGGTTGTGGTTCTCATTTTTGGTCCGAATATTGGATGGGGCAAGGTGCTTTATATAGACGTTTTGCCAGACTTTTTGCCCAGGCTACTAAGGCAGGTGGTTGTGTAAGAGAACTGTTGGGAGGGTGGCAGCTGATTGCCTCGTTTTCGATCCACCCTATTGGATCAATGTACTAAGGAGTTATGTCATCTCTTGGCAACTCTACGACACGCGAAGGAATGGCTGATTTTGTTGATCAATGGTCATGAGCTGATGGACACTTTAGGATGCGAAAGGCGCATTTGTTCCTCTACTCCTTGAACGTTTTTGATCCGGAAATTACTACTGTAGAAGTTTATGTTATGTTCTAGTACCTTTTATCTATTGTTCTTTTCGTTTGTCTACCGTACGTAATTTGCCAATAGGCATCTCCCTATATAAGAGAGTCTAGGGCTCAATGAATAAACACAACTCTTATTTTTCCCAACAAGGTATCAGAGCGGCGGTCCGAGATCGGAGCTCTCGTACCGAACCCTAAACCTAGCCCTCCCACCATCAACCTCGCGCGCCCCCCTCACCGCGCCGCTCCTCCACACGCGCCGCCCTTCGGCCACCTTCCACGTGCGCCGCCCTTCGCCCACGGGCGCCGCCCTTCACGCGCGCCCTCCCCCCCTTCCGTCACGCGCCGCCCTTCGGCCCTAGGGTCTCGTCGCCCCTAGGGTTCGGTCGTGATATGCTGCCGCCGTCCTTCTCCGTGAGTCGCTGCCGCCGTCCCTAGGGTCCTGTCGTCCCTATGGTTCGGTCGTTGTCTTTCTAAGGGGCTCCTCTCCCGCACTTCCAGGTTGATAGGTTTGGTTGCGTAAAAGTCTACACATGCAACCAAACCTAACCATGTCAGTGTAGACCAAAGTTTATCTTGTCTTCAACCCTTGTTTTCTCCAGTCACAATGTCCGAAAGCAAGATAGAGATCCCTACTACATGCGCCTTCAGAAAGTCATGCGCCTATTGTGAAGGTAAACGCATCCAACTATGAGTTATGAGCCATGCAGTTCCTGAGCCTAATGAAATCAATAGGTAAGAAACATATTCTTACCGAGGACGAGTCAGAGGAGAAAATAGGGTTGTATGCCTGATGGGAGGTTGATGACGCATATGCTCAGGTCTGGTTGTCTGGTACTCTGATTCCAGACATTGCTAACGATGTCTTACACCAACTCACTACCAAAGCCATGTGGGATATTCTTGTTGCCACGTATTCTCAAGCCAAGAATGAGACAAAAATCCTGCAGCTCCAACATGACATCTTCACGATAAAGCAAAATGGTCGACCCCTGCATGCTCACTACGCTGCATTGCAGGGAATGTTTGAGAGCCTTCATAGCTTCATGCCTCTCACAGCTACTCCAGAGCAGTTGAAGACATATCGGAATGCCACGTTGGTGGGAGTCTTTCTGGCCTCTCTTGACTCACAATATGAGGCTACGTCATCTCAAATTATGCATGATGCTGCTATCCCTCCAATGGAGGAGGCTTTTCGGAGATTGAGCCGAATCAATGTCTCGACCCCTGCTGTTTTTTTTTGAAGTCTAAAGGTAGGGGGAAACACTCGATGGTGTCCGCCCCAAGTTTAGTAATCAAAACAAAAGGGTAACAAAGCTTAAAAAACAAAAACCAACTACTCCCAAACCGTTACAAGACCCACTCGTCTAACAAGCGATTAGCGTACATCCCCACATTTTCCTTGTAAAAACGCTGGCCCGAGAACAGTAAGTCGTTTCTCCCCCGCAACACCGCCCAGAGAATGGCCAAGGGGTACAGTCGCTCTCTCCTTGGCATGTTGGAATTTGCATGTACCGAATCCCAAAAAGCTTGGAAGTCGTCGCAACGGCACCAGTCCGAGCCCACCTCCTGCCACAGTTGAGACACCAAAGGGCATGAGAAAAACAGATGTTCCACCGATTCGATCGCATCATTACAGATCAAGCACCTGTCCGACAGAACCCCCAGAAGCCCGACGCACCTGTCTCTCGTCATCAGTCTCTTTCTCTTGAGCAACCACAGAAAGATACAAATTCTCTCATGTAGCTTGAGAGCCCAAATAACATTGCAGTCCCTGATCAGCAAGTCGAAGTTGGCAGGCGGAGGTCTGGAGATGGCACCATAAGCCCCTCTAGCCGAAAAGGATCCCTCTTTCCAACTCCAATGATCTCGGCCCCCACCAGGCGGTCCCACCTCCCGCACAGTCTCCAGCAAGGCCAGGAAATCGTCGAACCTCTGGTCACAGAGGATGCCGGTAAAGGTTGGGCACCAGAGCCCATCAACCCAACACTCCGCAACCGAGCAGGACTGCTCTCCAGCAAGCGCGAACAACCGGGGGAACCGAGAGCACAGGGCCCCTCCCCCTGACCAGTCGTCGGTCCAAAAAAGAAAGAATCCCCCCTCCCGAGAATCGGTCAAAAAAGTGCGATGTTTTTCACAAACGTCTTCACCACGCCCCGCCAGAAAGGAGTCGAGGCGTTGAGGACGGCCGCCAAAGAGGACGGGGCCCGCCTCACACCGTAGATCTTACGGATCACTGTGCAAACGAGCTCATCTCCCGAGCCCCAGATCATGCTAGACCACTTAAGCAAAAGCGCCTCGTTCATTTGCTTCAGAGACTTCACCCCCGCGCCCCCGGTGTTCTTCTGAAGCAAGATATCCTCCCATCCCACCAAGTGGATCCCCCAGTTCCCGTCCGCACAATTGCCCCACAAGAATGAACGCATCCGCTTCTCCAGCCGCGCCTGTATCCCCTTTGGCAGCTTACGGTTGGAAAGGAGGTAGATGGGAATGGAGGAAAGGACGGATTTTAGAAGAATTAGCCTGCCACCCTTCAAGAGAACCGCGCCCTTCCAACCCGCCAACCTTGCCTCCACCTTCTCCACCACTCTAAGCCAATCGCGGATCAGAGTCCTCCCCAGCACCAACGGCGTGCCCAAATACTCCAGCGGCAGCGAGGACCTCCCCGAGCCCAGGGTCGTCGCAAGATTGTCAGAAAGAAGTTCCGCACTCCCGAAGGGAACGAACACCGACTTCGCATTATTCTTAGCCAAACCCGATAGCTCAGAGAAGATCTCTAAAGCCACCGCCATGCCATTAGCCTCCTCACAGCCCCCCTCGATGAAGAAAAGTGTATCATCAGCGTACTGGACGATCGGGACCACCACCTCATTGAAGGATATGGGAAAAATCCTCAAGCGCATCACGGAAGCGTGCTCGTCGTATCGGATACGACGGAGACTAGTCGTACTAGTTGTTCGGTGCAGCGGAATTTAAAAAAAATTCATGCGATGAAACCACATGATCCAAGAACGATTCTCGAATCGTTTCATCTATAACCACAACAAGTATAATGCAATACCTCTTGAAGCGTGGTTGATCGAGTCTCTACGAAAAGAGACCTCCTGTCTCAAGTCCGATCGTCGGAGAAACGGCTTGCGAGCGTGGAGATGAGTCGCGTTGTCCTCGCAATCCAACAAGATGATCCAAGCACGGTTGCTCCTGATCTCGTCGTACGAGATCGAATGTCTCCTTCGTGAGCGTAGCACTCCAAGAAGACGGAGAACCGCCGAGCGTCGAAGCGGTGGCGCGGTGGCGTAGGCGACGACGAATTCCTCTCCTAGGGCTTTGGTGGTCGGCCACCAAGAGAGAGGGAGAGGGCTGGCGTGTGAGGAGAAAAAGAGAGAGAGATGTGCTACCAATAGCATGTAGTAAAGAGCATGGTATGCTCTCTATTTATAGGGTTTTAGGATCCATGGATCTCAATCCATGTGACATATAAAATCAATGGATGAGATCGTTTTATGTTAATCCAATGGTCAAGATTGTTGTTGGAAAAAGCCAACAACTTATGATTTAATTTAGATAAAATATATTTGATAAATCAAATATACATTAATACTAAAATTAAATCAATCAAATAAGGAGTAGATTACGAAGGAGATCAACCATCCCCATGGAATAGGGTGGACGGCCACCAATTCCATATAGGAATTGGGTCTCGCCCACCACCTTCCAAGTGGGGTGGGCAATCTCATGGATTTCCATGAGATTGCGTATCTCCTTGATTCTCTCCATTATTTATCCAACAACTTTTGTTGGGATTTATTCACCAAAAATAATTCACAATTAATTTTGGGATTATTGCAATCTTGACATTGGAAAATTGTGAATCACATTCACAACCCAAAACAATATATAATCTACATTTTCAATTAATTAGACAATGTGTATCCAATACACATTAATAATTAATCTACAAATATAAATTATAATTAGCTCTTTCTAATACATTATAAATCATATTTATAATATATAATGAATAATTGGATATTACTATCCACATTATTCTTATCCATAATAATTAAATCGCATTTAATTACATTGGATAATTCCTCATACATCATGATAATTAAATCACATTAAATTATGAATTTCTCAATGCTTAGATCTTATGGAATTATTCTTGAACCATTCAAGAATAATGTTATTTCTCCTCGGATACTTGGAGATAAGGACAGGGAGATTGTATTGTTCTACATATAGTGACTTGGATATTGAGATCACATCTCAAATCCAGATCCCATGGACCTCTCGTAGATGCTTGATTAAATCAAGACCGCAAACCTAATCTTCTCATTACATCTGAATCTTATTCAGATGAATGTCCAGTACATGGACTAAGATTAGGTCACTTCTCTAATGAGAGGAGTCACTAAAATCCAGACATGTGTCATCACTCCTCGGAATAGAAGCGTCATGGTTATACAATCGTTTATGATCAAATCACCCTCAGGTATTCCCAATACATGTACATCCTGCATACTGGAAGACTCATGATCATCCTGAAGATATAAATCATTTTTACACTGTCATCTTCATGGTCTGATCACTAAGTTTCTCAATCTTGGTCCTTGGGATATGGTACAGATCATATGCTTTCACAAAGCATATATCTTACCTTCATATTCATGTCATGCTTCTAAAGCATGACGACCATGCATGGAATTTGATCAGTCCCAATACCTCATGAGTAAGCTCATGTCTCCCGGTTCACAAGTGAACCTATATGATCCCTTTGAGATCGTATTACTCATATGCCCTTACATGCACACCAGCTCGTCGGTGTATAGACCTTGGTTAGGTCATCAACCTATTGGTCTGCCAAATGTACACACTTCAGGCATATACAAACATCTAGTCTCTGGTCAGAGGATGTTGCCTATGATGTGACAGTATTCATCATAGGTCTTTAGTTATCTCGATCTCGTTAAGTCAACCCATTGACTCAACTAATCTGATACCTCCGAATCACTATTCCCATGCAGAGGACATGCATCAAGAGGTCGATCAAATATCAGCCTGAGAAAAAGGATTGCCATATCCTACTCAGGCTGGAGATCATCACTTGACAATCATTTGATGTTGCTTGATGAGTCCTCTATCTAACTCCTTAGATATCCATCCAAGCATAAACCTCTATGATTCAATCAATGAATCAACAGATGTATGATTATCAAGTTGGCCATGGTACATAACCCTTATTGTACAGAGGGACCTTATAGTGCACTCATTCAAACAATTTCAGAAAAAGAGTGAAACATAATCAATAACTTTTATTGATAAATCATTTATTACAATAACATTTATTGTAGGAATGGTTCATCTCGGGCTCACATTGCTAACACTTTCATCACGAGGTCCACTTACTGGCATATCATCTTAGGTATCTCCCCTATGAAACTCATCATCTTTGTTCAGATCGTCTGGCATCTCTCTCATCAGATCTCCTCCTCAAATCGTTCAACATTTCTTGAAAGGCAACCTGGGCCAATTCCTGATTCGTCAATTGTTGCTGATGGCTTGGATAGATGCGATTAGCTGGCTGTTGACATCATTCTGCGTGGTGTGTTGGTCGTCCCCCAGATCTGGTTGCTCGTCCTGTTGGGTATGTGGTCCCTTTCCTCTTCTTGTAGGAGACATCTCTGAATCAACCTAAAGTTTTGGATCTTGATTGGGTTGATGATCTGCATGATGGAATAAACCCTAATCAGTCTCTATCTATGCACCATCTGTTGAGATGAATATGGAATTAAGATCAATCCCAAACAATTGTGAATGGAGCATAGGATATTGACTAAAATTGATCTTCATCCACAAGGGATTAGTTCGAGGACAAGAGTACTCCCATTTTATTTGGGGAGAAAGAGCAATCCTGGGGTGTGAGTCCATCCTGAACAACAAATTTATTGGAAAAAGCAAGTATTAAAAGAAGAGAGGATCAGAGAGTCCAAGGAGAAGTTCACAAGGTCCGAACCGGCTTCATGGAGATCACCCTGTATTATAGGAGATGTCGGCAACATGAAATCGGTGTGGGTGTCAGCAGAGCCTTGACTAATCCATCTGTGTGATGACATATTGAGAGGGTCAAAAGAGATATATGATGGATGAAGAGTACGGAGATGAACAAGAAATAAAAGGAGTGTAAAACAATAGAAGACTCACAATGAGCTAGGGTCAAAGAGAAGGATAAAAATGGTGCGGGTGCGCCATGTTTTTGATCTTGACCATAGTAAAACCAATCAATCCAATCAATCAAACACAAAGCAATGGATTCACCAACTCGACCCGTGAAGTCATGAATGTTAAGCAATTATCTTTGTAGATTTTAGATTTGATTTTCAGGAAATTATTATTGAACAAGTCCTTAGAGTACTAATCCTATAGGAGAGATAGTACTACCGAAAAAGTATCCCGTACTTACCCTCCTCCTCCTTCGTAACTAGTAGTTTGAACTTTTTAAGGTCCTTGTAACCCTTCCTATATCCCTACTCAGCTAAAGAAATAGAGGGAGGAAGCCGATAGGTGAAACCGCTATTTCGAACGTTGCTCCCAATGGAATCACCCGTGAGCGTGCAAGGACCTACTCTGACGCAAGACGATGAGACAGACACCCCCATGAAGGCGTGGCCTAAGCTCAATACTTCGAACAAGGTCGACGTTCTACACAATAGAGAACATCATCATTTGACCAAGCCCTACTCATCCACCTACGATAGAAATGCCAATACTTCAGAAATCGAGGCAATACACAAGGCAGCCACATACTGGGTTTTGGGCTCTAATCCTTACGATAAGCTCTCTCACTAGGAAGGAGACCTTCTAATGCTACCTGAAAACAAATGAGGGCTTTGCTCACCCAATACAATAAGTCCAATTAATCAATTTTATTTAGGTCAAGTATGTTTAGCAGTCCCTTTTTTAATTTTTTTGTGTTATCACTTGATTTGAGTAATTTCAATACAAGTGCCTAATGTTTTTATATTTTCTTGAAATTCCTATGTGTTACAAAAATAGAGGGAGATATCAGTAAAGAAATGCAAGGCGACACTAAGATGGAAATCTCACCTTAGTGCTTAAATGTTGAATGCTCAGTTATAAGACTTACAATGCTTCTCAACTCTCTCCATGCGAGATGCAAAACATGAATTTTTAAACCTATGTTATATATTGATATGCACACGGAAATCATCCTAAGCAGGCAGTTGCTACACGTGAAGAACCAAATGCTAAACACCAAGAATAAAACCTAAAGTCCGATCTTGGAGCCTCCTCGGTACCCACCACTGTGGGTCTTGCAAATGTTGTATGGAGTGCTCTCGTAGCACGTAGTTTCAAGACTAGATGTTCAACAATTAATTAAACTATGTCCAAACATGAAGACTGTAGGTGCATGCAAAGATAGATAGGTGTTTGGCCTTAGATTACACGATCAAGCAAGCCTAAATACTAAGGGCTCATTCCACAAAACAAAGAAAAATAAGGCGGAAAACTCAAATCGTGAGAAATAAAGGAAACAAGTCGGTAGAAAGCACAACAAAATTCAGCGAGCCTCTAGGTGAACAAACACTTGGAAATTAGGCCCGAGTGTCCAAAGTGCAATGTAACTATATTATTACAAATTTATAGTGCTGAAATAAAATTTCTCTTTCTTACAAAAAGAAAATAGAAAACTATGCTATTGTTATTGTCATCTCTCTCTCAAGAGTCTCCTACTCTCTTCTGTTGGCTAGGTCATAATAGACAGCTCCCCGTCCAATGGCTGCGTAGAATCACCTAGGCGATCCTCCTCGGTCTGTGGTCCCTCGCAAGAAGACAAACAGAAGAGGTGTCAGACAGTTCAAAAATAATAATCAAATGAAAGGAAATAAATGCACAAATGGCTAAGTAATATGAAAGACAAAATCAACTCTACAAACATTTGCTCCTTGGAAATGGCACCATTTGATGAAACGGATTTTGCAAGGGTCTAAAATGATATCATCATGGAAGCGAAGATATGTTGCCGCTGAGGCGACCACTCACAAAATCACGTGGTCAATCAATAATTAACCCACGTAGATAATCAAGCAATTAAGAGCAAGAGTTAAAATTTATTATACCCTACTAAAGATGTGTAGCGGCAAGTAGGGGTCGAACTCAAGAAACAATGGTGTAGAGCAATGTAAGATAAAATCAAAGCACAATCTTTCTCTCGAACACTTAGCCAATTATGATTTTTGTGGGTTTTTAACTTTTGATTTTTTTGATTTTTTTATATTTTTTAGTTGTTTTTAATTTGTATTTTTCTATTTTCCTTTTATATTTTCTGATTTTTAATTTCTTTTTATTTTAAAATATATAGTATAAGGATATACAATAATAGGTAATATAATTATAAATGCGATTAAAAGGGGTCAGAATACAGAAAATAAAGTCTTTTTTAATTTTCAAATAAATTTTTACTATTTTTGATATTTTTTAAGGATTTTTGCTAATTTTTACAGAATTTTAAAGTAAAAAATCCCAAATTAGGGAATTATTAAATAGGCTGGATTAATTTGGAGTTAAAAATAGAAAAAAAAGGTCCAAAATTTTTCAAATCAATTTTAAATATATAGATAACAATGTAGAGAAAAATATAATATAGAAAGAAATATTTTTAGGATTATTAGGAATTTTTATTCTTTTTATACTGGATTTTGGAGCTTTTTAATTTTTACGAGTTTTCTTTTTCTATTTTTAGTGATTTTTTGGTCTAAAAGTTCAAAATACTAAAATAAACAATATATATTTTTTTTGGAATTTTTTTAAAATGTTTTATAATTTTTATGGGCTTCTAGAGTTAATCAGGGAATATTTGTGCTCTTTTTTACTTTTAATAAATACTAAAAAGTCCTAAATTACAAATCAAAAAATATGTCGTGAAAAATACATTGCAATAGGAGCTTAATCCTATTTTTGGTGATTTTTGGAGCATAGAAACTATATTTAATAAATGGAAGAAATGCATAAAAATCAATGAAGTGGCAGGGCATATGTAATTAAAATAAAAGAGTGGGGCCTTTCTGCAAAATTTCCCAAAATATTAACTGGAATTAAAAACTTTTAGGCCAAAATGAAATATAAAAAGTTGTAGGGGATCAAGTGCAAAATGCCCACCTCACGTGGGACCGCATGTGAGGTGAGCTGGTATGGACTCAAACGCAGATAAGAAAAGTTTGGGGGCCTTTTTGCAAATTACACAAAAATATAATAACAACCCATGAATGTTTATGTACTAGTTATTAAATTACAAAAACTGTTGGGTAAAATTATGCAAAATACTGACCGTAGGCTGGAACGGATGGCGTTGATTGAGTCACTAAACCATGTGTCGGATAGAGGAAGACAGATACTGCTTCGTACTTGGATACTGCAGATTAGATGAAGGCCTTTGATCCAAGGGTTGGCATGATGGCGCATCCGACGGTGGGGCTTTCATCTGACATGTTGTTCTTCATTGAACAACTCAGAAATGCTTGCGAAGAACTGTGGAAGAACTCCACCTTGGCGATGTTCAACTCACTCTGCTTCTCTCGATCATCCTCCCTAAGAGCTCGGAAGATGTTCAAAATGTTCCCGGGGTTCCTCTATAGAGGTAGATGTTGTTAAAATGGTTCAAGTCCTCCTGGAGTGGCCCGACAAAGGCGGTCCATTTGAGGCACGTTCTCCTGGTTCGATGAGGCTCGAGAAGCCTCTATTCTCGTTCTTTTCCTACAGGGGACTAGTCGAGGCAAAAATGCAAAGATCCAGGAGGCTTTGGGGTCGGAATGGATGCAGGATGCCGCGATGTGAAGATCTCCAATGAGCGACGGTGAGAGGAGATCCAATCTCCAGATCTGTGCAAGATCCGAGGGGGATGAAGGCACGTGGGATGATGAGCACACAAAGGGGAAGGCCGTAGAGGTGAGAGGCGAGGCAGAGGAATACGGAGTGGTCAGAAATGGGTTGTGGAGCTAGAGCTCCGTCATCCAAAGGATTTTGTTTTTCACACTAGATGGAATGGATTCAGACAAAATAAAGGGCATTTAACTCTACTATTGTACTAACGAATCGAAAAGATGCTGAAAAGGAGAAGCTCACCAGTCCAAGGCCACCTAAAGCAGAGCTCCGGGCTGAGAGGGCGGAGTAACTTCGGATCACCTTGATTCGACTCCAAATCGAGCCCCAAAAATGTTGGATCGGTTCCTGCTGTCACCAGGAAGGGAGTTCGAAACTTAGATCTAGGGTGTAATGGTGGAAGAGGGATCAGGATTCGAGGGTTGGTGGATGCAACGATTTATACAAGCGGAGTTTGGATCAAAGAGAACAGGAGGTACGAGGGTCCATCGATCGAGGGGATCTACTACCGTGAAAGGACAAAGATCGAGGGTCAACCCTCGTGAAGAAATCAAGGTCCCTTGATCGATGTATCAGACAGAGAAAATATATGAAGATGGAGCAACTCGAGGCTCTGACACCCCCAGCACCAAGGTCAGACAATTGACCACGGGTCAACCATCGACCTCGCGCGATTGGGCCATGTTAGAAGGCAAAGGACAAAATAGAGCTAAAAATGGGCAATATAGAATTTAAATTGATAAAATTTCAAAAAACTTTAAACATGTAAGTATTTTATTATTTATAGTATTATTTTAGTATGATTTTTTATTTTTATGGTTTATTTATTACAAGTTACTTTTTGTAGTTCCATTTATAGGTATATTCATATATATTTTAGTTCTTTTATTTTGTATTTTTTTATTTTATTATGTTATTTTATTATTTTACAAAATTATAACTTATTTTTTATATACATAAATATATTTTTATTGTATTTTTCTGATATAATATATAAACTTAAATAAATATGGGTATTAATATATAGGTATAAGCATAGGTATTTCATCTATGTATTTTAGTATATTCTTTTATTTTGTGATTTCTTTTTAGTTTTATTCCATTTTAAATATGTACATATACTATAAAAAATATTTAAAAAATTTATAAAAATATAAATATAAATAATAAATAAAATGAATATTTTATTCGAGCATATTGTACAATAGGGTACCAAAATCCAACTTTCACATCTTAACTCTAAAAAATATGAAACTGCCTTTAATAAATAGTTTATTAAAAGTTATATATAATTAAAGGTGATTTTGATATATTTTGGGTTTTTACTTGGGAGATATGGGTCTGTGAAGTTGGCACTTTGGTGTTTTATATAGAGTATAAAAACATACATTGTATATCATTTTTGTATGAAATCAATTTTATATTATATATATATATTATTATCTACAACTTTCATGTACAAAGTTTCTTTATTTGAGTATAAATAATAGAAAATAAAATAGGTCCCCAAAAAAGGTTATTGAAGAATAAAAGGATAGGATTTTTAATCTATTTTTGGCCCTTATCTCCCCAACTTTATTTCTTGTCGACTTAGTCATCAAGATGCCTAGGTCTTAGGGTTTAGGGTGATAAAATTCCTATGGCATAATTCTTTTTCTTTTCTTTTCTTTATTCTATAATTTTAGCATTAAAATAGTAGTATATACAATATTTATATAACAAAGGGCGAATATTAATTTGTACAAAATAATGCTATTCAGATGCATTGGCTAGGGTTTTTAAGGCCAAACTGATAGAATAAAGGTGATGAAATGGAGATTCATCAGACATCCATAAACTCATCAAATGCTATTTCAATCTTGACAAAATCCTTGCAAATCGGTGACATCTCATAGTCATATTTTTTGTATTTTAGGATTTTTCTTCCTTCATCCTTTAAGAGCATGATGAAAGGGAATAAATGAAGTTGGACTAGTCATGCCAGAATCAGAATCATGCAACTTGCTACTTTTATTAAAATTAGAAAGATGTTCATAACTATGACTCTAAACTGGACTCCATTTAGGACTATTATGATGCTCAGAAACACTATTATGATACCTCGTCTCTGGCTGACTCATGTCTTGATAAATGCATGCTCTCCCTACTTGGATGTTGGTGGTTCTCTTCCTCTTTTGATTCCCTCTCAAGTGGATGCTTAGATTTCTCCTCCTCTCGCTACTTAGGCTGATCGAGAATTTGCACGGTCCTTCCTCTCCTGAGAGATATATGTTGATTATCATCATGAGAAAAGATCTCATGTCCAGATAATGACTATTCTAGATTGCATATTTGATATCTTGGTCTCTGTTGCGGTGGATGGTTCAGGTTGCTCGGATTAATTGAAATTTGGGAGGGGAGCGAGGTCATGGGCGTAGAGTGCTTATCCTGCCAACACAACACTCGATTGATTTCAACCCTCATATCATGCATCTCATTGGTGATCCTCTCGAGTTGTTCTAAAATATGTTAGAAGTTTAAGGTATGGTCATGAAACGTTCTAGCCTCTTGCCTATGGGAAGGTTGCTAGTAGTGATAACCATGTGATGATCCCTACTGAAAGTTCAATTGTGGCTGGCAGTACGCATGTTGGCCTATGGGGGGACCTTGTTGGCCTGACTAGTATTGTTGTCTCTGTTGCGATGGATAGGTGGGGGTTGTATGGTATTGACGTGGTACGGTAGCAGTGTTGGTAGAAACAATGGTATACCATACTCCATTGATGTCCCACACCTATGGAGGGTCCTCATAAGCTACCTCAACTGGTGGCTCGGTATGCTGGTACGTCTGAACGTGTTACCGCTCATGAATAATGTACTTCCTCTGCATAGGATGCTCCGAGACATGATGAACTCGGTGCATGGCATAGGGAGGTGCAACTGGGGCAGGAAGTCTCAATTGGTCTACCTTATCGGCTAAACATTCCACCTTCTTCGGCGATTCGGTGAGCTTGTGCAAATCACCAATTTTTTTCATCATCTACTCCATCAAAGTCAATTTATCAAAGAAAAACCCCATATTAGGAATCTGATCCTCTGCTACCTTTGTCATGATTCTCTTCCCCCCTCAATGGTTGCTTGGGCACGGGAGTTTGGTGGTAAGCTCTACTAGCAGTCTGGGAGCGACTCATATCTGCCATATATTCGAAGATCTTCCGGATGGTATCAACACTCTTGTTCAGGTAGCTGCCTCTACAGGAAGCGCTCACTAATCCTTGCATCTCAAGTTTGAGTCCTCCAAATAAGCTTTGTACAAGAACCAGTTTGGTAATATCATGATAAGGACACTTATGTAGCAGAACCTTAATCCTCTCCCATGCTTCATGAAATAGCTCATGATAAAACTGCATGAAACTCATGATATGTGCTCTCATCTAGTTAGTCTGGTTCAGAGGATAAAACTTCTTCAAGAATAGGTCCTTAAACTGATTCCATGTAGTCACTACAATTGCCAAATTTTTCTGCCAGTAAGATGCCTTATCTATCAAAGCAAAGGGGATCGCACGTAGCCGGATATAATCCTGACCGACTCGAGGGTTACTCCAGTTATCACAAATCATTTCAAATTCATGTAGGAATGCAAATGCTTCCTCTATCTCATTCCCACCAAATTTGGGAGTTAATCCAAGAAATACAACTTCGGGTTATATGCTTCTTGAGGTGGTACTGTCCTAAGCCAGCTCTGAATCTAGTTTTCTACATGGTTATATTCATCTTGTTTCAGTCCATCTTCTCCTCCTGCAACTCTCAAATGGGTCACCTCATCTCTAAGAGTCTTATTATTCTATTCTGTTTGCACCAACATAGCTAAAATCTACTTGACGGGAACATTCTGGCCATCTTCTTCGAATAATGTTCTTTTGGGTGGCATCTCTACTTCTTCTTCCCTATCAATGAAAAGTGGATTTGTTTATGTTCTTATTGACGAAAAAGATATAGAGGCACCGAGGAAAGAGTTATGCTCAGTGCTAGAAGAGACTAGGGAATTAGTCTAGATCTGACCATACCCTAACATTAGAGAATGGTTTCTGGTACTGAGAAGAGGATCATTTAGGAACTGGTTAGGCACAATAAGAGAGTCATCGCGGTCAAGGAAAGACGTGAGATTTGGAGCATTCAATGAAGTGTTCATGGAGTTCGAACTAAAATCACTCCAAATTTCCATCTTTCATTTTCAAAAGGTATGAGTTGGAGCACGATATTCAAGTCAAGAGGCGAACAAATATGTGAAGGTTCATAAGCGTAGTCTTTGCTCACACAATTCAATACACAATTCAACCCCAATTTCACCAAATTAAAATAGTGAGAAACGTAAAGGTACAACCATTTATCTTTTCAATTTTAAGTTAGGTGACAAACAAGTTTGGAATCTGCTACACACAAGTGAGTCTCCCTGACGCCTAAATGTGGTTCTATTATCCCTCAATCAAAGGAGCGATCTGCCCAGACTTCCAGGTTATGTCACACCCCTAAATACAAATAGTATACTTGCACACCTAAGATGTCATTCTATGGCCGGAGGCAAGCGCTTGCAGCTCCCAAAATTCGTAAGAGTCAGGTTTGTGGACTTAGGGCGCATGTCCAAGGTTTTGGGCTCTAACCATAAGGCTATGTCTTCACCCACTCATAGTTTGGAGGTAAGTACTTGTGTACAAGGATCGGGTTTATTATCCCGCAATACAATGGTATCCAAGTTTTATTCAGTTTCTATTTAATAGATTATGTTTAGCCGTCCTGATTTTATTTGGTGATCACTTGCTTTGAAGTTCAGAACCAAAAACGTCTATAGAGCAGTCCTAGTTTCCTTTAAACCTAAATGAGAAACACGGAGGAAGAAGTTGGAAAAGTTGATGCACTTCGATAAATTAATGATGCGTTCTTAAGTAGAAATACTTACAGTAATCCTCACAATCTTCATGCAGATGCTAAACATAATTAAAATTTAATCTTTATGAATGCACCAGAAAACCACTCCTAGACAAATAGTTCTATTAGCAAGTGAAGAACATGTTAAATTTGGCTAAGCATAACGTCTAGTGCATCTATTAGTTGTGAATGTATGGACCCTTGACTACTGGCGTAATAAATGAAAACTAGTAGCTCAAATAGCCTCTATGCAATCCTAGATCTTTGTCAAGCACCACAAATAATATGACCTGATAGGCCGAGTGTCCAGTTAGGGTACAAGCACG
Source organism: Ottelia alismoides (assembly GCA_037367405.1). Classification (NCBI taxonomy): domain Eukaryota; kingdom Viridiplantae; phylum Streptophyta; class Magnoliopsida; order Alismatales; family Hydrocharitaceae; genus Ottelia; species Ottelia alismoides. The sequence continues at coordinate 48,485 of JAZKJV010011385.1, read as the reverse complement.
AGTTTTCCAATGAAGACCACTGGAATAGGCAATTATTACAAATTAATTACAAAAATAAATAAAGAAAATACATACACACACACACTCTCTCTCTCCAAAAGTAATAAAATCGATTCTTCGTGCCTCCTCAGTGGGCTCAGTCCACAAAATCACCCACCTCCAGTTGCTTTGAGTTGTGCCGGCTTCCGAGAAAGCCACTCCAAGTCCACCAAGTGCCTTGCATGAAAAATAAGAGATTAAATATTATAAAGATATTCAAAAAAATATATACACAAGTATAGAAGAAATAAAAATGCTGAAAAAAAAGAAACAAATACAAGAAAATTGGGTGCCAAACTACCTGAGGATGGAAAACCTAAAATCAGAATTATTTAAAAATAAATGCTAAATCATATACCTCCCCGGCAACGGTGCCATTTAATGAACTCAAAAATTATCCTTGTTGATTGATGAAAACTAAGTTGAAGTTGGTGTATTCGGGCAATCTAGAGACCGTCAAAATTGATCACACTAAGAAATTAATATGGAAAATTAATCCTCAGTATGACCGATTTATTTAGTTTACTTGGGTAAGTCCAAAGGTCGAGCCCAAGGAGGTAATATGAGAGTTTAGAATTAATATTCAAATAATTTAGAAACTAGGTTTTCAGATAGATGAATATTTTTTAGTGTTTTTATCTTTTTTAGCTTTTTATTAATGGTAGTTAAAAGATGTATTTAATTGCTAAAAGAAATATGATGCATGTATTTTTGAAATAATTTAAATGCGAATAAAATAATGATATGTTATGTGGTGAGAGAAAAATAAAGAAATGTGATTTATTTATAAATTCTAGATAATGATGATGAATGATGCAATATAAAAGATAAATTATGAAGGAATAAGCAAACAGGTTCAATTCAATCAAATTAATGCACAACTCTCAATGATCAATTATAGAAAGATATGTTCAATTGATGTTGGATGAATTCCCAAAAGAACTTCCTCAGATAATTTATAAATTATTGAGCAATAAAGAATCAATGACTTAGAGTAAATGTGCTCAATTTGAAGAAAGAATAGCTCAATTTTATTAACGTCCCATATGCTTCTAAATGAATGATTCAATATTCTAGATACCAAAGAATAAATTGAGGTCCAAAATGGTATAAAGAACACCAAAATCCGATGAATAACGCTCAAATTATGAATAAATGAGGTGTCAGGGGTCTGTTTTTAAATAACATATGTAAATATTGATGCAAATTGGACCTTCTGGGGTTATTTTGTAACTTCTATGAGTCGGAGGGGTGATCTTGCAATTTAACCATTGACAGGGGTCCTCCTAGAGTTTCCAAAACTAGGAGGTGGTTCGGTGCAATTTTCTACAGACCTCATGTAGAGAACACGTGATCGAACCTCTTCATATTGTTTAGACGTAGCGGGGCGCGAGTGCGAAAATACTAGATGGGCTAGGGGTGACCCAGAGCAGTGGCAGTTCTCGTGCCATGTGGGCTCCTTCCATGCATGTGATGGAGATGATTGACGGGTGGAGATCGAGCAGGAGCAAATGATTTAGATTAGATCTGGATTGGAGAATAAATGGTGACTATGGTTTAGGTGTTCTTCCTCTTTCTCCTCGTCCGACAATGCGATGTGGCAGATGGAGGTTCCTTTCCCAGCCGACACATGGCCTAGAGTCGGTGGGACAAAGTCTCCTCATTTATCTCCGTTGAGAAATGCCTGCAAAATGATATGGACTCAAGGATGTACCCTTGGTGGAGATTATGCACAAAAGGACACGCAATCAAAGCTCCAGCGGTGAGAATGAAGGGTGAGAGTAAATCTTCTACCACACTCTCGACCATAGATGGGAGATTACGGGAAGGTAGAAGGTAGAAGGTGAAGAGAGGTTGAAGGAGATGATGGCCAGACGTGATGGCGAAGTTGATAGCCGGGTAAAGGATGTAGATGAAGAATGAGAGGAGAAGGTGTGTAGAAAAAGAAAGAAAAAATTGGAAGAGGGGTTATACTTGGAGTTTGCCTGGGATTGGAGAGGATAAATCCTACTCCGGTCTTTGCCACCCGCTCTGACGACAGAAGCAGAGACTCGACATATCGACAAGGTGGTGCAACATGCTTGGAAGGCCACATATCACGCCTTGGACTGGGAGATCTCCTGCTACTTCTGCCATCAACAGAGGTTGGGGGAGGTTGGCGCTCCTCTCTGTCATCTCTGTAGATCGGTGGATAATGGTAGTTTGGTAGATGATCTCTGAGAAGAAGGTGTGTTGGGGTCTAAATAGGTGAGAGATAGGATAAGAGGAGGGGATGATCAGAGGTTGGTTATCGGGGCTTAGGAAGGGGTCAACAGTCATAAGAAGGGGGAAAGGATAATGGGGTTAAGCCTATGGAGGCAACATGATAGGGAGGTGCACTCCAATCTCCGGTCATTGGTTGTTGCAGGTGTAGACAGAAATCGGGAAAAGGTTAGTTATGGTTAGGGAGACAATTAGTCGAGGGGGTTCTTGGTAGTTCAAAGCGATAAGGTTTTGGGTGGAGGCAGTTGAAGGGATAACGATGGTGGGAGGTGGCCGTTGGGAGGAGATATGGTGAGGGTGAAGCAGTAGCCATGGAGGTCTAGATGGGCGAAGGGTGGCCGGCGAGGTGGATGCGGATTACGTAAGGAGACAGAGCAGAGTGGTGGAGGAGAAAGAGGGTCACGTGTAGGCACGTGAGGGGGATCATGGGGATGATCACATGCATCATACGTGATGAGGCTAAGGCCGTCACGTGCTTAGCACATGGGTAGATGGGGTAGAGAGTGACAGAGATTGGGGACGTTGGATCAAACTTTATCCAACAATCTGGATTAATGGCACTAAAGGACAAGGAGGTTGCTGACTGGAAGGGAGGGTTTGACCAAGTGCTGTCATGGAACAATGAGCAAATGCTAGGTGGATGTGTCGTTGACCGGACTGTTGACTAATGCACTTAATATAGAAATAAATAGATTAAAAATAGTGTATGGACTCGAATGCAAAAATACTCAACCCAAAAAATGTTTGACTAAATACAATCTACAATGTTCATGAAGTACTCAAGTGCTAATGACACCAATTGTGAAAGATATGATTTTTTGTGGTATTTTATATACATAAAATACCAGATTTTTTAGTTTTTTGTAATTTTTATTTGATTTTCTGATGATAAGTAAATAAATGCATAAATTAGATGTGCTATGAAATGATGCAATGGACTCAAATGTGATTTTTTTGGATTTTTGTGGATTACTTTAATGTTAGAATGAATTCAGGAAGTGAAATATATACATGTAGACCAGGTTAGTAAGCTCAGATATGAACTGATATTTTTATATTGCTTTTCTGATCTTTTTGGGTTTTTATATTTACATGATTAGTTAAAAAATGAAATTAAATTAATAAATGAAAAGGAAATAAATCAAAATGAGTGAAATATGTACATGATATGACAGGTTAAAATCATTAAAATTGTGCAATGCACAGTTAGGTCCCAAAACCCAATTTTCACAAATGGACTTTGGTCTATTGAATTTGGTTTTGATTTGTAGATAATTGTATGTGCATTAATTCAAAAGTAGGAATGTATGTGAGAGATATCAATATTTATGGTTTTTATCCTAAAATTAGGATTTGGGATTATTTTAAATATATACAAGTTAGTATTTTTCATTATTATGTTTTATTAACGTTAGTGATATGTACACAATGAAATTAGTATCATGTCAATCGAAGTTAGCATGAATTAATTAAAAATAGGTGAAGTTAGGCGAAAATAGGCATATGAATATGAATGCAGAAATGAATGCTCATTTGTGCAAATTATTTACAAGTGCATGAAAATTAATTTTATGATATTAGTAGATGAATGGACATAATTTCTCTATACAAAGCTCTTATTTCACCTAATTAGAGTGATTAGTCACAGATTCATCAATGACCTAGTAGCAGTGGTCTTGGTCCAAGTGGACTCTCAAAAGGTTGGGAGCGCTTGACAGTTATTTTCAAGATCTTTTTTATGGGATTTTTTGAAAATTTGAGCTTTTTCTCTGATAACATAATAATTGGCATGGCTAGATTCTCATCTCTTACCAAGTTTGGATTTGTAAAAAGGACCTAACTCGAGCTTGTCGAGTAGACAAGATGGTATCAAATTGATCGATGAACCGTTATCTAATAGAGTGTGATCGAATGATGCCTGGGCAATCTCGCATCTGACATAATGTGCTCCTGAATCCTTCTTCTTCTTAGGTAATTTGTTCTGTATCGCACAGGATGTGGCCTTTGTCAAAACATGTTTTTCTGTACGTGATCTCTTTTTCCTACGCGTGGTGCATCTATTCTTCAATTGATTCTTGAGCGTAGGAAAATGATCCAAGGCATCGTGAAGTGGGATCTTCAAAAAGATGTGATCTTTTAATAATAGTTCAGTCTCTGGAGTCACAACATTCTTTTTGGTATTTTTCTTTCCTTTTCCAAGGAACAATATCAGGAATATTAGGAAAACCACGGTTTAATATGTTGTCGGTTGTAGAGAGAAAGCCGCGGAGAGGGAACCGTGTTGAATCAAACAAAAATTACGATAAAAATAGGAGAGAGAAAGGAAATCCTATTTTATCGTTCACTATTAATTTTACCAGGTGAGTGTGCCTGAGTCGAACTCAAGGAGGCGGAATATTTAAACTACGGTTTTCGAGTCAAGGAAAGAATTCCAAGAAAATCCTCTTTTATTCTTTATTTTACAAAGTAAGAAAATTGAAAAGAAATCTGCCTCAAATATAACTTGAAAAGATGAAAATCAAAACAACACAACGAAGAGACGAAAAATACGGAGAAAATACTCAAAAAATATCTTGGATAGTTATCAAGCTACCCTAAAACAATTGCAGAAAAATATGAAAAATACGAGGTCCAAACAACCCCTACAAGCTAGGGGCATAACTGCAAAGAAAATATATATTTTTGTTACAAAAGGGTCCCTGTAGGGACTGAAATGAAAAGAAACTAAAAGAATTGCATTTAGGTCTCTGTACGGGGACCTAAATGTAATTTCTGGAAACTTATAGGAGCGCGTCTGGATTTCAGGAGCTTGCTGGGCTTATATAGCAATTTTCCCACTGATTCGCTGTGGACGGTCAATATTAGAAGGTCGGGCACGATCTTCATCGTCCGTTCATGCCACGTGTCAGAAGCCTGTGCGCTCTCGCGTTCTTGTTGTTCTTCAACTCAGGCGTGCGGCTGACGACTCGGTCTTCTTCTCCAATTTTTCTCCGGCGAACAACACGAGCTTTGGGCCTCCGGCGGGGCCAGAGGGGTGACACCTTCACCCCTCGAGCTCGCCCGTGGTAGTACTCCTCCAAGGGTGGCAGAAGGCGGTGTCTCTCCAGTGATGAAGTTAGCAATCCGGCTGATCCTGATGTATGCTCAAGTTGTTGCGCCTTCTTTGAATGGGATTTGCGTGAAGATTAATAGCTTCGTATGTCTTGAGTTTGCTCCAGATAAAAGATGATCATGCAAGTAATGATAGTATATGCTCGATTCACTCAAGAATCGGCCAATGGATTAAGAATTGCAAGATCAAACATACCATTTCCAGACTTAATGAAGAACGGCGTGTGAATGGAAAGGAAGAAGATGATATTTGGAATTGCTTTGACTGGGTTTGAAGTTCGAATTTGATAGAGCATCTAAGAAGGATGATTAGTGAACTTTATCACGCAATTATCTATCATAATCAAGGCATGAATATCGAGAAAAAATGGTGAAGGATGGATGAATTACCTAGGGAATGGAGGTGTATGAGCTCCTGATGATCGCTCGACGGGGCGGCATTCCCGAAGCTCTATGCAATGTTGGGCGGCGATGCAAGGCGAGGCTTCACCTTGGAGCTTCTCCTCCGGCGTCCCTCTTCCACGCGAGGCTGCTTGCGGATGCTGTCACCACTGGAGGCGGTCGGAATGAGGCGAGGAAGGAGGAAGGTCGTCCACTGGAATTGGAGGTTCTGGTAGTTGGAGAAGACTCAGTTGGTTACGCCAACTTCATGGGCTTTTATAGATGAAATTGTGAAGCTCTAATGTGGATCTAATGGCCAGTGTGCATGAAGGTTGTTAGGGGAAGAAATTAGAGGGCTTAGATCGATCGTGGAGGTTAGAGGTTGAGCTGGAAAATTCATTGAAGAAGGCCGGATCGAACAGAAGCTCCACTGGCTTCTTGGAGAAGAAGAGCCAGGTGCTGACACGTGTCAGCACCTGGTTGGGCAGATAATTAAAATACTTATAAATTATGTAATAAATAATAAATGACATTATTTCAAATAGGTATAAAAACAAAAAATATAGATAATTAAATTATCTAAATTATGGTATGATTAATTTTTGTAAATAATAAATATTATTTGAAATATAAATATTATATTAATAAATAAGTATAAATAATACTTAATAAATAGGTATTGAGATTTTAATTCAATAAATAATTAATTGTTATTAGTTTTATATTTTCTTAATTATTAGAATAATAAATACTACCTTTATGAATTTTTGTGAATTTTAATAATTTAGTTTAGATATATTAATAAATACAGGTATAAGTTAGATAGTTCAATTTTATCTATAAATTAAGGTTTTAGAATTTATTAAAATAATAAATAAGCTCCACAAATTCTGAAATAAATCATGGGGAAAATACAATATCATGAAAATAAATAAAATTTATAAAATTAATAAAACTTTAAATAATGTGTTCTAAATAAAATAAATAGCCCAAAAACCCCGTTGTCATTAGGTCCCAAAACTGACATTTTACAAACGGACTCCAATTTTAATAAAACCACTTCCATTAATTAGATAATATTATTTTATGAACTTTAAAGGTGAGTAGAGTGAAATTAGAGTTCGTATGAGGAAGTTATGATGTTCGGAAGTTGAGAATTTGACAATTTAAAAGTAGGATGTCTTGGCATATATTCAAGATAATATTTTTAACTTATTTTTATATTTTAATATACCTTTTTAGAAATAATTAGAAAAAGAATTTGATGAAAAATATGTTTATATGAATTAATTAAAAATCGATGAAGAATTGATAATTATTTGATATATAGTGAATAATGTGTGGGGTGTTCTTTAATTATTTTTCTGGTTTTCTTCCCTTATCTCCCCCTACTTGTTGGTTTGTCGACCGATCCCTGTAGACTTGGCCTCAGGGGTTAGGTTATATAAATATATCTTTCAGCTATATTTATATTTTCTGAGTCATATTTTGCATATATACATATCTACAATCTGCCTTCTTTTCTTTATTTTTTATTCTTTATTTATTTACATGTTTTTAATGCATAAAAGTGCATTTTTATTCATGAGTAGGATTTTGATAAAATGTGGAAATTAATGAATATTTACATGTATTTGTTAAGGGTTTTAAGACAAAATGCGACAGAAATGTTAATGAATCATGGATTCATCATTGGGAGGTTGCGAGGTTAGTGGAAGAGGTGGGGGAAAATAGGAAGGGGGAAGATGGTGTGCGAGAGGAAAGTCGTGGGAGAGAGGGTGTCTGAAGGTTGACGATGGAGTCTTGGCCGTTGGATCTTGTGATCCAACGGCCAAGATTGGGGTGCAGGGGAAAGGCCAGGATTATATCTGGGCAGCGCGATCGTGGGGTGCAATAGTCGCCACATGGCGCACTGAGAGCGCGGCATTGGCCGACGGTCTAGATGGATTCTGAAAGGCGATCGGGCGGTTGATAGTGGAAGCAGGACGAACGGTGGAGATTTGGAGTTCTGGAGAAGATCGGGCGATGATAGCGGCGGCCACGTGGGGGAGGAGAAAGAGGTGTTGACGGAGGGTTGTGATGAAGTCTAGGCCTTGATCGGATGGTGGGGATCAAAGCGGGATTGGACGGAGGCGATCAAGAGAGAAGGAGGGCAATCGGACAACAGAGGAAAAGGGATGCGTGGCATGCGTAGAGACCGATCGTGTGGCGTGACCAGAAGGCGCCACATGGCCCAATCAGATGATTGCGATAAATAAATTAAGAAATGAAGGGGAAAATGACCAAATTTGGAAAAACTCAAAAGATGAAAGTTGTATATCTCGATGAGATCTACAAGTTTCATGTTGACAAAAATGGAGATGAGGTCAAACAAATATAGAAAATATTTTTTAGAGCATTTTCAAGGTTAAAAACACTATGATTTTTAATTTTGTCATTTTTTGTATTTTTAATTTATTCAATGACTCTGACAATTACAGGGATTTATCTGGGTTTTATTGACACTTAGTCTGAGCTAGGGGGTTAATTTCAGCGAATTAAGAGCATGAAACATGGTTTCATCAGTCATGCATACACTTGTAATGTGCATTATCTTGCATTATTTCCAGGCATTGTTTTGTTTGTTTTGATCTAGATGATTTATCAATTAATTAACCTAGGTATTTAAATACCTATATAATCGTATTATGGCTCGTGTCCTTGTGTTCGACCCTGAACTTCCCAGGTTAAAAATTAAAGTTGAATCCTCTTCTCAGGGATCATTAATTCGATTTTGTATGACATGCTAAGTGCTCGTGCTAGAACAGATCCATTATTAATACATGTATTTAGCGATTCACCGCCAATCCTCTATCATTTGGCTATTTATTTGGATTTTTGTGAGCTTTGGGTAACTAAATAAAATTATTTTAGTGAAACATTGCATATTTTACCCAATTTGTGGTCTTAAATTCATATTTAATTCACGGATAATCCAAAAATTCCTTAAAAATTACAAATGATGCCATGAAATGTGCTTTAATGTGTTTCCAAATTTCATCAACATTGGAGTTGTTACGGTAACTAAATTGTAGAGTAATTTTAGTAAATTATTTTTAATTAAATCCACATAGATTATTTTTGTGAAATTCCAACTCTCCTGGATTGCATATTAAAATACCTTTTTGAAATAATTCACTCTCTGGATAAATTGATAATGTGGATTTATAGGAATTAAATGCCCACAGTCACTCTGTTTTCATACAAAATCATAAAAAGTTCATATATTCTCGAAAAAATCCAAAAAAATATTGTAGCCTCATTTTATCGTGTTTATATTCCAGTAAATTTTTCATAATTTTTGCATTCTGTTTGTGTGAAAAATTATTTGAAAATTCATAAAAATGTATGCCTTTTTTATTATTGCATTTTAACCCTTAAAATTCCAAAAATGTGTTTTGCATTCATCACTAGATTAGGTTTCTAGGAAAAATATAATTTGGCTAAATTGGATTAATTTCACATTAAAATTAGTTTGGCTAAGTTGTGTGTTTTTATATTAACTTAGTTCACCCACATTTTGCATTCATATATATTTTTGCATATAAAAAAATACAAAAAAAATCTACATTGGAAAACCTAGACCTAAGTCTTCTTAATTAACCCATAGTTGTTCCTTTTCCTCCCTGTGTTCGACCCCAGACTTTCCTGGGATATAAATTAAAAACTGCGTCCTCTTCACAGAGACATTTGAATCGGTTCTTATTAATTAACTGAGTGTCATGCTATGACGAGTACCTAATATACCCACTCAGGCCTACTTTATTAGTGTCTCATCCGTGCGTCACGATGACGGTTTGCAACCGATGGTCACGATTAGATCTCTGACTCAGATCGGACGGTGATGGCTCAAGAGATGCGATGGTGGCTGGCAAGTCTGGGAGGCCATTTTTTTATCAAATGGCAGAGAGGAGCGATGGATGACCATGGAAGAAGCCTCACCAGAGCGAGCTTCCTCCAACGAAATCCCTTCTCTTTATCATTCTTTGATGCTCCAAAATGGTCTGAAAGGAACGTGGCATCTTCCTCTATCGTCTGTAGGCTCAAAAAGGGTCCGATGACCACCAGAGCACAAACTAAAAATACCTACTTATTTGTATAATAACAAAATGCATAAGGTAAAATAATATCGTATGAATAAAATATTGTTATTTTAAGAATTAAATCATAAGATTTCCATGATTAATATTTTAAATATATAGAACTTAGAAAATATATTTTTTTTGATAATAAATAATATTTGCAGGATTAGATTTTAAAAATCAAGTAGTGATACAGGATAAAATGACATAAATTAGAATATTTTTTATAATTAGAATGTATTTCATAAATTTTTTTATTAAATATAAATATGAAATATTATTAGACAATAAGGAGAAGGAAAAGGGCAGAAGAAGAGTAACGGGGAAGAGAGAGAAGATGCGTGGAGACTGGAGAGAGGGAGAGAAGTAACGAGAAAGAGAGAGAAGATGCGTGGAGACTGGAGAGAGGGAGAGGGGGGAGAAAGGATGAGTGGAGAGAATGTGGTATATATATACTGTAAATAGATAAGAGAGGATGAGGGAGGGAATCTCAGAAGATTGGTAGTTGTAGGACGTGGCCTCCATAGAGGTTGTAAGGTGGCAGTTGCAGGGGAGTGGGGGGAAAGAACCCCGTTTTAGTATATTGTATAGAGGTCAAATGTTTATTGTAATTATATATAAATCAACTTTCATGAATTTTGTAACCGTCATTAATTTATTGTAATATTTACATTTGTATGAGTATTTATTGCAAAAATATTTAAATTAATGTGCCATCATGTAGAATAGAGTATATGGATTTATAATAACAAAAGTGAGAAATAAGAATAATGCAAACTTTGTTAGAGGCAAGGATTTTGTAATTATTGTGATGAAATTTAACACGTGTATATCAATAGAGAAATATGAATCGAGAGGATCTTAAAGGAGACGGGGATTTCTCATTAGAGAGAGATACGTATAAAGTGGAGAGCCACGTGACTTAGAAGTACAAAGAGAAAATAGATGCAAAGAGAGAATGGGGTTTCAGATTGAGAGAGATGTTGTGAGAGAGAGAGAGAATGAGGAAGAGGGTTGAGGAGAGAATGAGGTGGGAGAGTTGGGTGAGGATTGAGGAGAGAGAATGAGAGTAGGGAGAGCATGTTGGAGGATTAACTGAGTACAAAGAAAGGTGCCATGTGAGAGGAAGAATGGGATGCAAGCCTTTCACTACGAAATGATTTAAAAATATCAATGATTAACCAACCATATTTGAATATAGATTTTTAAATTTAACATAAGAAAATACAATAACATTTATTCAATTATGAGGATAATTTTCTATTGTAATTAAATTCAAATCCTTTTTTAAAAAAATGAAATGGATTTTAGGTTCGTACATGAAGTAGAATCCTAGGGTATCTATTTGGTAGTCATATATGAACATCTTAATTCTCAACTATTACAAAATAACAAAGACGATATATTTCTTCCATGATTGATAGACTTAAAAAGATACATTTTGTTTATATTATGTGTGTGTTTGTGATGACAATGATATTCATATCATATATTTTTTATTTATTTCATAATAATCAGGGAATTGAATGCTCACATTTATTTATTTTGTGAGTTAAATTCATATATCTAGAAAAACTAATACCGATGAATCAACAAATGTGAGAATTTAAAATATGTAATAAAAATTATTAAATATCAAATCTTAATATTATTTATAGATAAAAGACTAAAAATACTCGCATTCTAAAATATGTAATAAAAATATTAAACATCAAATCTTAATATTATGTAGAGATAAAAGACTAAAAATACCTACTTATTTGTATAATAACAAAATGCATTATGTAAAATAACATCGTATGAATAAAATATTGTTATTTTAAGAATTAAATCATAAGATTTCCATGATTATTATTTTAAATATATAGAACTTAGAAAATAAATATTTTTCGATAATAAATAATATTTGCAAGATTAGATTTTAAAAATCAAGTAGTGATACATGATAAGATGAGATAAATACGAATATTTTTTATAATTAGAATGTATTTCATAAATTTTTTTATTAAATATAAATATGAAATATTATTAGACAATAAGGAGAAGGAGAAGGGCAGAAGAGGAGTAACGGGGAAGAGAGAGAAGATGCGTTCAGACTGGAGAGAGGGAGAGGAGTAACAAGGAAGAGAGAGAAGATGCGTGGAGACTGGAGAGAGGGAGAGTGGGAGAGAGGATGAGTGGAGAGAGTGTGGTATATATATACTGTAAATAGATAAGAGAGGGAGAGGGAGGGAATCTCAAAAGAGTGGTAGTTGTAGGACGTGGCCTCCATAGAGGTTGTAAGGTAGCAATTGCAGGGGAGTGGGGGGATAGAACCCCTTTTTAGTATATTGTATAGAGATCAAATGTTTATTGTAATTATATATAAATCAACTTTCATAAATTTTGTAACCGCCATTAATTTATTGTAATATTTACATTTGTGTGAGTATTTATTGCAAAAATATTTAAATTAATGTACCATCATGTAGAATAGAGTATATGCATTTATAATAACAAAAGTGAGAAATAAGAATAATGTGAACTTTGTTAAAGGCAAGGATTTTGTAATTGTTGTGATGAAATTTAACATGTGTGTATCAATAGAGAAATATGAATCGAGAGGATCTTAAAGGAGACGGGGATTTCTCATTAGAGAGAGATACATATAAAGTGGAGAGCCACGTGACTTAGGAGTACAAAGAGAGAAATAGATGCAAAGAGAGAATGGGGTTTCAGATTGAGAGAGATGTTGTGAGAGAGAGAGAGAGAGAGAGAATGAGGAAGAGGCTTGAGGAGAGAATGATGTGGGAGAGTTGGGTGAGGATTGAGGAGAGAGAATGAGAGTAGGGAGAGCATGTTGGAGGATTAATTGAGTACAAAGGAAGGTGTCATGTGAGAGGAAGAATGGGATGCAAGACTTTCACTGTGAAATGATTTAAAAATATCAATGATTAACCAACCATATTTGAATATAGATTTTTAAATTTAACATAAGAAAAATACAATAACATTCATTCAATTATGAGGATAATTTTCTATTGTAATTAAATTCAAATCCTTTTTTCAAAAAAATGAAATGGATTTTAGGTTCGTACATGAAGTAGAATCCTAGGGTATCTATTTGGTAGTCATATATGAACATCTTAATTCTCAACTATTACAAAATAACAAAGACGATATATTTCTTCCATGATTGATAGACTTAAAAAGATATATTGTGTTTATATTATGTGTATATTTGTGATGACAATGATATTCATATCATATATTATTAATTAATTTCATAATAATCAGGGAATTGAATGCTCACATTTATTTATTTTGTGAGTTAAATTGCATATATCTAGAAAAACTAATACCGATGAATCAACAAATGTGAGAATTTTAAAATATGTAGTAAAAAATATTAAACAAAAAATCTTAATATTATTTATAGATAAAAGACTAAAAATACTCACATTCTAAAATATGTAATAAAAAATATTAAACATCAAATCTTAATATTATGTATAGATAAAAGACTAAAAATACCTACTTATTTGTATAATAACATAATGCTTAAGGTTAAATAATATCGTATGAATAAAAGATTGTTATTTTAAGAATTAAATCATAAGATTTCCATGATTAATATTTTAAATATATAGAACTTAGAAAATATATATTTTTTATAATAAATAATATTTGCAGGATTAGATTTTAAAAATCAAGTAGTGATACAGGATAAGATGACATAAATAAGAATATTTTTTATAATTAGAATGTATTTCATAAAATTTTTTATTAAATATAAATATGAAATATTATTAGACAATAAGGAGAAGGAGAAGGGCAGAAGAGGAGTAACGGGGAAGAGAGAGAAGATGCGTGGAGACTGGAGAGAGGGAGAGGAGTAACGGGAAAGAAAGATAAGATGTGTGGAGACTGGAGAGAGGGAGAGGGGGAGAGAGGATGAGTGGAGAGAGTGTGGTATATATATTGTAAATAGATAAGAGAGCGAGAGGGAGGGAATCTCAGAAGATTGGTAGTTGTAGGATGTGGCCTCCATAGAGGTTGTAAGGTGGCAATTGCAGGGGAGTGGGGGGAAAGAACCCCATTTTAGTATATTGTTTAGAGATCAAATGTTTATTGTAATTATATATAAATCAACTTTCATGAATTTTTTAACCGCCATTAATTGGTTGTAATATTTACATTTATATGAGTATTTATTGCAAAAATATTTAAATTAATGTACCATCATGTAGAATAGAGTATATGCATTTATAATAACAAAAGTGAGAAATAAGAATAATGCAAACTTTGTTAGAGGCAAGGAATTTGTAATTGTTGTGATGAAATTTAACATGTGTGTATCAATAGAGAAATATGAATCGAGAGGATCTTAAAGGAGACGGGGATTTCTCATTAGAGAGAGATACGTATAAAGTGGAGAGCCACGTGACTTAGGAGTACAAAGAGAGAAATAGATGCAAAGAGAGAATGGGGTTTCAGATTGAGAGAGATAAGTGAAGAGAGAGAGAGAGAATGAGGAAGAGGGTTGAGGAGAGAATGAGGTGGGAGAGTTGGGTGAGGATTGAGGAGAGAGAATGAGAGTAGGGAGAGCATGTTGGAGGATTAACTTAGTACAAAGAAATGTGCCATGTGAGAGGAAGAATGGGATGCAAGCCTTTCACTACGAAATGATTTGAAAATATCAATGATTAACCAACCATATTTGAATATAGATTTTTAAATTTAACATAAGAAAATACAATAACATTTATTCAATTATGAGGATAATTTTCTTTTGTAATTAAATTCAAATCCTTTTTTAAAAAAATGAAATGGATTTTAGGTCCGTACATGAAGTAGAATCCTAGGGTATCTATTTGGTAGTCATATATGAACATCTTAGTTCTCAACTATTACAAAATAACAAAGACGGTATATTTCTTCCATGATTGATAGACTTAAAAAGATACATTTTGTTTATATTATGTGTGTGTTTGTGATGACAATGATATTCATATCATATATTATTTATTTATTTCATAATAATCAGGGAATTGAATGCTCACATTTATTTATTTTGTGAGTTAAATTGCATATATCTAGAAAAACTAATACCGATGAATCAACAAATGTGAGTTTTTTTATTTAAAATATGTAATTAAAAATATTAAACATCAAATCTTAATATTATTTATAGATAAAAGACTAAAAATACTCGCATTCTAAAATATGTAATAAAAATATTAAACATCAAATCTTAATATTATGTAGAGATAAAAGACTAAAAATACCTACTTTTTTGTATAATAACAAAATGCATTATGTAAAATAACATCGTATGAATAAAATATTGTTATTTTAAGAATTAAATCATAAGATTTCCATGATTAATATTTTAAATATATAGAACTTAGAAAATAAATATTTTTTGATAATAAATAATATTTGCAAGATTAGATTTTAAAAATCAAGTAGTGATACATGATAAGATGACATAAATAAGAATATTTTTTATAATTAGAATGTATTTCATAAATTTTTTTATTAAATATAAATATGAAATATTATTAGACAATAAAGAGAAGGAGAAGGGCAGAAGAGGAGTAACGGGGAAGAGAGAGAAGATGCATGGAGACTGGAGAGAGGGAGGGGGGGAGAGAGGATGAGTGGAGAGAGTGTGGTATATATATACTGTAAATAGATAAGAGAGGGAGAGGGAGGGAATCTCAGAAGAGTGGTAGTTGTAGGACGTGGCCTCCATAGAGGTTGTAAGGTAGCAATTGCAAGGGAGTGGGGGCATAGAACCCCTTTTTAGTATATTGTATAGAGATCAAATGTTTATTGTAATTATATATAAATCAACTTTCATGAATTTTGTAACCGCCATTAATTTATTGTAATATTTACATTTGTATGAGTATTTATTGCAAAAATATTTAAATTAATGTACCATCATGTAGAATAGAGTATATGCATTTATAATAACAAAAGTGAGAAATAAGAATAATGCGAACTTTGTTAAAGGCAAGGATTTTGTCATTGTTGTGATGAAATTTAACATGTGTGTATCAATAGATAAATATGAATCGAGAGGATATTAAAGGAGACGGGGATTTCTCATTAGAGAGAGATACGTATAAAGTGGAGAGCCACGTGACTTAGGAGTACAAAGAGAGAAATAGATGCAAAGAGAGAATGGGGTTTCAGTTTGAGAGAGATGTTGTGAGAGAGAGAGAGAATGAGGAAGAGGCTTGAGGAGAGAATGAGGTGGGAGAGTTGGGTGAGGATTGAGGAGAGAGAATGAGAGTAGGGAGAGCATGTTGGAGGATTAATTGAGTGCAAAGAAAGGTGTCACGTGAGAGGAAGAATGGGATGCAAGCCTTTCACTGCGAAATGATTTAAAAATATCAATGATTAACCAACCATATTTGAATATAGATTTTTAAATTTAACATAAGAAAAATACAATAACATTTATTCAATTATGAGGATAATTTTCTATTGTAGTTAAATTCAAATCCTTTTTCAAAAAAATGAAATGGATTTTAGGTTCGTACATGAAGTAGAATCCTAGGGTATCTATTTGGTAGTCATATATGAACATCTTATTTCTCAACTATTACAAAATAACAAAGACGATATATTTCTTCCATGATTGATAGACTTAAAAAGATACATTTTGTTTATATTATGTGTGTGTTTGTGATGACAATGATATTCATATCATATATTATTTATTTATTTCATAATAATCAGGGAATTGAATGCTCACATTTATTTATTTTGTGAGTTAAATTGCATATATCTAGAAAAACTAATACCGATGAATCAACAAATGTGAGAATTTTAAAATATGTAGTAAAAAATATTAAAGATTTAAAAAATATTAAACATCAAATCTTAATATTATTTGTAGATAAAAGACTAAAAATACTCACATTCTAAAATATGTAATAAAAAATATTAAACATCAAATCTTTATATTATGTATAGATAAAAGACTAAAAAAACCTACTTATTTGTATAATAACAAAATGCATAAGGTAAAATAATATCGTATGAATAAAAGATTGTTATTTTAAGAATTATATTATAAGATTTCCATGATTAATATTTTAAATATATAGAACTTAGAAAATAAATATTTTTTGATAATAAATAATATTTACAGGATTAGATTTAAAAAATCAAGTAGTGATACAGGATAAGATGACATAAATAAGAATATTTTTTATAATTAAAATGTATTTCATAAAATTTTTTATTAAATATAAATATGAAATATTATTAGACAATAAGGAGAAGGAGAAGGGCAGAAGAGGAGTAACGGTGAAGAGAGAGAAGATGCGTGGAGACTGGAGAGAGGGAGAGGAGTAACGGGAAAGAAAGATAAGATGCGTGGAGACTGGAGAGAGGGAGAGGGGGAGAGAGGATGAGTGGAGAGAGTGTGGTATATATATATTGTAAATAGATAAGAGAGGGAGAGGGAGGGAATCTCAGAAGATTGGTAGTTGTAGGACGTGGCCTCCATAGAGGTTGTAAGGTGGCAATTACAGGGGAGTGGGGGGGAAGAACCCCGTTTTAGTATATTGTATAGATGTGTCCATGTTACTATCCTCGCAAGCTCAACTGGCCTTGCATCCACCGCCGACAACATGCTGGTCCACCCTCGGCTTAGCGACATCATCAGGGAAATTTGGGTCTCCTCCAAAATTCGAAAGATTACAAAAGGTGAAATATGATCCCCCTTGTAGCCTAGTTCGGCCTCCACCATAACTAGCCTTGTACGAATCAGGTCTAAGGAGCGTGTAGTTGGAGCATCCACTCGATATGAAAGGAAAGACCCAATAATTACACGGATCCAAAAAAGCAAGGGGATCCGATCCACTTTCCCAAACTTCAGCTTCAGAGTAAACCTGGCTAAAATACGGGTCGGGGCAGCCCATGGGTCGGGCCGAATGGGCCGAGGTTCAAAAACTTTTGTCCAAAGTCCGTCTATGGGACGATCCATGGTTCATTTCATTCTTTATCCATTGAATTTTTTAATGGTATTTAATATGTATAAATGATTTTATTAATATCATTTATACTTTATATAACTAATATAAGTAGTTTACATGTTACTTGACATGTAAACTATTAGTTGCTATTTAAAACTAGTGTCACATATGAAAAACTTGAAGTGTATGATATTAATACATGCATTATTCAACTTATATTTATATATTTTTTTATTTTTTGCGGGTCGGGCCAGGCTGGTAAATTCCCAAATCTCCTAGCCCAAGCCCGACCTATGAGCGGGTGGGCGGGCGGGCCGCCAGTCCGTTGGTCAGGCCTACTTCAGATACCATTGTGATATGAATCCATCAAAAAGATATCTCTAAAACATCTAGAGCCTTTGATAAAATTAGGGTATTCCTAGGGGTGTATTTTGAGCTTGAGCTCGACAAGCTCAACTTGGACTCAACTCATTAAGATCTTGCGAACCCGACTCGAGAATGTATCGAGCTCGAACTCGAGTCGGATTTGTGGCTCGTTAGGGTTATTGAGTCGAGCTTAAGTTTGGTCATTCTCAAGTTGATAACTCGACTTGATAAGAGCACAACCAAAAAAATTTTAGTCCGACATCAGTTGAGCAGAGAAGTGATGGGAGGCAGAGTAGCTATAAAGATAGACCAGCACCTCCCTCATTAAAAAACATACCTTTCTCGACCTTTTGTCTAACATCTAATATGCGCGCCATCGGCCTATATGATATTAAATTATTTTTGTAAGAGGTAGGGCCCACCGGTAAGTTTGTTTCATACTTACCAAGAACTCGTCTCATTGAACTCGACTTGTTAAGAGGCTTGTGAGACAGCTCAAACTCAACGAGTTCGAGTTCGAGCCAGCATTCCAGAGCTCGAACCTTATCATGCTCGAGCTTGAGCCCATGTTTTCTTATCGATTTTGAGTCCGAGGTTGGGTCGACTCTACTCGTTGAGCTCGATAGTCAACCCTAGTTGTGCCTCATCTTGAGAGTTCAGTGATGGGAGAGCCATGGATGTGTCGTTTCCGCTTCAACCAGAGATCAGTGTTGACACCCTGCCAACATTTGTAGGGGTATATTGAAGCTACAAGGTGGACTAATGGTTTTGTCCTCTCGTGTTCTCTTTCCTACCCGATTCTACTTCTCTAGAACCGTTTGGAATTGATAGTTTGCTTAGAAGTCTTGGAAGGAGAAAGTGAAAGGTATGCGGATAAGACAACCATATGAGATTCTATTATTGTTGTTCTTTTTTCTTCATTTGATGGCTAACTTTTCGCAATTGATTCAACAAATATAATATGCCTTTGAGAAGATGCAGTCATGTTGGGTTCAAGTATGATCCATACTGGATGATGCTTTTATGATGTCAAGGCCCATTGGTAATTCTTTACTTGAGGACATTATATTAGATAAGAGTATTGTTGGAAAGTTCTTGTACTTGAATTGTTATCGACTTTCAGGTTTGCTATTATGAGGGGTACTCACAATAGGACTTGAACTTGTTCTGAAAAACTGCTCTTATCCGGTATCGGAAAAATATGAGTGACAGTCCAACACATAGTTCTCGTTGAGATCTTTCCAACGAGTCTAATAACGTAAAAATCTAAACTCAGAAGCTCGAGTTACGGTTATTTTATCAACATCATGTCCGAGTCAAATTCGGATCCGAATCCGGGTTGAAGCTCATAAAAACCAACCCCTCGCTTTCAAAATGCCCTAACTCAAGAGCAGCCCCCTTCCTCCTCCCTCCCCATCATTGGAGCACCATCAGAGCTCATCGGAGTGCATTGGATCGGCGATCCGAAGCCATCACCGCGTAAAGAAGGTCGAGGTCATCCTCATGTGCAGGTCATGCCACCAACGGTGTGTCGAGTGAGCCGTTCTCCATGGACGGAGAAATCGAGGAGACGATATTTTTGATGTAGAATGTTCCCTTCCCTCTTGCTGCGGATTGAACCTACATGCTTGAACATCTCTTATTTCAAATTGATGAGACATGCAGCTTCCCTCTCTCATTTCATCTTTAAGAAATTAGCAAAAAATTCGATTGTCCCGAGACCTTATCCTTGCAATTGGGGCATAAGAAGTCAATGGAATTATGCTACACTTGAATGACAATGAACAAATTGTGAACATCACAAGGGAAGATACGACTCATATAGAAGGTACACCATAACCTTGACCACTGCTAGATGGAAGCATCCCTTCTTTTGCACCTTGTTCTTCCATCCTGTTTCCATGAACAAAATGGTTTGCTAATGGATTTACACGGGAGAGTCTGTGCCCACATATCAGACCACCCTTTGACCTATAGTAATTATTGATATTAATTGCAACAGCTTTTTGTTCGTCCACGACACTAGCTATAATATCATTACTTCCAGTTAGAATATTATAAGAGGGCCCATTTCCTTGTAATGCATGTAGATTCTCTTCAAGATTAAACTGCTGAGTTCAGATGGGGTTCTCTAGTCCATCAGTTGTTCGACTAGCAAAGATTTCATCTTCAGTTGAGGGAGGCCAAATGGCAGAAATACTCATTTTAGAATCACCGTGGAATTCTTGCCTTTTGGATTGTCAATCATGTGCAGGTGCCTTGCTAGCATATTCTCCATGTTTCAAGATTAATGATGGGGATATATATCTAACTATCCTCTGCCTTTTTATAGTAAAATCCAGACCGTGTCTCCAGTTCATGTAAGTATATGGAGTATTTCAGCTCTTTCAAATGAAGGCTTCATCATGTATTGGAGCTTCAGGTGTTTAGAGTTGCCAGTTGAAAATTGGGCAGGTGTTTGTCATTATAATGAAATGAGAAGTTTAGTGCTTTTATTCTTCTTTTTCTTGTCTTATATGCAGTGTGTGCCATATTCTCCACAGATTAAACACCTACACAGTTGCAATTTGTAATACATTGACAACTAAATGAATCCTTTGCGAATATAATATTCAATTCATAACAGTTTCCATTGAATTTTTATAGTGTTCATTATTCAACAAAAATGATGTCAACGTTGCAAAGATGGGTGAAGGATATGACTATGAGGATGAGATTGTGGGAAATTAGTCCCAGCAGATGCTTAAAGGTAAACCTGTCGAGGAGGAAGCAAAGTTGTAGTATTATTGCCAAGAAGAGAAGGTTTACGCCAAAGGGAAATTGTGGTTCTAAGAACTTACATCGTTTTCCGTGAAGATTGAGAACACAAATCTAACTTTTCTCATTTACAATCCTTATATCTTACAACAGAACATCACATGAATTAGTAGAGACTTAGCCTGATAGAAGAGATATGATTTACTCAACAGGAACTTTTTCCAGTACATAACAACCTTGATCTCTATTTGCATATTTTATATCCCCAATCCATTAGATCATTTAATCTATATTACAAAATCATTACATAGAAATTGATGGGAGACGGGCAACAAGCTGCGCCGCCAATCTCTTGTGGATGGTAAATCCATTCCTTCGAAATACAACATTCATAGATCTAGGAACCATAACATTATGAATAATTTTTTTTATCCTCTTGAGGAGCTCCACTGCTTCACTTGCCAAGAACCCAAATGTATCAAAACCAAAGGAGATGAATACATGTTGATTGTCAATACATGTCTTCTCATGCTTAGCCACTTTAGCTGAGGCAGCTTTTTGTGCAGCATATCCCGCAACAAAACTACTCTTTATCAGACCCACCAATGGAGAAACTCAGTCAAATCGGCACATGCATGTTTTCCTCCAACCCATCCATCTTTTTGAAGCAACCCTCGTGTGTCTGAGTACATCAAAAAGGACATCCCTGACAAAATCATGTCTATATTTAAAACTTGAAAGTTCACGACAATGAATGACATACTCTCAAAAAGCATCTAAGCAGGATTTGTGGCATACTGGGCAAGCCTCATCTGCTGAGAATAGAGGAATCATGAGGCGGTACATGAGAATAGTACGATATTCAATGGGTGACATATGCATTGCACGTCCCTAAACAGGTATGGCAAGAAGGAAATCTTGAGATGTTCAGCTTGTAAACATCGGAAAAATGCTTTTTGTCTAGCAGTCATGTCAAACTCAACTTCCATTTCTTTTACGATTTTGCTAAAAAATGAACTCGCCAAAGCATTATGGGCTTTAGGGGGGCGGTATCCTTACTAGCAAAATATGTAAGATCAAGAGATGGAAGTGAGACACGTAGGCCTTCCAAAGCATTAAGAAAATCAGAATCCATACAATGTACCATGTTGTCTCGTAGCATGTGGTCTTGGAGCATCTATAATTGAGCTCTGGAGGCCACAAAAATATATGAGGAAGCCTCAATAATCGAGTACAGACCTGAACCACCGAGTCTGATTGGTAGAGACGCCACTCGCCATTGAAGGTCACTAAAGAATGGACCTCCGTAAAGCACAATATCCTCAATAGCTCCGTGTAACCCTTCGTCGAACCACGTAGCAGCCCGTTCCATGTATGTGGGTTGACATGTCCGTAAGCCGAACATAAGCTTGGCAGTACTCATACAAGATCGTAATAGAAGTAGCTCACTTTGTGGATCATCCAACTGAGGAAGTAAATGCATTAAGTCAACAGCTTTGGTGGCTCCGATCATAGCCAAGTCTTCAATAAAGTCTTTGTCACTGCTTACTGCTTCTCCAAGTAACTTCACACCTAGCACCAGCCTCCCAATTTCCATGGGAAACAACCCTTTACGAATCTTCTGACCATCACATGAAGGCTAGAAAAGCTCTGTTTTTTTTATATTCAGAATAAACCCCATCTCTGGACCCCAGCATTGAATAATGACAAGTGTCTTGGCCACCTCTAATGTGTCCCCAATGATCGTCACGTCATTAAGATACCAAGCATGGAGTAGGAGTTTACAATTATCTCTGATCTCATGAATAAGTGGGTGCAATGCCAGAGAAAAAAGAAGTGGGTCTAAAGGGTCACCATGCCGCACTCCTGTTGATGACCACATATAAGTGTCTCCAATATATAATCTGGCAGCTTGTGCATAATTCCACCCATGAAGAAATAGATGGGCATCTCCTACTAACTTCACCAAGCATCAAAGATCTATCAATCAAGTTGAAATCATTAGAGAAATCCACCGTAAATATAGAGAAAGACCCGTCCCCATGAAACTTGCTCAAAAAACGGTTGGAGTTGTTTAAGATGACTCCCGCTCCTCCGGATACACCAACTCCAAATTGAAAGTCGTTGAGGTACTTAGACATCTCCTTGCCCACATCTGTCATAGCAACTTTGGATACAAGACACCTCCATATAGTGCCTACAGCAATAGGACGTATGTCATTGTCTGGTTTGAGTAGTGAAGTAAGAGGTGCAGACGCTACAAACTCAACCAGACTCAAGGGACATCTCCCACTTAGCCACAAATTAACTACCAAGGAGATAGCATGTAAGAGATCCTTGACAACCACTGACCCCTCCCTACATAGGGCATCTAAACTGTGTTGAGCTCTCAGGCCATCTCTTCCACATGATGTCCCTTTAGGAAAGGATTTGATAGCCCGTAAAATAGCATCTACATCAACTGTAAGAGGAGTCTCTGAAACCAAGATGTTTGATATGGAAGGAGGCGTCTTATAAGGATGTTTAGCCTACAAGGCCTTCAAGGTGTCTTCATTATAAGGAACAACTCCTGAAGAGCATAAAACCTTTATGGATGTTGTAAAGTGTCCATCTGATACTTTGCGAAGACATTGTCTGATGTTAGAGCTTTGATATTTATTCTCCTTCAAGGATTTATTCTGACGAAGATCTGAAGTCCCAGAAACATCTCATTTCAAAAAATCACCTACCCAATTGGTGAAGCCATCTGTACTACCCCACGTAGTGAGTGAGTTCAGAATAAGTCGTTGTTGCAAGGACCTTCTATTACCAGATCTTTTATCCCTTTTGTTTGTGGGTCTGAAAACCTATAGGGTGCAACAGGGAAGAAGCAGCAATCTCACCCAAGTATGTAAGGACCCCGTCCAAACGATAACGTCATGCAGAGCTACTTTCAAAGCATGAGAGAAAGTAAGACGACAACTTAAAGGAATGCTCTTAACGGTGGTGACCATATGCTTGAAAATATAATCAAGGAGCTTAGCATCAATAATCACCCCATTTATGACATCAGGTACAACATGTACAACAGGTAGGATGGGTCTCATTTGGTAGTGCGCCTATTGGGTTGTAGATGGGTAAATGGATACCTCCAGGATCCATTTACCCCATCTAGTGGTTTAGTCCCACATCGTCCAACGGTGGGACTTGGAGGCCATGTGGAGGCTATATAAGGAGCCCCAGGCCTCCTGTAACATATGAGAGAAATTCTCATAGAATATCCGTCCCATTGAGGGCTTCTCTCGTGGTTTCATCCCGCTCCTTAGGGAGTAGGGTTCCACGTTAAACCTATGGTCTTCATGTTTATGTTTCTTGATTTATCGTTTTCGCTTCCGCTTCTCTGATTTCTAACATGGTATCAAAGCGGGTCGATTCTCGAGGATTTCATGTTCGATGTTATTCGAGATTTAGCATTTGATTCATTCTTATTATCATGTATGGTTCAAGTTTTTAGGGTTTCTTTTTGAAACCCTAATCCGTGTTCTATCAAGGTTCCACGATGCAGTTCTGAGAAGGAGAACCCAAATAAGAAGGTCCTCCAATACTGTCACGCAGGCGCGAGGGGTCGCAAGGCGGCTTCCAGGCGCCGAGCACCAGGCAGGGGTCCTTCCATGTCACGGGCATGTATCGCATCTCCAGGTTTGCTTCTGCATCTCCCAAGCAGAAGCCTTCTCCAGTCCATGTTATTCCTGCTCGTGCACAGGGGGTTCGAGCATCAGGCCTCCGCATAAGGCCTCCATCTCCCCAAAGGCGGCACCCTTTCTTCTTCCGACAGAGGGAGATCCCTCTGCAAGAACCTCACCATCGTGCACAAGCAGTGCTGATTTGAACTCCCAGCCTCGCCGCAGATACTCCTAGGCGCAGAAGCTTCTCGTGCATAACCCCCAGGCGGCTGATCCCAAGCGGCACCGTGCTCCTCCAACACGTGATACTCTCTCACAATCCAAGCGTCGCGCTTCCCCTTCGCACAACAGGAAGCTCTACGGCACGATGCCCTCCTCTTGAGATGCTTCACCTTGAGCGGCGCGATGCCCTCGCGCCTCCAGTCGATGTTTCGGCAGGCGCGTGAATAGCCAAGTTTTCAAGAAGGCGCCGACTCGCCTTCCTCCAGGGAGTAGCCCCGCAAGCCGCACATCCCCAGGCGACAACAGAGCCTAGGCAGTGCCCCATGTCCAGCTTCGCCTCTCCGATGCCTCTACAGGGCCGGGCTTCGCGCACGCCTCTCTCCACCCATCGAGGGCAGCGCGAAGTTAATCCCAGAAGGGGGTGGCGTGAATGGGTTCACGTGGAGGTAACCCTAGGGGGCGGTGGGCCCATTCTTATAATAAAATGTAGGGTGGCTCTGTTAGTAAAAAAAGAGAGAGTTTGCATAGTTTGTTTTAAAAAAAGGAGAGAAAGAGAGGCCCAGCAGAAAAAAGGGGGAGAGAGATAGCGTTATAAAAAAAATGATGAGGTTGTTTTTGTTTCAGCCCAAGAGGGCTGATATGTGAAAAAAAAATTACAAAAAAAAGGCGCGTACATCAGAAAAAGCCGTACGCAAGAAGTTTAATATATATATATCGAAAAGCTGAAGAAAAAATATTTGTGAACGGCATAAAAAAATATGTTAAAAAAATTAATTAAGAAAAGCCGCAAGTGATGTTTTGTTTTCCCCTTCTATCTTGTCTTCTCCCAACTTGGTCGACGTTCATGTTCCGACAAGTATGGGAGAAAGGGAGAGTATATATGTAGAGTCACAGGTCTTGTGCTCCAGATTCAGATGCTAGATGCATATTTCCAGACCAGCCAGTTTTTCAGACTCTACAGTTCGGTTTCAGACTTAACGATTGTCTTCCGAGTCCTTCAGTTTCAGACATGCACGAGTGTGCGGTCACTTTCAGATGAGCATATGTTGCCATCATTGTCAGAGATCCCCATCATTCTTCTTGTTGTTAGGCCAAAGTTTTCATGTGAGCCATAGGGACTCCAGAGCAGAGGACCATTCCCTATGCCATTGAGGGCAAGGGTTTTCATGTGGAATCATAGGTACACCAGAGCAGTGCATCATTCTCTGAGCCAGATGGGAGAGACCCAGTTCTCCGACGAGAAGACTTCAGGCGCAGTTTCAGACTCGATGGTCAGATTCCGAGTCTTCAGTAGACTCACACTCCAGCCCCTTCGTCCTCCTCACCTGCACGGCATGAGAAGCAACGTCCTCGACTGCAGCATGTGCGCATTGGGTTGATATTTTCCGTAGTGTCATGTAGTGTGAGTTGAGTTTCTTTCTGTTTGTTTGTCCAAGCTGAGCATTGCATGCTCCAACTTGAGGGGGAGTGTTGGAGTATTTGGTAGTGCACCTATTGAGTTGTAGATGGGTAAATAGATACCTCCAGGATCCATTTACCCCATCCAGTGGTTTAGTCCCACATCGTCCAACGGTGGGACTTGGAGGCCCTGTGGAGGCTATATAAGGAGCCCCTGGCATCCTGTAAAAGATGAGAGAAATTCTAATAGAATATCCGCCTCATTGAGGGCTTCTCCCGTGATTTCATCCCGCTCCTTAGGGAGTAGGGTTCCACGTTAAACCTCTAGTCTTCATGTTTATGTTTCTTGATTTATCGTTTCCGCTTCCACTTCTCTTATTTCTAACAAGGATGTCGATGATGTGCCCGTGGACTACCCCCGCATCATCTGTGACTCGAACAAAGCCATCGTCATGATGGCAAGCACGACACACAGCATGTATCTTCATGCACCTCCCGCACAAACATTGATTCAGGACCCTCAAGGTCCCTTCTACAACAAGATATATATCAAGATCAATCATGATGTCGTCCCGCAAAATAGAAGCCTGCTCATTACTGGAAAGAAGAACCCTCTTAATATGAGAGATTAATCGTGTAATCCCTTTGCTCCCTTCCCTTCCATCCGGCAATAGTGGAAGTTCCACAAAGGACATACTAATCCACCTAGACAAAGTGATGCACAGGAAATCTCTGTAGAACAAGATTGCGATCATGATGAGTTCGCAATGTATGGGCACAAGCTAAAGGAGGAATATCTCCTTCTTCCAAGTCAAACAAAGTAGAGGCCATCCCGATGGGTGGAGGAGACGTCTTCGAAGGCGGCGGGGATGTCAAGGTTATGGAAGTGGGGCCATCGCGGATGCAGGGATGTCGAGGATGGGACAGGTATGCTCGGTGCATGGCCTGTGGGGCCAAGCGTAAGAGCGAGCGCCGAGCGCAGGGTTGGGGCGCTGGTGGCGGGCGGGGTAGGGGTCATTGCGGGGCAGGGCTGGGAAGGGGCCTGGGGCACTGGTAGGGTTGGGCGTGGGGCGCTGGTGGCAGGGCAGGACAGGGGTCTGTTGGTGGGGGTTGGGGCAGGGCTGGCAGGGCGAGTGGGGATCAGGGCTGGGGTCTCCATTAGGGCTTAGGGTAGGGGTGGGATGGGTCGGGGCGTTGTTGGGGATGGGGCTGGGATGGGTCGGGGCTGGCAGGGCGGGTCGGGGTGGGGCACTGGGGTGGGTCGAGGTTGGTAGGGGCAGGGGCGGGTTAGGGTCTGGGGCGAGGAGAGGTCGGGGTCGGGGCGCTGGGGCAGGTGGGGCGGGGCGGGGCGAGGACGGAGCGCTGGGGCTAGGCAGGGACAAAATCCTAAAATTGGATGCGTGTAGAATTCCAGCATCAAGGCATATCGCAATCACTAGACCTCTACATCCAATATGTCATATAAATCAGAATTTGAATTATGCTTTATTTTTTTCAAATATAAAACACAGATCAGTGATTGCAGCATACAGATGCATGAATGGATGGATTTATCCATCTGAGGTGACTTAAGATAATTTATTCTTGAGT
This sequence comes from Ottelia alismoides, assembly GCA_037367405.1. Lineage (NCBI taxonomy): Eukaryota > Viridiplantae > Streptophyta > Magnoliopsida > Alismatales > Hydrocharitaceae > Ottelia > Ottelia alismoides. Next base: position 20,600 of record JAZKJV010011385.1, on the reverse strand, counting down.
CGGATTGTTTCTTCAACTAAATTCAACCAACTGTATCTTTTAAGTTGTGGAGTGTGTCAGAAATTTGGAGGATGATATTCACCATTTGTTGTATATTAACTATATCGGCATAGATATGTCCATCTAGACCTAAGGGTTGGAACTTGATGGATATATGATGGGAGTTTTTCTGTTACCTGGATACATTCATATTCAAGTTGGACATGTGGGAGCATTAGTAGCATAAGAGGAATGGAGATGTTGATAGAATTAGAGGTTGGTTTTGTGCACTTTATGTATTGGACATCTTGGGATAGATAAAGCTTTAGAGAAATACAAGTTGTAAAGTATCCTTCTTTTGCATAGTGTTTTTCTTTTTTTATTTCAACTGTCATATTTGAGATTCTAATATACAATTTTTTGTGACTCTTTTCCCCAATGTTATGTTATTGGGGTGCAAAGAGAAACCCTATATGTTGGTTAAATGAATACTGGAGTGCAGAGAGGAACCCTATATGTTGGTCAACTCATTTATGGAAGTGAAATGCCATGTGGGAATAAACATTATTAGTTCCTTGGTCATGGACTAAAGTAGGTATTTAATATCCATTATCCATGAACAAGTAATTGGAAGCATGAACATGCAAAGGTTAGAGACATTTGTATAAATAGAAAGGAAATATATGTTATGTCCAGGGTAATTATTACCATATAAATGAGATTTTATGGTGCTTAGGTAGATGGAGTATGCGCCTCAAGGTATTAGGTATGCAACCTTGGGGTCCTGGGTAAGCTTAGCAACACGAACCCAACAGTTGTGTGGTTTGGGGGACATGTTTCTTGGCGCACTGATATGTCAATCTGATGGTGTTTGGCCTCAGTACTTGCATGTCTTATCCTAGTACTTAAAGTGTGTTCCAAGTAGTCATGGTTGATGGTCTATCGCTTTGCTTTTTCACATAGGGTTAACACTCGTTTACTAGCTAGTGTAGGCCACATTGGTTGCTATTCTGAGTAGGAGAAATGAGATAGGAGTTCCAGGAAATGTTGTTAAATGAATTTGGGAATGGAATACAAGTCTCCTGTACATATGAGGATTGGGATGGTTGCGGTGATTTCAACTATGGTATGGATGATTTTGAAATTTGTGCCCTTACTCGTGCTCTATGCCACCGTGGACCCTTACACGTGGGTAGTGGACTTAGGCGATTCGTGATGAATCATGGGTTGTAACTTGATTTGAGGATCAAAGCCACAAATTGATAAGTGAAGCTAAGTGGACATGCTGGGAACTTAGTTAGGATGCATTGTACCCCACCACATGCATACAGAGGCACCCCAACCCTAAGTCCTTCTCACTGCCTTAGAGTCATAGTGTGAGGTCTCACGTAGAGTGAGGTCTCACGTAGACCAAGACCACAGAGTATCCACGAAGCTTTGGTTATTCATATGTAATGAAAATGACTAGAGTTTGCTTTCTTTGTGAGGACGCTTTACCCTATTTTTTCTTTTGCATAATTCTTATACCTTAATTGTTGAAATTTTTATATCGACTGGGTAAATTTTCTCATAACATACCTATGTGTTGGATCTGCAGGTTCTTAGAAAGTGAAAGTTGTCTTCTCTTGGTCCTCAAGGGCAATTACCACTTGGTTATATCTCGAGTATCCATCCAAGAAATAAAAGGACTCTTTTCCAACCAACCTTTCAATCACTTGATCAATGAATGGTAGTAGAAAGTGATCCTTCTCGGTAGTTGAGTCCAAGTGCATGTAATCGACACAGACGTGCCAATAAGTAGGTACACGGGTCAAAATCTTCTCTCATGGATCATTTATGACCTCAGTGACCTCGGATTTCTTCGGAACCACATACGATTGGCTGACCCATTTAGAGTTAGAGATAGGATAAATGAAGTCAGCTCACACCATTTTGCGATTTACTTCATGACTACATCTTGAAGATTATGGTTTTGATCTTATGTTGAATTTGCGGGATGGTTTATCATCATCTTCAACATAAATATGCTGTGAACAAAAGGTATGATTGATCCTACAGGGATCTGAAATATTCGAACCAATAGCCTTGCGATTTTTCTCTAGAGTCTCTAGCAAGCGAGATTTTTTATCCATGGTCAATCCACTACTGATGATGACCTTATACTTTTCATTTTCACCTGCAAGGAAGGCATACTTAAGATTTTTTAGAATCGACTATAGTTCAGGTTAGGTTGGAGTCGGCTCGATGATATCCTTAAAAATTGAGTTGATGGGAAATGCATGATATGCCAATATGTTAGCATCTATCTTGTTTACTTCTATTTCAGACAAAAATACATCGAACATGTCTACAATGAATTCCTCTTGTTTGGTTTGGGATGGATGTTCCTCAAACAAATTGATCAGTTCTTGATATTGGTCTTCTCTCTCGGTTTGGAAGCTTGATTCAATTGTTCTTTCTAGGTCTTTGTCAGGGTCGAGGAATTCCTATGTCAAAATATCATTCGGTGATATCTCAGAGTCTCGAATATCCTCAAGTAGGTTACAGTAAGCTTTCTACAATTCTAGTTCACTTTGGCCAGGTGTAGTGTCTTTGGCTTTAGGTTCAACAACCATATCCAGTGTTCTTTTCGCCGCTAGAGCAAAAAAGTGATCTTTTCATATGCATAGTCTACTACTGCCTCGGTTGTTCGTAGGAATGGCTGGCCAAGTATAATAGTCATCTGGAGTAATGATGTGGCAGAATCTATGTCTAGTACAATGAAGTCCACTGGAATTGCATGCCATGCACCGTTACGATAACGTCCTCTAACACATCTGTAGGTCGCTTAACAGATCGATCAGCAAATTGAAGGATCATCCTTTGTAGGTTTGAGTTCCTTGAGCAATGACAAGGGCATGAGGTTGATATAAGAATCACTGCTATTAAGAAGAGTGTGGTTGAAAGTTTGGTCAAAGTTCTCACATTTGATTAAAGGTGCTCCCAAATCCTTTTTCTTTGATGGGAGGTTGTTGATCATGTTAACTATAGACATGGTGAGAATATGTTTCTCGGATCTCTTGTGTCTCTTTTTGTAGAGATACATGCCTCCTTCAAACCTTTCTAACTTTGGGCATGTATTCCATGGCTTGCATAAGTGGCATTTCCAAAAAGATGTTCTTTAGAATTTCAACGATTCCAAGATCAAACAATGTTGTTTTAAATTTTCCATTTTTTTTGGATTTTCTCATTGCATCTGAAAAAGGAATATTTACATGATTGTTAAAACTAGCACAGGTGAATGACTAGGAAGGGTATAATCATTTAATACACGGGGGAAGCAAAAAGTAGAAGCTTCAGCTCTATCGACTGGCACGGGAACGGTTGAAGGCTTCTCCTTCACTTGCACGGTACAACTTCTATTGCCATAATTTTTGATATTTTTTTCTAACTTTTTTTTGTAATTTTATTTCATCCAGTGTAGCTCCTCCTTATTCTTCTCCTTCTCTACCCAGATAGGTTGCGAGTACAACTCTTGAAAGTAACGAAGGATCCCCATCTGAAGCTTTATTCTTTTATCATGTGATCGCAGGTGGTTGTAAGGTTCTACCGCTCCTGAGAGTCACAGCATTAGATTACATAAAGAATCTGTACCTGACTCGATAAGAATAGAGGACATCACACAAACTACCTGCTCCTTGCGGTAGAAGTTATTGGAATTTACCTAGACCTGCATTGGGATAATCATCTTTGATGTCCTCAGGTCGTCTAGCTTCTGTCTCATCTCTGACGTGGTAATTACGAGTTATGCCAGGCATTCGAGGGTTGGGTTTACGGGCACTACCTCAATTGATCAATGGGTGGAGTTCACTAGTGATGATAACTATGTAGAGGTTGTGGCTATTGGTTTTACTGAGGAGGAGGATATGTGTATGATTAAGGAGGAGAGTACTTTACGATCTGATTCGCTCGAGATACCTAACGTCAGGTTTTAAAGGAGCTTGAGGTGTCTAACAAGTCAGATCCCATAATCGATGTGTTGACCCTCTCTTGTCACTCGGTACTCGAACCATCTGAATAAATTAACAATCAACCCACGAATAATATATAGCAATGAAAATTAAGTGAGATGAAATTTATTGTACCCTACAAAATATGTTTATAGTATCTAAGCGTAGGAGTTGTACCACTGAGAACAACAGAGAATAGGTATGCTATTAGTAATTAATAATTATTATCTTTGTACGTTTTAGTCTTTTTCTAATTATTGTGGGTTTTTATTATGTGATTTTTATTTATTTCTAATTATTCTATAAATTCCTTTTTATTTCTATTTTTTATTTACTTTTTAAATTTTGTAAGTTTTTAATTTCTTTTGATTTTTTAAATATAATATATATTATATATAATAATGATGAATATATAGTTAATATAAGAAATATATATAATATATACAGGGTTTTATATTTTAAATAAATATATAGTCAAAATATAGTAAATCAATTAATTTATGTTTTTAATATATTTCTCTATTTTTGGTAATTTTATAGAATTTGTAATAAATTTTAGGTATTTTTAAAGTAATAAAATATTCAAAACAGTGAGGAAAATAATATAGTTGGTTGGTTTGGATTTAAAAAAAAGATGATAGGTCAAAATTCCTAAAACTATTTTTAATACATGTTATATATAATAAATAAAAATATAATATAAAAAACAATATTTTTGTGTTTTAATGAATTTTTACTTATTTTTATAGTGCTTTTAGGGTTTTGTGATTTTTTAGGTTTCCTTTTTATATTTTTTAGTGATTTTGGATATATGGTAGAATATATAATAAAATACCTAATATTATTTTTTGGAAATTTTAGAAGTGCTTTTGTATTTATTGGTATTTTAATAATTAGACAATTAGAAAATCCATATTTTTGTAATTTTAATAAAAAGGAAAAACAACTAAAATGCCTTGCAAAAAATATATGTGAACAAGCAATTTCTCAGGCACCTATATTCATTTTCCTATAATTTTTGAAGTAATAAAAATATTTATAAAGATAAATATACAAGAAGATGGAGTTGATTTGGTTGGATGAAACAGTCGATTCACAATGAACAAAGGACGGAGCTCTAAAGCTTTAGCATATTTTAAATTTAAGGATTACATAGAAATTATAGTAGAAGTGAGAAATAAAATGCAAGAAAAGAAATGCATGAAAGAAATATACATTAAAAGAGCGGTTAAACAGATCAAACCTGCAGGACAGGGAGCTGAGCAAGGCTTTAGCGGAGCAAGTTCAGCAAGACCTAGACCGCCTATTCTTCATCCTTCTCCATGCTGACAAGCCGGGGAGCTCAAGTTGTGACCGAGAGGCTCAACTCAAATGAGTCCTATTGGGGTTATGGGTAAAAAAAGGGATCAAACATAAAAATGGGGATTTGGGGTCTTCTTCATATATAGGTGGAAGGCATGGGAAGATCACGGGTTTGCCAAGGTTTCGTCAAAAAAAATGGATCATCAGATAGCATGGCGTGAAGGTCAATCATGTTGTGATCATTTCGATGAAGGAAGTAGTCATCTCGAACCATGGATTTTGTGCAAAAATTGGGCGAAGTCAGATGGTTGGTGAGAAGCGTGTGTTCTGACATGGGCGGCTGGAGACCAAGCAGTTGACAAGGCAATCAACAAACGAAGGCGCGTTTTAGTCCACCTAGGACCGCTAGATGACAAAATAGTAAGAAAAAGGGAAAATAAATAAAAAAATATAGCTATATTTTTTATTAAAAAAAGTCAAAACATAAAAATGTTTATTTATTTATTTATTTACGTAGTATTTAATTATGATTTTTATTTATTTTTGCAACCTTATTTTTTAGGTAATTTTTACAAGTGTATCCATGGGATATTTATCTATATCTTAAGTATTTTATTTTTATTTTGTATTTTAAATTTTATTATTACATGTACATATTTTATATATTTATAATATATTTAAATACATATTTACTAATTTTTATTTTATTTTTCTGATTTTATTTGTACACTTAAATAAATATGGGTATATACATTATAGGTATAGTATACCTATATATTTTAATATATTATTTATTATAATGTTTTTATGCCTTTATTTTGTGTTTATGTTTTTAACATATTTTCAAATAATATTTACAAGTATCTAAAAATATAATAAAGATAAAAATATAAAGAATAAATTAAATGAATAAAATACGCAGGTATACAGTACAATGGGATCCTAGAAAGTTGCCTTTTGCATCTTAACTTCATTTTAATGATATCGCTTTTATTAAATAGATGCTTTAATTTTAAAAGAATAAAGGTGAGTTTAATGAATTTTGAGCTTGTATGGAGAAGATATTAGTTTGTGAAGTTAGGTTTGCGGCTCTTTTCATCTGTGTGTCCCAGTCTTGCTATGCATTATTTATTTTGGCAAATATTTTTATATTTTTATACATTATTATGTACAAGTTTCATGTTGAACAATTATTAATTTGAGGTGTGTAAAATTAATAATAAAATGGATGAATATTGAGCTGTATATACTAAAATGAATTAAGGTTTTTGAGGTGGATTTCTGTATAGTTAATCACTCTATCTCCCCCTACTTTATTCCTTGTCGGCCATATCAAAATTAACTAGGCCTCGAGATTTAGGGTCATTCAATATCTTTGAAATTTCATTTATTTTTCTTTTTTTCTTTATTCTTTTTTAGATTAAAATACAGGTATTTGTACAATATTTATGAACAAATAATGAATGAAAATTTGTATAATTTATCTATATTTACACATGTTTTGATAAGTATTTAAATGTAAAATGGAAGAATAAAGGTGGATGAATGGATATTCATCAGTACTTCTTTATGAGAGAGCAGTCGAGTGTTGCCGAAACTAATGGCAGTATGATGGCTGCTGATATGGTTGTCTCCATGTATGTGCATGGTTTGGAGACTGGTTCTTCTGAGAGGGTTGGTGGTGGGTTGTTCTTCCACCTATATAGTTTTGGTGGAATGGGCGCACGATCGATGACAAACCTTGTGGTGTCAGCCAGGATGGGATAGTTGTGTTTCATTACTCCACACACCATTAACCTCTTGAATATGTGGTTGAGGTGGGAACAACGGCTCAACATATGGTGATTGGGACTCTAGGTGATAGACGGCCATCTACATCTGTTGATGATGTTGTAAATGTGCATGGTCGGAAGCTTGCATATAATATACATGTTGAACTGGCGACTGCTGCCCTGAGATCTGCAGCAGCTATTACTCAGCAGTAGGTGCCTGATCTAATGAGCTTGTAGACTGACAAAAATTGAACATACTGACCAAAAGCTCTAGTTGCTTGGCAATGTGGTTGAGCTTGTCCGACCCCTTTATTTTTTGTTTGATCACAGATAATTTTTCTAAGTCCTGTGATTGCTTTTCATTTATATCAACTTTGGAGAGGTGATTGCTAATGATGCTGAGATTCAGGCTCTCATACTTGTCCTCTTCTTATGAGGTTGTCATATTGGCAGATTTGTGGATGACCTATGGATATTTTTGAAATGTTTGGGACGAAGAGAGTATAGCCTTGTCTTCGACCACTTCCTTAAAAATATACCACACTACATCCTCATTATTGTTGAAGTGTGATCCACCATAGGAGGCATCCACCAGCCTCTGCCTATTCTCAGTCAAGCCCTCGGAAAAGCGTTAAACCAAGCTAGTTTTGGGAATGTCATGATGGGGCATTTTTCAAGCAAATCGTTAAGCTTCTCCCACGCTTCATGGATGCATTCGTGAAATCCTTGGGAGAAGCTAGTAATCAAAGCCAGCATTTGATTCATATGACCTAGGGGACAATACTTCGGTAGGAATGCTGATTTGAGTTCCTCCCAGGTCGTCACCACCTTCCACATATGATTGATCTCGTAGAATGCCTTATCTTGAAGGCGAAGGTGGTCATTTGACTACACCCAACTGGATGTTACGGTAGTGAGTTGTTCTGCATATGCAACCAAATTGCTATAGATGGATGTATGGCTCTTCATTGGTGTTCCTATGGAATGTCGGAAGAAGAAATAGGAGTTGTGCTTTCAGCTCAAAATGTATGTGGATTGGTGGGACCTGAATCCACTCAGTCACATGGCTAGCACCATGGTTGTACGTCTCTTTTAATGCTGGCTTAGGTGCCTCTCTTACTTCTTCCTCTTCTCCTCGAGGTATGTATGCATGGTGTTCTTCCCCTCCTCCAATTATGTTCTCTCTATCCATCCTTAGTTCCATCAACATATCTTGGAAGGTGGCATGTGCATCAGCCTGTGCAGTTAGTTGATGTTGTATCGCATGTATGGAAGCGAGCATTTGTGCATTAACTTCATTCTGCTCTACTTTTTGTGCCTTCCATCTTCAAGGAGCCATCTCAAAATCTGAATCTGATGATGACAGCTTTATATCGGGCTCTTGTTTTGTAATAGGAAGTACGCCCTGATCAGTTTGGAAATAAGTGCCATGTGTAGGTAAGAGTTCGGAATTAGGGTCAATTCCGACCCTTATTAAAATATGTGATGTGTATGGAGAGAAGTCAATCTCTTTTCAAAAGGGAAAGAACTCGGAAAGAGAGTCATCATGAGCTCTTGGTACAAAAGAAAGATTCGTAAGGTTCGTATCAATCATGTGGGAATCGCCCCAAATTATTGGAGATGCTTGCATCTAGGAATTGATGTTTGTGTTTGTGGAGTCTGAACTAATCAATCCCAGAGTCGACATCTTGAGAGACAAAAAAGATATAGATGAGGAATAAGAAGAATACCGAATGAAAGAGGAAATAAGAAGAGGTATTAGAAGAAAGGCTCAAAGTGAGTGAAACGAAAGAAGACTTGAAAAGAGGTGTAGTAAAAAATGGCACAAGTGCACGATGTTTTTGATCTGGACCAAATAATAATCAATCAAACCTCAATACAAGAGTGGATTCACCCAACTCTACACAATGAGTTGTAAGAGTTCAGCAATTATCTTGAAAATTTTATTGGTTATTCGGTTATTCTCAAGCAATCTTTTCAAGCCTAGTCCTTAGGGATATCCCTATAGGACAGCGAGTACTAACCTGACAAATGTCATGTACTTTCTACTTCCTTTGTAACATGTTGCATATACATTTTAGATGTCCTTGTTATCGTATCAGGGCCCACTACTCAGCTAAAGAAGTGGGAGGAAGGAAGCCGATATGGCAAATCAAATACTTCATCCGAAGGGTACTCAGACGTGGCACGTTGAAATAGGGACCCATCATCTCAGTTCCTTTAAGTTTAAGTAATTCAACTAAGTCTGCAAGTAGACTCAACTCTACTCACCCATGCACAGATAGAAGCTCCAATACTTCATGGACCCATGCGATAAACAAGGTAGTATCCATTATGGGTTTTGATCCTTAGGGTCGCGCCTCACTCTATCTAGAATGTACCTGAGAACAATGAGGGTTTTAAGTATCCAAGACAATGACGTTCAATTAATAAATTTTAGTTGGTCAAGTTTTATTAGAAGTCCCTTTTTTAGATTTTTTTATTTTCACTTTTTTGTATTTTTCATATAATCACATAATGACTTTTTTATTTCTTTAAATCCTAAGTGACCGAAAATAGAGGGAGAGATTGGGAATGAAATGCAGGTTAAAAATCAATGGTAAATGCTAAGTCAGAAAGGCTCGCCTTGCTTCCCAACTCTCTCCACGTGGGATGCTAGATAAGAATTCAAAACTGTACTACATGCAATGAGATATAATTAAGCTTGGGACTTAAATTACTCTATCAACCAATATCCTAAATCTAAGGGCTCAATCAGCAAAGACGTAAAATGAAAAATAAAGCAAAAAATACAAATCATGGAAAACAAAAGAAAACAAAAGGGAAAATAGGGAGAATGAAACGTAGAAAGCGGGGAAAGCTCAGAAAATCGATCAAGTCCCTTAAGTGAACAATCACCTGATGAAATGGACCTGTAGAGAGTTTAAGAGTCTAAGTGTCTAATGAAATTATTATAAATTAATAATGAATCATTCTCTCACAAAATTTAAAAGGCAACCTAAAGCTAATTTATATTAGAAATAAAATGCAACTATCATTTTAGTCCTGGTACCTCCTTGGCTCTATCCTCTCAATCCGAGTTGTGGGATTGGCATCCGCCTTGCTTGGGTGCATGGGATCGCCTAACTGATCTGCCCTAGCTCAGTTGGCCCTCACACAAATAGAAACACAAGAGTGGTTAGCCAATTCAAAATGATTAAGAAAAATAAGAGAAAGATAAGAAAATCAAATAAGCAGAATATAAAAACTATCCTAACCATTCCTCCCTAACAACGGCGTCATTTAACGACAAGCATCTAATCTATCGGGTTAACAAGCTAAGCTAACAAAATCATTGCATTGACCAGATCCTCGATTAATCAATAATTAACCCATAATTAGATAAACTAATCAAGTGTCTGTGTGTGGGTCAAAATTTATTATAACTCTATAATAATGTGCATAGGTATAATAAGTACGGTAGAGTGTCGAACTCAGCGAAGCCAAAATGAGGTTAGATAAAAATAGTATTGATTATTGCTAATTAGTAACATTTTTGGATTTTTGCTTTTATTGTTTTTATTTCTTTTTCTACTTTTTATATTTTTGTGGGTTTTTAATAATAATCAATTTTTTATACATTTTATATTTGTTATTTTGCAAATTTTAAGTTCTTTTTTATTTTTAAAGTAAGATATTATATATATAGTATATATATAATAAAGAAAATAAATATTTCTAGATTTTTCAAATAAGTTAAATAAAATAAAAACAAAGTGAATAAAAGATTTTTTGGTTTTAAATATTTCTCTATTTTTTGTGATTTTTAGAGAATTTTTTATAATTATTTATGGGTTTTAAGTTTTAAAATATACAAAACAGTGAATAAACAAAATTCAGATAAATACTTAGGTTTTAAAAGTAGATTTCTGTGCAAAATAAATCTTAACTAATCTTAATATAAATTATATATCAAAAAGAAAAATCAGACATAGAAAACATGATTTTTAGATTTTTTTTCAAGAATTTTTGTAAATTTTTGTAAGTTTTTCTGTGTTTTGTTATTTTTAGGGTTTGAAACTTTTTAATCTTTTGCCTAGATGATAAAATACAACAAAAAAGACCTACTATGATTTTTTGATATTTTTGAAAATAGTTTATAATTTTTATGGATTTCTAATAGCTAAACAGAAGAAAATATCTTTTTTTATTTTTTTATAAATAGGAAACTAATTTTAAATGCCTTACAAAAATATATGTGATAAATATGGGTTCCTGGCACTTAGTATGATTTTCCTACAATTTTTTAGTAATAGAAGATAATAAACAAAAAATACATAAGCAAAATTAAATCACTTTACAGCACAGGGACCTAAATATAATTAAAATAAACCTTCAAGGCATTCTAGAACACTACATTAAGTCCCAAGACCAAAGATGCAAAATGTCCAACCGCATGCGCAATGCACACACCTAAAAGGGACTAAAATGCAATATTACAAAATATTCTAAGCATTTAATAACATGTCCAAGAATATAAGGACTAAAATGCAAAATGTCCGAGAACCTCTTGAGTCAAGAGAGGTTACTCGACGCTGGACTAAAGCTCAAATAAGGTAAATATGATGGTTCAAGTGCAAATATTACAAACTTTTACACGACAGAGGAATGTTTGAGTACTAAAATTAAAATACAAAAGGAGGGGACTTAATATGCAATATACCCTGAATGTATGCGATCCAACGGCAGACAACGCTCCATATGGCTTCACTTAAACTGATCTGACGGTTGAGGTGTGCTTCGTTTCGCAGATGATCTGATGACTACGATAGAACTTGGAGCTATGCTCTGATCCAACGGTGTTAGAGCTAGGATAAAGAACGTGGAAGAACAAGCCATTCCGCATCCTTCGATTGCATGTTTCTTCCTTCTTAGTTGGTCAATCAGTATGGGACCTGGATCAGAATGCTACTGATGATCTTCCACATCCACAAATGGAAGACGAAGAGTTCCAGGTCTCGTTGAGAAAGACTTGGGAGCTGATGAAGCTCAGGCCACCTGGGAACTACTACAGGTTTCTTAATCCACTCTAAATGGATCCCTCTATCTCGTATAATCCCTGCTCGAAAGCTTTCTAGGATTAAGGGGTGTCCCTCAACTCGCAAAAAATTGTACAGAACACAAAATTGGGTGATGTGAATGGATCTCCGACAAATATGGAGGACAGAAATTTGATTCGCCAATCTCTGTAAGATTGGGTTGGATTGATGGATGGAGCAAATGGAGAATGAGACAACGAAGGTGATGGAGTGGGCAAGGTAGTCAGAATAGTTGGGGCAGGTGGAATAGTGACCAGAGCCTCGAGCTCCGGCAAGATTTTTTGGTTTTAAGCTATGATGGATCAAATCAAACGAGATAAAAGACTATAGGTAGGGTAAAATGGGATTGCCCCTAGGGGAGCTAACTTGGCTCCCCGCCCCATTTCCCCCAAGTTTTTTTATTTTTTTTTTGAAAAATGCTTCCGTGGATTTTCATTATTATATATTTATATTATGTCATTCAAATTCTATGTAAAACAAATACTCTGACGGCCTCCATACAGATGGGGTTGATTTCAACAATTTTGCGACCGTTAAACAATGATTGTCTAGATGGAGGCTATAGGAGTCTCTGTTTCTCACGAAACTTGAATGATATAATATAAGGATATAGTGATGAATTTCTACATATTCATTTTTCAAAACAAATAAAAAAATATAGGGAAACTGGATCGGGAGAGCCAAGTTTGCTCCCCAAAGGGGGCAGCACCATTTTTCCCATATAGGTATATTTTACCTATATGTTGTATATCTTATTTTATTTTGTATTTTATATAAATATTTTATATATTTACATTATTTTTTAATATGTATTTACATATTTTTACTTTATTTTTATTATTCTGTCTATGTGTGTAAATAATTTCATGGATATATATTATAGGCATAGTATACATATGTATTAAACTTTATTATTTATTATGTATTTATTTTAAATTTTTTATTTTTTGACTATATTTTTATTGTATTTTATATAATATATATAATTATTTAAAATACAAAAGGAGTAAAAATATAAATAATTAAATAAAATAATATTATATACAGACGCCTTAGTACAAATGGTGCCCCAAAAATGGCTTTTGTATTTTAATTCCATTTCAAATAAACCGCCTTCATTAGATAGATATTTTAATTTGAAATACAATGGAGGTGAGTTTGATGAATTTTGAATATATATGGAGGAGATATTGATCAATGAAGTTCATTCTGTGGCTTTTTTCATCTGTGTGTACCATGTGCAATGTGCATTATTTTTATTGGATATTATTTTGTAATTCTCTATATATTATTATGTACAAGTTTAAGTGTGTATGAATGTGTATAAAATAGTATAAAAATGGACTATATATAGTATATTGGACACCTAGGGTTTCTACAGTTCCGTATATAATTGTCTATATTATTTTCCCCTTCTACTTTATTCCTTGTTGACCAAGTCAATATTGACTTGATCTTGGAGTTTAGGATAATTCAGTATCTTTGATACATAATTATTTTCCATAATTCAGTACTTTGATACATCATTATTTTCTTTTTCTTTTATTTATTTTTATTTAGATTAAAATATAGAAATTTACACACTAATTACTTATCAATATTAAATGTTAATTAATGTAAGTTAGTGATATTTACAGGTATCTAACTAGAGTTTTAAAGATAAAATAGAAGAACAAAGGTGATTGAATGGCTATTCATCAGATATTATTATGGATAACCCACAAATCAAGTGCATGGCATAAAAATAGATCTTAATGGATATAGATAAAGTAAGGGTACTCCAATAGGTACAATAGTATTTCAACTCCTAAATGTTGTTAGATGATATCACAAAGCTTCTTATCATCCAGTAGGTGAGATTGCACAGTGCTGGGGTAGATGGAATTAAGCGCCTCAAAGGGATTGGGCATGCATCCTTGGGCCCCGGATAGATGCCATGAAGGCCGCGACCCCAGCGGACGAGTTGGATGGTGTTGCACCGAGCAGTCTGGTTGTACCCAGAGTTGCTCGATGGAGTAGGTAGGTGGCAATGGTTGGCATTCTTGGTTTGCACTTATACATGATATTAAGATTCAATTTAGAATTAGATGTGGTCGCATCAAATTTTACTCTGAGTATTAGTATTGTGAGAGGTCTTCCAGGATGTGGGTTGAAGTTGGAGAAATCAAGGTTATGATCTTTTCCTATTATAGATGAGCAGAGGTCCTTGAGGGTGCGTTTGATTAGCGGGTTAAGGTGGGTTAAACTGGTAGAGGGTAACCTATTTTTGGATTTTGGTGTTTGGATAGAGGGTTAAACTGAGGGTGGGTTAGAAGTGGGTTTTTGTGATATGATTGTATTGAAGTTTGGAAAAGTGTGTAGTTATTGTGATGTGATTGTATTGAAGGTTGGAAAAGTGAGTAGAAGTGGAGTAGTTTATAATTTGTATATGATATGATGGTATAATATATTATTTTTTGATAGGATTGATGATGTAAAATTGATTTATTTAATTTTTTAAAAGGGAATAAAGTGGGGCCCACATAGGATTGAGAAAATATGGGGCAAGGGGGGTAACCTGAGGGTTTACTCAAAATGACTACCAAGTTTCCGCATAGCAGAGGCATGTGGGTCGCGTACTTGTGTGTGCTAAATTAATATGAGAAATGATTTGTGATCAGATATCAATAATTACATTTGTATATCATTGTGGACTCTAATCAATGGACGAAATACCAAGATCAATGTGGTAATCTTCAAATGATTATTAAATAAATAATTAAAATCAGTTAACAAGTGATCCAATGAAAATTAGAATAACTTGGTGTACTTCAATCTTTACAATATATGCATATATCATTAAATAGGGTTGAGTATACATGTCTTGCTTGCCCTTGCATTAATGATTAGTGTTTATCTCATTACTAGGCAGTTGCTCAGAATGTTACCCCTATGTGAACTCGACAGGGGTAGCTGAGCAGCAGCCGCAGTAGTAGCGGCATTTGAGGAGATCAAACTTTTTGTCGTCACGCTTACACCGACAGGGGTAGCTGAGTAGAAGTAGAAGCAGTGCATTATGTTTTATTTTTTAAAGACTATGTAATGAGAAAATTTGAGTTCTATAGTCATATCTTGTATCTCATGTTGTGGACATGGACTGATGAGTACAACTAATGAAAAATGAATGTGGCAGTTTGCTTTTCATTTCATATTTTTATCCTATTATTATATATTTCAAATGTTAATCTAATACACATAAGTCAATTTGTTGAGTATCATGGATCATGGGCATATTTGAACCGTAGGTCCGACGCTCCCTACCCATTAGTTTCGACAAATAGATGGACGGGGCATCACAATATATGCATCAAATGTATCCACACCATTGTGCAACAAGAGTTTAAGCTCATCAACAAGTGGTTGTAGGTAAACATCTATCACATTAACTGGGGCTTTTGATCAGGGATCAGTAGTGTCAACATCATAAAGTTTGACTTCATGCACATTTGTGGAGGTAAATTGTATGTCATAACAACTATTGACCAAATAGAGTACGATGTGAAGATATTCTTGAAGGAAATCCATCACTAGCAACCCTAATCGAACATTTCATGCATCCTCTGCAAATTATGGAAATGAAGCGTCAAAGGACTTCCACTCAGCTGAATCTACTGGATGGTGCATTCTTCCACCAGCAGTATGGTTCTTCTGATGCCAAGTATTCCACCTAGTTGTTCTGATTGACATGAACAATATCTGCAATATCAGAATTAAGGGGAGGTATTGCAATACCTTACTCGGTATTGGATTTGTGTGTGAATCATCAACCTTTGTCGCTCTTGTATCTTGATGCACCACAGTGGAGACATGTGTCCAAGTTCCTATAGATGTATCGATAAAGAATGCAGTCACTAGACATGCATCAATTTTCTTAAAGCTAAGGCCTAGCTGTCGAAACTCCTTCTTCGCTTCCCGCCTACAATTTGGGAACCCTTCCTTTGCCTCTAATAACTATCTTATCAAATCGAGGATATTATTTATGCAAAGTATTGCCACTCTGTGTATCACCTTTATCTTGAATAACTCTAGGATAAACTTCAATTTAGGCATCTTGTTTCCAAGCATTATTGGTCTTCTATGTATTTTAAAAATGTAAAGAATTGAAAAATATCTTCAGTTAATTCAACAATGTCATGTTCACGTTCTCAAACGTCTTGTTCGAATTAATTATGATTTTGTTCTTCACCGGCCTCAAACTGAAAGTCTCCATCCATTAAGGATGATGTCTCTACAAAGTCTTCGCCATGAGTTGTCTGGTTGATATAAAAGTCCCACCATCCTTTTATAATTGTGTGTTCGTACACAGTGACCCTATCTGGAAGGTAGTTGTCTAAGTACTTCTTACACAAGCAAGGAATGAGCTCATGTTTTGGTCCTCTTTGAAATATCTTCTGATCGACGTGATAAGCCTAACAAATTCAATACACCATCTCTGTAAGCGGGATAATCTATTCTCTGCTTCATTAACCATGACTTTTCCATACCGAGAACCTTCACAATTGAAAAACTTCTTATTCTCTATAATAGTAAGAAACCCATAGGTAAAGAAATCCTAAACCCTAAACATTCACAATTGAATGAGCACATGGTTTGTGATTTCACATATGTAAAGAAATCCAATTTCTTAAACCAAGAAAACGTAAATCCTAACTCAACATTGACCTAAACATAGTATTCTTTGAGTCATTGTTATGTATTAGTTTATATCTAAGGAAATTTCAGCAGCATAAACTCGCATCCTTTCAATGTACCCCAAAATCAATCATGATTAACTCTTAAAATTATCATCGGGGTGATAATATTGGGAGTAGATTACGATTGAATTAGTATATTGAAGAGGAGGGGTTATACAACCGAATTTTCCTCGGATATAAACGGTTGCATGCGACAATGATCATTTTATACTAAGACTTGAATCCTTATGGACCCCCTTAGTCCGAGACCTCCAAACTAAGGAAAACCAATATAAATGCAATATTATACGAATATCTTATGCCATCCATTTGTATGTGCAACAAATGAAAACTGTAAGATGTCCATAAAATATTTAATCATTAATATTGATTGAGCATTTACGTAAATTTGATTGGTTTACGAGAGGGATATGAACCTTCGTGACCTTAAAATTGTGATAGTGTTTAATATCAATTATTGGGAATGTCCCTGTAAAAAATCATTCTTCCACCTACACACATGAAAATTCACGACCATTGGATCGGGATATCTCATCCGAAACTGAGTCCAACATATTTATGAAAAATTAAAAAATGTACAGCACATTTGGAGGTGATGAAATTCTCCAATGTGTTGCACAAACCTCCTAATATGCAGGGCAACACACGATCGGTGTGGAGGGACACATGATGTGTGATTTGTTTTGTGTGATTTTAAATATAATTAGTTTTGTTCATTTTCATATCTAAATAACTACATATTAATTTGACTCAGACATATTGTCACATTAATTACACATAATGTGGCGTATATGGCAACATATTGTCACATACACGTATAGAAACACAAACAAATCCGGATCTACATACACAAGCATATATACATACAGAGATATTGGTAAATACATAGATGAAATGATTATCCATTTTACCTTTAAAAGTCAAATCATAGGCACAGTAGGTGTGTTTTGACCATGCACTCTCATGTCGTGTAATGTCATACGTATTATAGAGGTGGTTTGGTTATTGATCGACTTCGATTCTCAAAATCGTATGAATCACTATATTTTACATTAGATGAATCACCATGTATATCCTAACCCAACAAGCCCATGGACACAATAGATGAATCATTAATTAAATCCTCATGTTTATCCTAAACTAACATCCCAAGATTTGATATAATAGATGAATCACTTTAAGGAATCCTCATGTATATCATAAACCAACATCCCACGATTGTACACAATGTATAAATCACTGTATTTTATACAATATTACACACATTCAAGAAGAAACATATGTCACTTATGACTTCCATAAACAAGCATACAAGATTTACAGATTTATGAATACATTTCTATCTTAGAGATATTATAATAGTATATCTTACATGAATATTTAACAAGAACAAACATAATATTGTTACATACACATACACACAAAGAATTGCAATTATAAAAGAGTTAGAATATATACCGCGGATGTGGTGTGGGGATGCTAATGTGGATTTCATAAACGAGGATGATGACGATGACTACTGTTGAAGCGATTTTACGTGATTTAAAATGTTGATTTTACCACGGCGTTGTTGTTCCACCAAAAACCGCAATCAAACAAATAAGATTACAACTACGAGCACAATCAGGTTACAGAAAAAATGTGCGCGGCAAGTAGAGGATCGAATCCATAGGGACCACGCAAATTCACGATATTTTTCTTCTTTCAAGCTTAATTTGAATCTTAATACATGTCGACGAGAGAAAATATGAATTATTGGAGAAATATTACAATCTACAGTGAAAATACTTCCTAACTCTTAAAGTAAACGAAGGAGGGCATGAGTGCAACTAAATAAGAAGACGTGGGCTGAACTACAAATTAAGATAAAAGAAATATGGTGGCATTTCCTTCAAATTTAGCTTTAACCAATTAACTAAGATAATAAAAATGCATACGACAAATAAAATGGGAAAGAAATGCTTCTCTATTTGATTCCAGAGTGAAGACGACGATGATGGCGGAGACGAGGGTGCGCAAAGATGGTTGCGCGGAGACGGGAGTGTGCGGGAAGACACGTGGGTTGATCGCCCACACGGGTATGGAGCTGGAGAGAGGTGACAGGGGTGCGAGCTGGTCACGCACACGTCGGTGGAGCAAGGAGGACGTGCATAGGGCCGTCCCTGAGCCTCGTCTCGGGGTGCAATGGCCCAGGGCCCCGCAATTTTGGGGGCCCATTTTTAAATCGTCTACATATAGTTAGTTTTTGTTATTTTTATTTCAAATACTAGGGATGAAAACGGTCGGATACGGATCAGATATGCCTATTTCTATATCCATATTCGCTCTATCTTTATCGAATACGAATACGGATACAGATATGATCGGATATGCATTAAGGGAAATCGCATCCTTAAAAATACGGATATAAATCAGATATTTATCGAATACGAATATGGATCGAATAACGAGCGAACCTGGATACAGATTAAATAAAGAACTAATCCAAATATGAACGAGTGAAAGAGTGAATTCAAATATGGATCTAATAAATATGGAATCCAAATACGAGTCTATTAATGATCACATGCGAATATGAATTGATATTTAATCAAAGTTTACAATGATTTTAAAAATTGATAATGAAATATAACTAGTTGCATTCTAACAAAAGGGATCGTAGGTGACATGCGTTCTAACCAGAAGCTAAAGGAGGATATGATTTAATAACTTTTGTGCGTGCCCATCTTTAAATAAACGGAAATTTATTAATATCATTGATATATTATATTATATAATATCTACTACTAATATAATAACATGGGGTTGTGTCTTGTAATATATTAACTAATATATTAAATGTTTTATTCTGATATCCGGATCCGGATATTCAAGCCATTATCTGCATCCATATCCGAAAAATTTTGCAATCCATATCCGATTCGTATTTGATTAATATTTGGATACGGATATCCGTGTCCGATATTTTTTCGAATACTGTACATAGATATTCGGATATATCTGTATTCGTTTTCATCCCTATCAAATACCAATCCAATGTCTAAATGGCTACACAGGTCCATTAATTATTACCTTTGCATGTGTCGTTTGACTCTTCATATTCCTAAATGTCAAAAAATCCTTTGGGTTCCCCAATGCCACATTAATATCTTAAAAGTTAAGACCACATATTGAACTTAAATGTGTCCTTTGGAGACAAATATGACCTCCTCATCTTGCGATTTGTGATTTCTACCACTGCTGCAATTTGTCTTGCTTTCAATTTATGACTTGTTGTTGTTGAGCACCCGCAAATCATTGTCTCAGTTAATGATATTTTTTATATTTGTGCATTGTAATTTTTTCCTTAGATCCACAAATCACGATTATTTTTTGGATTCGCACTGCCAAATAAAAAACTGATGACTTGATTATTTTTCCATAACTATTATTTTATTGTCTGTTTAAATCATGTTTATTTTTTATTGTATTAATTTTTTAGTGCTTCTTGCTTGAATATTATTATTCTCTAACCATAGTTTTTTCGGCCCATATGATATGGAAAATAACATTAAGAGATGAAACTCTTAATTTTTAAATATTTTTGTTATTGTAGTCATTAGATATATGTGCTTCTGTGCTTGAACATTCTCAAAAATCCTAACTTTAAAAAAACAATGCCGTACATTTTTTTGCTAGCTATTTCCCATTAGCTTTGTTTGTACTTACGTTCCTTGAGTTGCATTATATCCATAGATATCTATTTCA
>JAZKJV010011384.1:0-371967 GCA_037367405.1 Ottelia alismoides | reverse complement strand
TAAATTTTGGATAAGTTGACTGTTGAGATTCCTTTGTTGAAGGTCGTGGAGTACATGCCAGCTATGAAGAAAGGACTAAAAAGAGGCATGTACTAACAGGCGTCGCCCAACGCAAGAAAATAGACGCCGAGATGTAGAGAAGCACGTACTCTCCATGGCCACTGTTGCAGCCATCAGCAACCTCCCACAGAATAAGCAAGATACGGGAGCACCTCTGATCAGTTGTGATATTTTTGACCAGGTCTTCGAGCGCACACTCCTTGAGAGTGGATCTTCCATCAACCTTCTACCCTCATCCATAATGCAATAATTCGGGCTGGGTCCGCTCAAGCAGACACGCATGATCCTTCAGTTCGCTGACCGATCCGTCAAGCGGCCCCGAGGTCTTTTGGAAGACGTCGTAGTTAAAGTGCAGGAGATGCAATTCCCAGCCCATTTTGTAGTCCTTGATATGGACTCACATGCACCCCTACTCCAGACCCCTATCATCCTTGGCCGACCATTTCTTCGTACTTCAGGTGCCGTGGTTGATTACGGGTCTGGCAGGATTACTTTTAGCTCGGACACTAAACAAATCACCATCAACATGAATAGAGAGACGAATGCCATGACTGATGAGAGCCAGCCAGCCTGCAAAGCAGACTGTGATTTTATTGCAGAGGTCAGAGACTCATCCTTATCATTGGACGATCCATGGACCCAAGAAATCCTCACTCTTGAGGAGGACTTGGAAAGCACAGTTAGCTTATGCTCCGATGATTCTTGGGAAACAGATTCTCAGATACATTCGCATCTCTTTGATCATTCACTCCAGACCGAACACGATCAGCTTCGCACAGAACCGTTCGGCACATTACTGGGATCTCAACAGATTGATGAGGATGGTAGCGGCTCCAAGGAACTACATCCCACCACCAACATAGTCTCAGAAGTGACCGACAAGTTGGACAGAGCAAAACCAGAATTCAAGCCACTTCTGGCCTGAAGTACGCTTTCCTTGCGGGTGAAGAACAAATGTATCCGGTCATCATCAGCAGCAGGCTGAATTCGGATCAGGAATCTCGGCTTCTCGAGGTTCTAGAAAAGAACCGCAAGGCACTTGGTTGGAGCGTATCAGATCTCTGAGGGATAAATCCAGCTCTGTGTTCACATCACATCTATCTGGAAGAAGATGCCAAGCCATCCCGCGAATTCCAAAGAAGGTTGAACCCTAACCTCAGGGACGTCGTCATGAAAGAGATAATGAAATGGTGTGACACAGGCTTTATCTATCTCATCTCCGACTCAAAATGGGTAAGCCCACTGCATGTAGTTCCAAAGAAATCCGAGCTTACCGTGGTTACAAATGACAAAGGAGAGGAAATATCCACTCGGGTACCATTATCCTGGCAGGTATGTGTGGACTACCGCTGTCTTAATGCAGCAACGAAGAAGGACCACTTCCCCTTGCCATTCATTGATCAAGTTCTCGAAAGACTCGCAGGCAAGGAGTTCTTCTGCTTTTTGGATGGATATTCCGGGTACAACCAAGTGGCGATCGCTCCTGAAGACCAAGAGAAGACTACCTTCACTTGCCCGTTCGGCACCTACGCCTTCAAGAGAATGCCCTTTGGATTATGCAATGCACCTGCAACCTTCCAAAGATGCATGTTAGCAGTTTTCGCCGAGATGGTAGGCAGTTTTCTCGAGGTGTTTATGGACGACTTCTCTGTCTATGGTGATAGTTTTGATTCTTGTCTTGAGCACCTAGACAGAGTGCTTTAGAAGTGCCGAGAAGTCAATTTAGTGCTTTCATGGGAAAAGAGTCACTTTATGGTCACGGAAGGCATTGTGCTGGGTCACGTCGTTTCCAAACGTGGCATGGAAGTCGACCCGGCAAAGGTGGATGTTATTTCAAATCTCCAGCCACCTCAGTCAGTGAAGAATGTGAGGTCATTCTTGGGGCATGTGGGATTCTACCGGCGATTCATTAAGGATTTCAGCCGCATTGCCCGACCTCTGACAGAACTTTTGTGCAAGGAAACCGAGTTCATTGTTGATCAGCAGGTTCTCCTTGCTTTCAATCAGTTGAAGGAGCTTATTACTCAGGCTCCAATCTTACAGCCGCCAGACTGGTCTCTTCCCTTTCAGATAATGACCGATGCGTCAGATTTTGCAGTTGGGGTTGTTCTTGGGCAAAGGAAAGAGAAAGCGCCCTATGCCATTCACTATGCCAGCAGAACATTAGATGAAGCACAAAGAAATTATACAGTGACAGAGAAAGAATTGCTGGTTGTGGTTTTCGCCCTTGAGAAGTTCAGATCCTATTTGTTGGGATGAAAAGTCACAATTTTTACAGACCACTCTGCTATCCGGTACCTACAGCAGAAGAAGGATGCCAAGCCGAGACTGATTCGTTGGATCCTTCTCCTCCAGGAATTTGATTTGGAATCAAGGACAAGCCTGGAGTTCAAATGTGGTAGCAGACCATCTCTCCAGAATTGAGCAGCAGGAGCCTCCTCTGAACAATGCACCTATCACAGAAACCTTTCCTGACAAATCAATCCTTGCAGTGGATTCTCTTCCTTGGTATGCTGATATAGTCAACTACCTCGCCTCTGGGGTAACACCAGCGGATCAGACGAAAAATCAGAAGAACAAATTCATGTCGACCATCTGTTTCTACCAATGGGAGGATCCTCTTTTATTCAGGGAAGGAGCGGATTGCATTTGGCGCAGGTGCATCCCTTAGACGGAGCAATCTAGTGTCCTCGAGCATTGTAACTCGCTCGAATCTGGTGGACATCGCTCTGGAGATCGTACGACAGCCAAAGTACTTCAGTGTGGCTTCTGGTGGCCCACATCATTTAAGGATGCTGCAGAGTTTGTCAAAAATGTATTGATTGTCAGAGATTGAAAGCTACACTTACTGCCAAAGACTCGATGCCCCTGAAAATCATTCAGATAGCAGATGTTTTCGATGCATGGGGCATTGACTTCATGGGAACTTTCCCTAACAGTCAAGGTTTTGAGAACATCCTTCTTGTCGTCGATTACGTGAGTCGTTGGGTTGAAGCTATCCCTGCCCGAGCCGCCGACAGCCGAACAGTGTGTCAGTTCCTCAAGAAGAACATCATTTCGCGGTTCGGGATACCGAAAATTCTCATATCAGACGGGGGTAGCCACTTCATTAACAAAGAGGTCAAGAAGTTAACGAAGGAGTACGGCATCGATCATCGTGTCGCGTCTACTTACCATCCTCAGACCAATGGCATGGAGGAGTTATCAAATAGGGAAATCAATACTATCCTGCAGAAACTTGTTAGACCAAACAGAAAAGACTGGTCTTAACTCTTGGACTCGGTCCTATGGGCTTATCGCACCGCCTACAAGTCTCCCTTGGGCATGTCGCCCTATCGTCTTGTATATGGAAAGCCGTGCCATCTACCAGTTGAATTAATTCACAAATCTTTATGGGAAATCAACAATTGCAATTTGGACTCACGCAAAAGTGGTCAAAAGAGAAAAGATGATCTGAACAGGCTCTTGGAATTCCGAGACTATGCATACGATAACACATTGATGTACAACGAGAAGGTGAAATGCTGGCATGACCGGCACATCAGACGAAAGACCTTTGATATTGGATAGAAAGTGTGGTTACTTGATTCAAAGTTGCGGATATTCCCGGGCAAATTGAAGAGTAAGTGGACAGGGCCATTTCGAGTTTGTGAAGTGCGTGACAATGGAAGTACTGCCATATCAGAATTGTCCCCCTGACGCACAGCCCTTCGTCGTCAACGACCAACTCCTGAAGCCTTACCTCGAACCAGATGCATTCTTGGCCGTTGTTGACTCCATCCAGCTCGTGCACCATGATGACATCTCCACAACAGCTGTAGCATCAAAAGATTCAGACGATGTACTCCAACCATTGCTTATCTGATTTTCTTCTTTTCTTCTTTTCTTCTTTTCTCTTTGTATCAAAAAGGTACCGCCCTTGTAGACAGTTTTCTATACATAGGACGTACTTTGTCCTAAGTATAGGGGGGATGTGCACCCCAAGTTTTTCATTTCATTCCGATCCTCTCCATTGTCTCCTCTTCTTGTTTATACTTAGGAGTATCTTACCGTAAGTATAGGGGGAGACAATCTGAGTACGATCTGTGTATTCCCACCCTTGACCCTCCCTGCTTTGTGTACAGTCTGCTATACTTAGGATTATTTGATCCTAAGTATAGGGGGGACGGTCAACTTCTCATTCATTCAGTTTTCATTCATATATTCTTTAGACTTGTCTATACTCAGTACGAGTTATGTCTTCTCTTCTCTTTTCGATCTATGAGGACATATCTCAAGCTAAGTATAGGGGGTCGTATATACCATGTATATACTATAAGACATAACTCATACTGAAAAATAAAACATCAACTCAATCTAAAAAGCAATAAGTAACTCTATAATAAAAGATGATTGTCAGCTCCTCAGACTCTTTGTACTTATACTGATTAATAAGTCAGGAAAAACGTTTTCGGCAAAAATAAGTTTCTTTGAAAAATCTTTTGAAAATTGCTTGAAAAATAGTGTGTACAAGTATTCAACCTTTGAAAAATCAGTTTTGTGTGTAAAATTTATTTTCTTTGAGTGAAATCAAAATGTGTGAAAATCAGTGTGCAAATGATGGTAAAAATGGATTGTCAAATTGTTTTGAAAAACCTATCTATGCTGTGTAAAACCTATTGCAAAAATCATTTTCAAATGCGTGAACATGTTTGTAAAATTATTTTGGACTAGAGCTCTCAAAAATCTTTTGAAAAGGATTCTCGAGTAAGTCTGAGGAATCTGCACAAAAATCTCTCATACAAAAAAATAAGCATAATCCCAAATAAAGCTTATAAGAGCCAAAACCCTGTTGTACATCAAATACAATTTTTCTTATTTTGTATATACTGATTAATAAATCAGGATAAATACCTATACAGGATGATTTGAAAAATAGTGTGAATTGTTTGAAAAATTTGATGTGAAATGTTTTCAACCTGTGTAAAATTGTTTGGATTGAAAAACTCTTTCTTTATGTGAAATAAAGGATTTGAAAAACCTATGTGCAAATGTTTTGAAAATTGTTTGTCAAAATTATTATGGAAAATGTATGTATATAGTATGAAAATCTTTGCAAAAATAGTTTTCAAATGCGTGTAAATGATTGCAAAAATTATCGTGTACTATAGTTTGCAAAAATTACTTTCAAGCTAGATCTGAGAAATAAAAGCATCATTACAAACATTTGTAAATCAAATACATAAAATTCTTTCTGTACAACCTGAATAAAGAATCCATTGAAACCTGTAAAGTCTTTAACAATCCATACCCTTTGTAAATAAGTAGGCACGCCCGTGTAAATAATTGTATGTATCAAGCTTTTTATTTACAAAAACATTCTTTGTGTGAAAAAATTCTTTGATTCTTGTAAATTCCTTGTGAAAAATTGCATCATTCATTGTGCATAGCATGAGCATACCATTCATATTCTTTTTGAGTGAGCTTGATGATTGAATCGGTCCAATAAAGTCTCAGATTGGATCTTGGTTAGACCTTACCGCACCTAACTGCACTGGAACCTTACGGGAACTAGGTTTAAGGTACTCCAAGTCTATACAGACTTAATTCTTTGAGAAATCAGGGCTGGGTTCAAGTCACCTCAACTGACTGACTAGAACTTTTCGAGACACACGCATGACTCTTGCCGACCGTGACCTAACTTGGACCCTTGCACCTTTAACTTGGCTGAACTCAGTTGGAGTTGTGAGGAGGTTGGATTTGCCAGTCTGAGACGCACACGGGTGGAAACATTCGTCCTCGTCTAGGGAGGGAAGTGCATCCCAACCTGGTTCAATAGCCATGAGGTCTAACGACAGGAGATTGTGGGTTGCAATAAAGCTTCAAAAGAGGGATAGTCTACTGGCTCAAGAGGAAAAACTCCTTATGTAAATGCTGCTGTGCATAGTATTTCGAGAAAAAAATGGTCAGGCCTGTACAAAAATAAAATGCCTGCAAAGTATGTACATATGTTGTCAAGCCAATAAGCAAGCTTGAGTTCCAAAGTCAAATATGTAAGCCTGCAGCTGGATGACTTGACTACACTGGTCTTGCATCCTAGGATAGGTAGCTACACTGGCTACCATCCATTCTTCTCTTCACCCCCTCCTCTTGAGCTGGTTGCCACTTGAACTTAGAAGGGAATACCCTGCTCCTCGAGGAAAGAGCTGTTGGATTGGGGAATCATTGGGTTGTCATTCTGGAGAAGTCAATTCCCTTGTCATTTTGATTGGGGAGAGCCACCATCACTTACACTGTACAAGTCAGTCTCATAGTTATAAGGGTTTGCGTATGATGTAGACTAGTTCTGACCATGCTATTGAGGTGGGTTGAACCGAGTTCTGTGGCTCTCGAAGGCTGTTGTATTTTAAAACTGGTTCCCGACTAGGTTCCACACACATCTACACCCAAGGTCTGACAGGAGCTCCAAATTCAGATTTTATAAAGACATGATTGCACTGAAAGCACCCCTATTCACTCTATCCTTCTTTAATTCTCCTTTTTCTTTTCTTTATTCTTTTTGTACTTATTGCATAAGTTTTTGCTAGGGACTAGCAAAGGCAAGTATAGGGGGTGATGAATCTCCATTTCATCACCTTTATTCTATGATTTTGGCCTCAAAAACCCCAGCAAATGCATGTAAATAACATCAATCTATAAATATTAGCATTCATTGTTTATTGTATTTATTGTACATTAAATACGGCTTTTAATGCCAAAATTATAGAATAAATAAAAGAAAAGAAAAAGGAATAAAATATTGCAAATATTTTATGACCCTAACCCCGAGACCAAGGCCAACATGGAATTGGTCGACAAGGAATAAAGTAGGGGGAGATAAGGGCCAGTGTACAATAAATACCTCATTTATTCATACATTTATTCATGCATTTTTGACACCTATTTTGTACATAATTATTTATTCATCAAATAAAGAAACTTTGTACATGAAAGTTGTAGAAAATAATGTAAATAAAAATACAAAATTGAGTTTGTGTAAAAATAATACTCAGTGTACATTTTATACACAGACTAAAAAGCAAAAATCTCAACTTCACAGACCCATATCTTGCAAATAAATACTCCAAATCACCCAAACTCACCTTTAATTGTATATAGCTCTCCAAGAGCTATTTAATAAAGTTGGTTTCATAATTTTTGGAGTCCATCTGCAAAAGTTAGGTTTTTGGCCTTCATTGTGCAGCCTGCCTGATTAAAATATTCAATATATTCATTGTCCATTATTTTTTAGCAAATTATATTTTTAGAATTTTGTAAATAATGTATATAACACATATACATATTGAAATTAGAATAAAACTAAAAAGTACTTCTAAAATAAAACAAGTAAATACAGGGTAATAGGCAGAATACCTATGCTAAGTATATATCTAAATAAAGAAGGAAAATATTCTTTAATTCTTTCATATTTTTATAATTTTGTAAATATTACATATAATTCATTAAAAATTTGTAAAATAAAAACCAAGAAAATACATTAAATAAATAAAGTATATATAATATATAGGTAAAAGACCTACAAGTATACCTACATATACATATCCCTATTTATTTAAAAATGAAAATGAAAATAAACTCATAAAAATTAAATAAAAATACCCTCACACTCACAAAAATAAATTATAAATTTATAAAATAAGACAATAAAATAATAAAATAAAATAAACAAATTAAAAATAAAATACACAAAATACATGTAAATACATACATATACACATTATTAAAATAAAACTATAATAAAAACACTTCAAAAAATTAAATAAAAATCGTAAATAAATACTACATGAAATAATACACATTTTTTATTTTATAAGGAAAAAATAATAAAATCATTTACTAAGTCAAATAAATCATTTTCGAAGAGGGTTTCCTATTTTGTCTTCTAGCGGCCGAGGTGGACCAATGGGGCGCCAGCCCTTGTTGACCACCCGGTCAACTGTCCCATTCGGGACCTGGCATCTCTGAACTGTCATTTCTCTAGATTTCTTCCCATTTTTACGACCATCTCGTCCATCGATCGAGCTCGCTTTCTTCACAAGATATGATCTCTGATGATCATTGATACCCGCCGATAACTTAGATCAACTTGATACTCATTGGATTAAGTAATAAATGCCGGTCAATAAGGCTCCAGGCCAATGTCTATAAATAAGAAGCTTCGCCCCAATCCTCAAATTTGGCCAATTTAATCCACCCAAAAGCCCTGATTTCGATTCTGGGAGGTTCCTCGTGACAGGGGGAGTGTTCCAGCACCTCGAATCGGCCGGAGGAGGGAAGATTTTGACGCGGCAGAGCTCCAGCGTCCGTCCTGCTCCCTGGTGACCCCCAGGTATAAGAGCTGCTCTTTATTGTATTTTAGGTAGATTTTAGTGTTAGCTTTTCATTCCCATTCTTAGTTTAGTCTTTGGTTAATTAGCGTAGCTTAAAATCCAAAAATCGAAGTTCGCCGGAGCTTAGCTCCGGCGGCTTCTCCACCGTGATCTCTATCGTTTCCGACCGCCACTCACCCCTCATCTCGTTCCCCATCGCGTTCTCCATCTATCCATCATATTTGTTCAACCAAAGACCTCTGGTCTTTGCGAATCGGAGCTCCACCTCCGCCTATCGCCGGAGCTCCTCCGCCTCACTCCACCTTGCTGCAGAGCTTAAAAACCCGGGGTCAATGAGATAGCCCTCGCTCTCCCAGTTCTTCCTATGCAGGTCCAGCGAAGAAAGGAGCCCATCTGGGCTCGGTTCAAACCAAGAAGAGGTTCCTGGAGGTCCCGTCCTTCATCGACCTCGTTCGAGCTCTTCGGACCTCCAGGAGCCATGGAGAGACCATCAGTAGACGCAGCAGATCTCCAGCTACATCCAAACCACCTCAGATGCGAGGGAGATGCTCGGAGGAGCCCAAGCTTCACGATCGAAGCTCGCCGGGGGTGAGCTTCTTCCATGTTCCTCCAGACACCTCCATCGCTGTCGGATCAGGAGGTGAGGCCCAGATTGAACGTCAACCGTCAGATGAAGCCCATCCACCACCGTCTGATCCGCAAGGCGGATCTAATCAGAAGCCTTCATCGGCGAACCGGTATCCACCGTCAGATGCGCGACGCGTGGCTAAGTGAAGTGATCGTCGCTGTTGGATCGCGCGCCTTTGGGGGTAAATTTCAGGCATATCCCCTGCCTTTTTGTATTTAAATTTTAATGTCAAAAATAAAACTTCACGTTATAAATAAATTGTAATATTTGCAGTAGGCCCCCTGTGGTTTTTATATTTGCAGTTTGGTCCCTCCGTGCCTCACGTGCAGTCCCACGTGAGGCACGTGATTTTTGCACTTTAACCCTAGCGGGTTTTGTTAATTGTAAAATAGCCCCAAAAATAAAAGTAAATGTTTATTTCAGTAGTAATTTTTGCACTGATGCCCCTGAGAAACATTCTATTTGCAAAAATGCCCCTACCAGGCTGTTTAATTTTTGTAGGCTTTATCCATTTATCTCATGCCACATATTAACTTGAAATTTTTTTCAAAAATGGATATAAGCTCCTGTTAACCTGCTCTTGCATGCCATGTTTTTAGTTTTTAATTTTATTGCATTTTTGCATTTATTAAAAATCAAAAGCATGCATTTTATTTATTATCTAGCTTATAAAATACCAAAAAAATATCAAACCACCTCGAAAAATTCCAAAAAAATTAACTATGATCTATTTTATCATGATTAAGTATCAATCCAAAAACCATTAAAAATCTCAAAAGAAAAGCCTTAAAAATTCAAAAATCCTCAAAAACTTTAAAAAAATATAAAAAATTCTAGAAAACCCCGAAAATTGCAAACTCAAGTTCTGTAGTTGTTATATTTTATCCTCTTTACTTTAAAAATGGTTTGGAAAAATTTTGTGGCTGTGTGATTTTTTAATGCCCTTTTTACCCCCAGCCAGTAGCTACTCCACTGTTTTGTTTTATTTCACTATTTAAAAATACTAAAAATATTTGAAAAATACCCAAAAATCACAAAAATAGTAGAAAATCATGAAAACACCAAAAAGATTTTATTTCTGAATGTTTGACTTTTTTGTATATTTTTATAAATATTGTATCACCCCTCTCTCTACATTATATATGTATATATTCCCTTATTGAAAAAAAATTATTATATATATATTTATTTATTAGTGTATAACAAACTGAGAATTAAACTAAAATATATATATAGAGAGAGAGATAAATATATACATATGTATGTATTATATGCTTTATACATACCCTCTATGGGTATATATCTATATATTCACATTCTATAATATATATATATTACATAACTACATTATTAAAATTAAAAAAATAAAAATAAAAAAATAAAAACCCACAAAAATAGGCTTCACACAAGGATGACTCTGTGGTACATGCACATCTTAGGCTACTTCACTTTTGTATTGCTCTCTGTGGTTCGACCTCTACATGCTTGTTCACTATACATTTTGTGGTAGAGTAATAAATATTAATTCACATTTTTTTGAACTTAATCCATTCATTCTTTTATTGTGGGTTAATTGCTGACTAACCGATGTTCTATGAGTGGTCGCCTCAGCGACAACATAATTTTGACCCTCGCAAAATGCCAGTTATCAGCCATTACCCTATATTC
Organism: Ottelia alismoides; assembly: GCA_037367405.1. Taxonomy (NCBI): domain Eukaryota; kingdom Viridiplantae; phylum Streptophyta; class Magnoliopsida; order Alismatales; family Hydrocharitaceae; genus Ottelia; species Ottelia alismoides. Next base: position 361,242 of record JAZKJV010011384.1, on the reverse strand, counting down.
TGCCTCTACACTCGATCTAGAAACATCATCTGCTTCTTACTCCACCATGTAACAAGGTTGCCACTAACAAACATTGCATAGCCTATAATAGATCATCGTCTTCGAGTAAACTGACATAATCTGCATCTACATAAGTGGTGACATCAGTGTGACCGTTGACCCTATAGAAGATGCCCCACCCTGAAGATTCCTTCAAATATCAAATGGTTATAAGAACATCTTGTCGATGACTATAAAGAAGTTTCTCCATGTGGTGTCTGGCTCTACTCACAGCATGCGAATCAGGCCTAGTAATAGTGAGGTATATCAGTTTGTCCAAGAGGCTTCTATATCGTGTAGTATCATCAAACTCATGATCAACGGATGTAGCATGTTTCTGCAATTCTATTGGGATAACAGATGGTTTGTATCCAAGTAAACCATCCTTTGAAAGAATATCTAGACAATATTTCTGATTTTATAGATGTAATCATGTAGTGCATATCACCTCAATATTGAGGAAGTATCGGAGTTGACCAAGGTCCTTGGTGACAAACACCTTCTGAAGGAAGGCCTTGGTCTCTAGAATGACTACTTCTTCATCATCAATAACCACATATCATCAAAATAGACAATAAGTATTACACTACTAGTGGATCGTCGTCTAATGAACAGTGAATACTAAGATGTTGTCATGTGGAATCCAAGAGAGATGATCTCAGTGGTAATCTTGCCAAACCAAGGTTGTGGACTCTGCTTTAGGCCATAGATAATCTTACGAAGTCGGAACACACGCGCCCCCTCGACGGAGTAACCCAGTGGCTGCATCATGTAAACCTCCTATTCAAGGTCACCGTATAAAAGGCATTCTTCACATCAAGCTAAAAGATTGGCCATGTCTTGTTAGTTGCAATTGAGAGAATAGTGTGAATTGAACCCATCCTATTTATAGGAGAAAATGTCTCAAAGCACTCCACTCCATGACTCTGAGAAAATCTCCTTGTCAAAAGCCTTTCATTTAGCATGTCAATAGAATCATCAGGAGACTGTTTGGTTTTAAAGATTCATAAACAGGAAACATGCTTGACACCTGTAGGACACGACACAAGATCCCACGTGCCCCTGGATGTAAGCGTGTCCGTATTCTATCCATGACCTTTTTCCAAACATGGTCATGCAATGCACTGTAATGATCACGAGGAATGGTAATAGCCATAAGAGTATCTACAAATTGCCTACAACATCTGGATAAACTGTCAGTGGAAGTAAAATGTGACATGGAATGTATAATACAATGCATTTTTATTTGATATAGAGCTATATGGAGTTCTGGTGGAGCATCCAGAGCTGCAGTGGTAGGGACACTAGAACATGGCACATCATCCTACAAATAAGGAATATGTAATGTTACAAGGTCAGAATGACTAGTGTATTTCCTTTTGTAGATAATGGGTGGTAGCGGAAGCTCCAAGAATATGTCACTGACAGACTGGGTAAAGTAGCTAGTCTATTCAAAGAAAGTTGCATCTACGTAAATGTAGTAACGATGACTTGTAGGGTCATAGTATATGTACCCCTTTGGGTATGAGAATATATAAAGAAAACACACTTGATAGCACGAGGATAAAATTTATCCATGATCTGAAAATTGTGTACGAAGGCAATGCAACCAAAAATCCTCAATGGAAGTGGAAGCGGTTCCTTATCCGGATACAAGAGTAAGAAAGGAGTTACCCCCTTGAAAACTGAAGACAGGATACTATTAATCAGGCATGTGGTAGTGAGAACATCCCCCTAGTGGGTTTTGGGAACCTTCATGTGAGTAAGCAAGGTACAAGCAATGTTTAGAATGTGGTGAAGCTTCCTTTCCTCTACCCCATTCTTCAGAGAGGTATATGGATAGGAGGTCTGGTGAAGGTCCCCTAAGTGCAAAGAAAGATACCAAGTCCTGTTGAATGAACTCAAGAGTATTGTCAATTCTGATAGTTTGAATACATGTATTGAAGATTTTTTAATAAGCTGAAAGAAAGACTTGATGATGTTATTAATTTCATATCGCTCCTTGATGAAATAGATCCAAGAAAACATGATGTATACATCTATAAAAATAGCAAAGCATCTATGAGCGATAGTAGTGTTGAACATGGCAAGGTTCCCAAATATCAGATGGACTAACGAGAAAGGTAATGATTGACGTGGCTCAGTCGTAGGTGAAAAAGAAGCCCGGTTGAGTTTGCCGAACTGGTAGGATTCACACTCAAATGGTTTCAGAGATGATAATTGATGAATCCATGATTCGTCACCTTTATTCTTTTATTTTAGCTATATTTCCTTAGTCAAATACATGTAAATACCCACTAATTTCATGAAATTACCATTTTACGTGCATTTGTTAAATATGCATTTTTAACACTATTTATATTCAAATAAAAGAGAAAAGAAGAAAAGAAAAAGGAAATAAAATAAAAATAAAGGATGTATTACGAAATAAATGCAGACTGATCCGAACCCTGAGAGAAGGTCAAGACTTGACCTGATCGACCATGAATAAAGTAGGGGGGATAGGGTCTTTAATCCAAAAATCAAAAAATACTCCGTAAGTGTTCTTCCTTTTTACTTTTGAATTTATTCTTTGTACATTTGTATAAAATTTACACGATTTTATTTGTATCTAAATTGATCTCAAATTAAATATTTTTCTAAACAGAAATTGTAAATAAAAATATTTTTGTAAATAATAAAAATAACTGTAAAGTAAAACCATGTATAGAGTATAAGTATCCACACTCAGAAAAGGCCATAAAGTGACAATTGAAAGATAGATTCTGGCTCCATACAAATTCAAATTGAATCAAACTCACTTCCATTGTACTATAAATTAAATTATCTTTAAAATGGTTGTGGTTTCGTAATTTTTGGAGTTACGGATGAAAAGTCAGCTTTCTAGGGTGGTTTTTCCAATTTGACCATTTATTTATTGTATTTATAGTACATATTATATTTTTAATAATTGTAAATATTGTTCATAGTAATTTAAAGTAAATATTTTATTACAAAATTTTTTATATAAAATTATTTCCTTATTTGTACATGTGTATAATGTACTATATGTGTATATTACTTGAATATAACTAATTCCCTTATATAAAAAACACAAAAAAATAATTTCTAGCATTAATTAATTAAATTAATATAATTATAAAATTTTTATATTATTTATTCATTTATTTGATTTGAAAATCTACCATGCATATAAGATTTGATTTTATACCTTAAATAACCACCATTAAGGTGGCTAATTATTTTTTGTAAATTGATGATTTTAATTATTTTATTTAATTACGAATTTCATTTTTAATTTACTTATTAATTTATTAATTTATTATATTTATTTAATTAACCACTAAATACCTTCCTTTTTGTAATTATTTTCCCTTTTTATTTTTCTTCTTCTTTTTATCGAGCTCTTCCTCCCTCATTTCCTCTTGATCAATCTTTAGTGGAGAGGAGTCCGATCTCCAAGAGCTTCTTGTCGCAGAAGGGTGCCTAGCCTCCGAGTCATCCGGTGACAGCGAGTCAGTCCTCGTCAAGCACGGCGTGTCTGATCCCAAGGTGAGATCCACTTTATTTTTTGTCATTCATCTAAATTAATTTTATATTTAATTTCACAAGCATTTCATTGTTAACTTTTTAATCGTAGCTCATCGTTAATCATTGTTCATCACGATCTGAACTGCCTTCGTTTTCCGATCATCCATTTTATCTTCGTGACCTCTTCATTTCCATTCTACCTCACACAACCATGCACCTCCGGTCACGCACGGTGACCATATCTCTGGATCTATCTTCCCTTTCGCAGGATTTACACCCGCTCACATTTTTCCATGTTTGATTTTGCTTAGATCGAGCCATCGTGGTGGCATCCTAATCTGTTCATACAGAATAAAAAATAAAAAAATATGTTTTCCTAACATTTGTTTTATAGGAAATAAAAAAATAAAAATATATAGTTTTTTATCTTACACATTTTCAATAAATAAAAAAATATAAAAAATTCTTTCAGTTCCTGTTTTACAACAAAAAATAAAAAAAGAGAAACAGCCTGCGATAGGCGCCGCAGACGGCGCCTACCACCGCTCAGACCTCCAGACTGCCGCCTGGACCACTGCCGCTACTTCACACCGTGCGAGGGCGTGTGTCGCCCATCAGCCACTTGCGCTGACCACAGCGATGTCATCGCTGCTCTTGTTGTCATTGCCTTCGCGCCACCTGCACATCATCGCATGAGCTCTTTGCTCACCGCCCAGGCTGTACCTCCTCCGTAGGTCGCCACCACTCTGTCGCACGAGCATCGCATCCCCTTCCCTTGGCGTGAAGAACGGCAGCGACCCCCATCCTTTTTGCAATGAACGGTGTCCCCCCCCTTCTTTGGTTGAAGAAGAAAGAACAGAACTCGTAGAAACCCTAAAGAAATAAAAGATTTTTTGGGCAAATTGCATTTCAGCTCTAGTCATTTCCGTAATTGCAATAAAGCCCCTACTATAGCCAAGCACGTATTGTGCACGTGATTCATTGGGTAAATTGCATTTTTTCAACTAATTTATTTCTTTGTTATCTTTGAATGCAGAAACAATTAATAATTGCATTTTGGTCCTTTTATTCCAGATTCCAGTGCATGCATTTTTATTATTAGAATAAATGTGATATTTGCTCTGAAAATTCTACAAAAAGTTATGTACACTCATGTTATGTACACGTTCATTGTATATTTTTTCATTGTATTTTATCATCATTTGTTATTATTAAAAAATCAAAAAATGTCATTTTTTCATGTTTGAACTTTGAAAATCCTAAAAATTCAAATATTGCATTAAAAATTCCAAAAAGTAGATTAATGTTCTTTTGTTATGTTTTAATTTCTATGTAAATTTCACGCATTAATTATTTATAAAATCCAAAAAAAGTAAAGTACGAAAAATCTTAAAAAAGCACAGAAAATTGTACAAAAATCAAAAATTTGGGTTCTCAAGCCTTGTTTATAGATATTTGTCTATATTTTAGCATAAAAATCATTCCCAGGAAATTTGGACAACTAAATATTTTTAAGTTACAAATTACTCCAGGTTATGCGTTGTTTACCTTTTTTGTCACTGTTTGATTTTTATAAAATCAAAAAAATATGGGAGAAGAATATTATATATACAGAAAAAAATCTGGAAAAAATATTTCAATTGTAAAATTTTCCATTTCTTTATTATACAAAATATGAATATTGATACCTAGATCAATATGCATATTGGTACCAAGATTAATAAAAACACTAAAACTAGAATTAATAGTTATCAAAAATTTTATAATAAGAATATTTTATCTCTCATGGTTCATCAAGAAATCAAAACATCCAAATCAACTCGAAAAGGTATCAGAATAACTTGGAAAATTTACCAAAAATTATAAAACCCAAAATTATTTTCTTTGCAATTTCTGAGCATTTCTGATTATTTTGAAAAATATAAAAAGAGTGTGGTGTGTGTATTTCTTCCCTTGTGCATATTTTTCCTTATTTGAAAATTAAAAATTGAAAAATTAAAAACCACTAAAATTTTTATCTCCGACATTTGACTACTTGGTTTTTTTTCAATCGTGCTCCTTGTGTTCGACCGTGGTCGCTATACCAGGTAAATAAAATAACGAAGATTGCTTACATCACATGCTTTGATTGATTGATTTATTGAGTGATTTATTTTTCTTGTGATCGATTCAATTAATAAGGGACAATGACATTGCATATTTTTCCACCTTAGTCGATATCGCAATTTTTCGGGTCATCAGAATGGCACCGTTGCCGGGGAACACGGCTTTGTAGTCATTTTTTAGTCTTTATTTTATTTTTTATCTCTATCTATTATAATTGTTTTTCTGACCATCTCTTGTTTCACTTTTTCTGCGAGGAACCACCGTGGATATGACTCGGATTCTTTGGAGGGAGCAACATAGGAAGAGGAGCAGAGGAGAAGAAGACATTTATATTATTTAGAGAATAAATTTTTGTGAATAATTGTAATAACTTAGATATTTCTGGACATTTGGACTCATTTGGACACTCGGACTATTTCGGGGTCTATTTCGCCAAGTGCCGATGCACTTGGGGGACCTCACCGTGTTTTGTTTTCTCGCTTTTATTTTTATTTGTTTACGTAGATTTTTTGTATTTGAGCCCCTAGATTTAGGTTTCTATTTGATTGAACAATGTAGCATTAGGTCCAAAGCCCCTAATAGAATATATGTTTCTATAGAACTCGCTTAGAATTAGACAAATAAATCATGCTTCATGATAATAGAAGTTCCTGTTTAGGATGGTTCTCGCATTGCATTCATATAGAGTAGTTTAATTTTTTGCGCAGATCATATTGCATGTAGAGTGCTAGAGTCAGGTATGCACCTCTATCTCTAGCATTTGCATTCATATTTTCTCTTGCATTGTCTTTTCTATGTTCCCCCTCTGTTTTATGGATATATGAATAAAGGAAATCAGAAATCTCATTAGTCGTTTCATTAAAAATTATCCAAAAAAAGAGAAAATCAAAAATTAAAAATCGGGACTGATGATTGAACTTGACCATTAAAATGAAAACGTAACCGATACACTTCGTTGTTTTGGGAGAGCAACCCCCCTCATTGTATTCGCATTTTACTTGCTCAAGTACACAATAAGGTTAGTGCCCCAATCCTATAAGCCAACCTAAGTGTTTGTACAACTTTTGTTTGATCACCTAACTCTAAAATTGAAAAGATAAAAGACCATATCTCACGGTCTTCACATTGCTTAGAGTTGGTGAAACGAGGGTTTCTTTTGTGTTTGGATGTCTATGGTGTGAGTTAGTTACGATCATCATCTCTAGACCATTAGAAATCACCTTCTGTTTCCTTTATCATCATCACTTTGTACCCCTCCCTCGTACCTTTCATCTCTCCATTCCCATTATCTTCGATTACCTCCTAAGGAGGTCGGATCCCTGATCGACCTCTCGTCTCCTTCTCTTTCTTTCCCTTCTCCATTCCCTCTTTCTACTGAGCATGCTGTACTTGACACCTATAGAGATCAGACTGAGCAGATGTGAGATCCGGACGATTTCTTTGTTGGGATGATTGTGCATTTCATAGGAGATCACATTTCTATCCTGAGATGATGGTTGAACAGCCCGATCAGGAAGCACAGTCAGCTTTTACATTGAGTCCTTTCATTCTAGATTTAGAATTCATTCAGCGACTGTCGAAGTTTTTAGGGGAAGTGCACGAGGAGACTTATCTCCATCTTTCTGAGTTTGAGGAGTTTTGTGTGACCCACACATATTTGGATATCACTTATGAGGAACTGATGTTGCAGACCTTCCCATTTTCACTTCAGGGTAGAGCCATGAGTTGGCACAGACGATTCGGAAGGAAATTATGAGCGATAGTAGTACAAACATGGCAAGGTCCCCAAATATCACAATAGACTAAAGAGAAAGGTAATGATTGGCGTGGCTCAATCCTAGGTAAAAAAGAAGCCCGATTGAGTTTGTCGAACTGGTAGGATTCGCACTCAAATGGTTTCAGGTATCGTAATCCATGAAACATTTGAGAGAGCTTTGGCATATGGGTGACCAAACCGTAAATGCTATAGGAAGGGGTCAGTTGACACATAGGAAGAACCTGCAAAGGTTGAGTCGATAAGGATATCAAGGTACTAAAGACCATTCTTCTCATGCCACTCACCAAAAATATGCATCATCTGGATGTCCTGAAAATAGCAATGGAACTCATCAAAAATCACTCGACGATTCAATTCAACACATAGACCATGAATTAATAAGAAGCTCGGAGGAAAGTCCGGTGTGTAGTAAATGCTAGAGAGCCTGAGCTTGGAGGAAAACTCCATAGTCCCAACGGTCATAATAGGAGAATGAGCACCACTCGCTACACGAGCCGACTCCATAGTGGAAGAGGGTTGTGAAGAGGTCAGAACTACCTTCTCCAGTCAAGTGAGTAGACGCACCGGAGTCAATGATCCTGGTTGATGCTAGTCTAGAAGTAAAGTTGGCTACAATATCTGAGGTTGTAGCTAGATACATAGTAGAAGTAATCTTCCATGGAGTAGAGTTCTGCAGAACATTCATTAGACGAGTGATAGAAGTCCCCTTACCGCTGATGAACACCTTGAAGGCCCGAAATCATAGCACATAGTTATATATGCCCTTGAGTTTGATAGAAGTCCCTTGTACCACGATAGAAGACGCGATGTATAGGGGTTTGGTCTTGACGGAGTCAGATGCCATTACGGTTCAAATATAGAGATATCAAAGAAGGGGTATATTTCTGAGATTGACTACACATATTGTTGGTTAGGGTAAAGATTTGCAATCATGAATCCGAAGAAGCATCAGGTGATGTCAGCACCTGAATTATGGTTGGCGGTGCCCAAGGTGCTGCAGGTGGTGCTTGGGTTGCTACTGACAGTACTCAGGGTGTTGCTAACAGCGTAGATGAGGTGTTGGAGACACCCAATCACTACTGGTTGCACACAATTTAGTGTTGGCAAGAGGCTAGATTAGTGCTAGTAGCACCGATGAGTGATGGCGGCACCCAGAACACGTTGGCGGCGCCTTGGATAGGAGTCAAAGGTTGTTGGACAACAACTCCGAAGGTCAGGAGGCCCTGGTGGTAGTGTAGTATAGCCTCGAAGGGGTGGGGGAGGTGGGAGGCAGCGTGTATCCCCGAAGATTCAGGTTGCATCCTAGTAGCATCCTTGGGGCTTCCTGGAGAAGCAACAACCACAAAGAGGGTAGGAAAATTCCTCCGGGAGGTATGTTTTGAAACATATTAGCTCTATACGGTCTTCATTTTTTTTTGTTATGTACCGTATGTAAGCCGCCTCTTGAAGGGGCGGTTTGATTTTAGCCAAAGCCGACTCTTCAAGAAGCGGCTCTCACTGGTATGTGCCACAAAATTCCAAGAGGCGGCTTTCACTTGTATGTAACACATGAAAATTTTAAGGACAAAGCCGCCTCTTGAAGAGGCGGCTTACCTACGGTACATAACAAAAAAAATATTGGTGACCGTATATGGCCAATATGTTTGGAAATATGCCTCCCAGACGAATTTTTCTCACAAAGAGGGCCTTATGCGGGGCCCTGAGCAATGACGAGAGCCCACACAAGGGTTGTGAAGAGAGGAAACTGGTTGTAGCGGTGGGATATAGGTATGAGCCCCAATATAGGATTGTTACTCTGATGCCATGTGGAAAAGATGAGAGAATTAATGACTTGAGTTATTCATGGGGTCTAGGATTTCTTATATAGCGTGAAACCCTAGAGAGCCAAAAAGAAAAATACCATAAAAGCTCCGAATGGTTACACGACTCAATAAAGAAAGAGAAATGGTCCAATAACAAAATAACTCTAACAGTCAGAACTTACTCTTAGGGGATTTTGGGTTACTATATTCAGATGATCCCCATATTTTCACCCAAATATGACGACAACTCAGTTTGGGGTTTGGATTGCACTTTCTGAATTGAATGTTCATTTACATAACCCAGTAGTTATCAGATCTATAGCACAAGCTTTGGGGAAATTTATTTATATTGATAAAGAAGGAAGGGAATTTTCTAGTCCAAATTTTGTGCGAATCTTTGTGGAGGTGATCTCGTTCAACCTGGAATACCCATTGTAATCATTCTTAATGATATACAACTCTTTAAACAAAGAACTGTGTATGAGAAATTACTAAAATTTTGTTCTAATTGTTGTGTCATTGGACACACTTTGGAGGATTATATAGCTTTGAAGGGACGTTCAGTTCTTGTTGCATAACAACGTCAGAAAAACCTTGGCTCTCTAGTACCACAACAAACTTTGGGAGATGTTTGTGTCCAAAGTTTGCAGCAGTCTAAACAACAGCTTTTGGAGGATGCCATGCAACATCATCCTTTGATGGCTGCTAAAATACAACAGCAGCAGCAACCATCAGTGGCTGTTATTGTCCACAAGCAACCATACACCGATGCTACCTTGGCCCAACCTTTTCAAAAGAAGCAACAAAACATCTCGTTTGATGACTTTGAATGGATGTTGGTTCCTATTGAAGTGGAAAAATGGATTTTTTGCTTTGAAGAAATGTGTTCTGAATACTTGTTTGTTTGTGGCTGATTCTTCTCTGGTGGTTGGTGGAGCTTTGTCTCCACAGCCCTTGCAACAACAACCATTTGAAGTGGCTAAGCAACATCCACTTGTGTTGGATTTACAGCCACTAACAGTTGCCTTGGAGGAAAACCAAATAGAGCAGCAACAACAGATCTTTGGTGTTACAGTGCAACAATTGCAACAACCAACTCCGAAGCAATTGGAGCAATCACTAGATCAGGGGCAACATCAGCAAACTCCTGTTGCTGCTGTCACAACAGCTACAACTTGTACCGCAATAGCCAAATCTCAATGAAGGAAAGGCATTTTCCTCGATGGCTTACTATCCATCGACTCTAAAGCAGCTCAAGGGCCTCCCTTCCTCTAGAACATGCTAGACAACAACAGAAAGAACAACATTTTTCGACTGCTTCTCAGCGTCAGCATGGTGATCAACAACTTGGGTTGCGCTCATTGATGTAGCAGCCACCTTAAGGTGACTGTCGAGAAGAAGGGACTGATGGCCACCCTTCAACAACACCAGCCAATGATGGCTGACATAAAACAACCGCCATTGAATTCTATCTACTTGGTGATGGAAAGTGGACAGCAACAATCCATTGAAGGGATTGTTAGAGTATTTGGTTGTGCGCCCATTGAGTTGTAACATGATAAATGGATCTTGGAGAAGATCCATTTATCCCATCCATGTGTTTAGTCCCACATCGTCTAGTGGTGGGACTTGGAGGCTCTAGAGAGGCTATATAAGGAGTCCCTGACCTCCTGTATCCATTGAGAAAAAGCAATGCATAGCATGCCCCTTTGAGGGCTTCTCCCGTGATTTCATCCCGCTCCTCACGGAGTAGGGTTCCACGTAAAATCCCGCTGTGTTCTTCTTATTTTATTATCTCTTCCATGTTCGCTTCCGCTTCTGATTTTCTAACATGGTATCAGAGCGGGTTCGATTCTCGAGGGTTTATTTATGTTCCTGATTTATTCGATAATCGATTGATCGAGAAGATTCAGTTCTTATTTATTCTGGATTCTGGAAGATTATTATATTCGAGATTTCTTCATTTCTAGGGTTTTTATGAAAACCCTAAAAATCATCATCAAGTTGGTATTCTGGGAGTTTGTCGATATGCATGCCTCCAGTCTCTCTTCTTCTCAACACGAGGCTCCACGTCCAGCGGCGCCACCCTCTCCTCAAGGCACCTCCACCAGTTACCAGGCGATGGCCAAATCTCGCAAGGACTCCAGTCCACGTAGTTTCAAGAATAGGGTTCCCAACAGGGGAACCCTAGATGCTGCGGTTTTTGCGGCTTCCTCAACCTCCAGGCGCCGCCTCCTTGTGGCCCAGATCGTGCTGCACCGGCTTCAAAATCCTATCCAGGCGGCGCAAAGTCATCACGAGGCATCGCACCTCCCTTCTCGATCGCAGGCGCCACCCCTGGAGGTCCCACCGAGATCGCAGGCGCAACCCCCAGCCGCACGAGCGGCGAGCACCTCCTGGCTCTCCTCCTCCATCGCGGCGGCACCTCTCAGCCTCCAAGTCCAGGCGCGACTCCAGGCACGATGCCATCTCCAGGATGTCCCCAGTTCTCCCCAGCGCGCGATGCCATCTCCAGCCAAGCGGCGCGAGCTCGCCGCATCTCTCCCCTCCTGTCGCGTCTGGGAGATTTCCCAGCCGTAAAGCTCCTGGCGGAGCCCCAACTACCCTCGCGCCCCTCCAGACCTTCAAGGCGCAGAATAGAACACCAGGCGGCTCCTCCTCCTCCGTGCGTGATGCCCGCGCGATGCCCCAGGTCTGATGCCGTTCCTGCTCCAGCGGCAAATCCCCAAAGGGGGCGGCAACTTGAAGGGGTTTCCAATCGCGTGGGAACCCTAAGGGGTCCCGGGTTTTTTTAATTAAAAAAATAGTAAGCATCCATCGTTGTAGGCCCAAGAAATCTGATGGGCCGAGTTTGAGGCCCCATTCGGGTCGAGTGTTAAAAAAAAGGAGAGAGATTAAAAAAAAGGAGAGAGAGAGAAGTTAAAAAGAAAGTCGCGTACAAAAAAAAAGAAAAGAAAAGAGTCGTACGCAAATAAAAAATTGATTGAAAGCCGGAAAAAAATATGTGTTGAAACGGCTTTAAAAAAAATGTGTGGCGGCTATTTAAAAAAATGAAGAAAAGCCGCAAGTGATGTTTTGTCCCCATTTTTATTTTGTCTTCTCCCAACTTTGTCGATGTTCATATTCCGACAAGTATGGGAGAAAGGGGGAGTGCATGTAGAGTTCTTTGGCATCATATATCACTCTGATGTTTCAGATTCAAGCTCCGGTTCAGAGACAGTTCAGATTCCAGTCCAGATGCCCGTCCAGATGATCAGACTCTACATTCCAGTTTCGGACTCGACAATTGTCTACCGAGTCCTCAGTTTTCAGACATGCATATGTTTGCGGTCATTTTTCAAATGAGCATATGTTGCCATCATTGTCAGAGGTCCCCATCATTCTTCTTGTTGTCAGGCCAGAGTTTTCATGTGAGCCATAGGGACTCCAGAGCAGAGGACCATTCCCTTGAGGGCAAGGGTTTTCATGTGGTATCATAGGTACACCAGAGCAGTGCACCATTCTCTGAGCCATATGGGAGAGACCCAGTTCTCCGACGAGAAGACTATTTTTCAGACTCCATTCTCCAGCGACCGTGGACTCCGACGAGGATTGCACAACCACGGCCTTTTCAGTTCGGCCCTTTTTCAGAGATGGAGCAGTTGTCCACATGTTGTGGCGGGCCAGAGTACTCCGACGGGGAGACTCTTTCCAATTGCAGTGACTCTGACAGGCGTAGTTCAGAGCACATGCTCTCCGACGAGGGGATTCAGAAGACTCACACTCCAGCCCGTTCGTCCTCCTCACCTACATGGCATGAGAAGCAACGTCCTCGACTGCAGCAATGCGCGCGTTGGGTTGATATTGTCTGTAGTGTCCTGTAGCGTTGAGTTGAGTTTCTTTCTGTTTGTCCAAGCTGAGCATTGCATGCTCCAGCTTGAGGGGGAGTGTTAGAGTATTTGGTTGTGCGCCCATTGAGTTGTAACAGGATAAATGGATCCTGGAGAAGATCCATTTACCCCATCCATGTGTCTAGTCCCACATCGTCTAGTGGTGGGACTTGGAGGCTCTGGAGAGGCTATGTAAGGAGCCCCAGACCTCATGTATCCATTGAGAAAAAGCAATGCATAGCATGCCCCTTTGAGGGCTTCTCCCGTGGTTTCATCCCGCTCCTCACGGAGTAGGGTTCCACGTAAAATCCCGCTGTGTTCTTATTATTTTATTATATTTTCCATGTTCACTTCCGCTTCCGATTTTCTAACAGGGATTGTTGGTCAAAAATCTAGAGTGCAACAACGACAACAACTTGAACACAAGCAGCGACCACTGGGAGATCCATTGCAATGTGAACATCATTTTCAAGGATTGATGTTGCGAATCACGGAAGCAAACACACACAAATAAGATCAATCAAGTAAGACATAAAGACACATATTTATAATGTTTACCTATAATTGGGCTATGTCCTTGGGCGACATTGATCGGTTTTCACTATGTGGAGAATAAAAAAATACAGAAGATACATATAGCCCTGGACCTTGGGGAGTATATATACTACTCTCGTACAAGAGGATCCCTAATACAAATGGATTCATACACCCGAATACAAATAGAATCGCTCCTAAAAAATTTCAACGGGAGCACTGTCTCTTATACAAATACCCGAATACAAATAGAACTGCTCCTAAAAAATTTCGTTGGGACGTTGCCCCCACACCCCCGCAGTAGGAAAGCACACATGCTCCCCCACAGACCCCCTCATGCTCGATGACTGGGTAGTGAGACCCCCATCTTGTTGGAGTATGGTATGATAGGAGGGGGTGCATACGATGGTTTTTCAATCTGGGGATGGTTAATTTAGGGCATATTAACAGTATCTACCTTGAATTGAATCCTTTGAGAAGCTTTACCAAGCTTCATCGTGCCACCTCCAACCCCTCCTTAGGGCAATTGCCAATTGTCAACATTGAGCAAGTCCAAATGATGCTTGAACTTGCTCCCAGGAACTGCCTATGTGAACATATCAGCTGGATTATTTATTGTGCCAACCTCCTTCACCTTGATCCTCTTCTCGTAACAAATGATGTGAGATATGACATCTATATGCTTGGTCCTCTCATGATGCACCTAATCTTTGGCTAAGCATATTGCACAGAGACTGACACAATATACTATAGCATGATCTTGTTATAGATAAAGATCTCCAACTAAGACTTTCAACCAGATGCCTTCCTTTGTAGCTTATGTAAAATCCAGGTACTCTGCCTTTGTTATAAACAAAGTAACTAATGGTTATGAGGTGGCCTTCCAAATCATGACATAACTTCCCAAAGTGAAAATGTATCCTATCATTGATCTCCTTTTATCAATGCATGCAACATAATCTGAATCTGAATATCCCTCAGCCAAACGCTCTGAATCACTTGGTAGATGAGGCCAATGTATGGTGTTCTCTCAGATAGAGGAAAATATGCTTGACTGCATGCCAACTCTCCTTCCCTAGATTGCTCATGAATCTGCTAACAATGCTCACAAAATGAGCGATCTCAGGTTTTGCATATATCATGTCATATATAATACTCCCAACAACACTGGCATAGGGGAATACGTGACATGTATTCCTTCTTTGCATCTGACTGAGGTGTGAAAGAAATTGAAAGATGAATATTCTCAGTGGATGGAGTACCTAGAGGCTTGATTGTAGACATCCCAAATCTCATTAGAATTTTCACAATGTAGTTCTTCTGAGATAAGAAAAGCTTCCCTTGTGCTCGATCTCTAATGATCCCCATTCCTAAAATCTTCTTCTTTGCACCAAGATCCGTCATGTCAAACTCTAAACTAAGGAGCTTCTTCATATCATCTATGGTACTCTTCTTCTTGACAACAATCAACATGTCTTCGACATACAATAATAGATAGATGAAGGAGCCATCATCTACCTTTTTACAGTAAATATAACAATCGTATGGGTTCCTGTTGAACCTATGATCAATCATGAAGCTATCACACTTGTTGTATCACTGCCTGGAAGACTGTTTAAGCCCATACAAGGACTTCTTCAATCTCCACGCATGATCTTCTTTGTCCAGAAATGTGAATCTCTTGTAGGCTCATGAGAATGTCTTCTTCGAGTTCACCATACAAGAACGATGTCGTCACATCTAACTGATCCATCTCTAAGTCTATGTGTTATAAGATCTAGTAGCACTCTGATGGATGGATGTCTTACAACGGGAGATAATATCTCCTTGTAATCTACGCCCTCCTTCTGACTGTAGCCCTTTGCAACTAGGCGTGCCTTGTATCTGATGCCTTCACTGCCTGAGATTCTTATATTTTTCTTGAAGACCCATTTGCATCCAAAGACCTTTATCCCCTTTCGCAACTTGACAAGATCCCATGATTGATTCTTGTGAAGAAACTCCATCTTCTCATCCATAACAGCAATCCACTTCCCAAATTCTATCCCAGCTATGGCCTCCCTATAAGTGGAAGGCTTTAGAGACCTTTCCTCCTTCACAACCTTTAATGCAAATGCAACCATATCTTCAAAATCATATCTCTATGGTGGATGTATCTCCCTACAGAGTCGATCAATAACAACACTTAGTTGCGTCCTCTTTGGTTGCTCAGCTTCAGGTTGTTTAACATCAACCAAATCAGGAGTGGTGTAATCAACTGCATGATCGCTATTGGCGTTAGTTCGAACTACACATATTTATGCACATCATCACATGCTCTTGCATCAATAGAAGCACTACTAAAGTGAAGCATGAAATTCGTAGTGTAACATTCATACTAACAATAGCTTTATGCTCAAAAGGGGACCACACTTTGTATCCCTTTATACATGCATCATATCCTGTAAACACCCCTTTCTTCGCCCTTTGTTCTAATTTTTCCTCACTAATGTAACAATCATCGTGATTATTAGATCATACCTCCATGGGTGTCATGCAGTCAGTAGCAGACATGTGACTCAAATTCACCAAGTAACAAGTTGTATTCACAGTTTCAACTCAGAATGCTCTACAAGTCCAACATTAGAGGGCATGCACCTTGCTCTTTTCTAGAAGTCTCATGTTCATCCGTTCTACAACTCCATTCTATTGTGGCGAATCTCTAACGGTGAGGTGTCTCGCAACACCCTCCTCCTTGCATAACTCATTGAACTATGACAAATCGAATACCAGTCCGTTATCTATAAGAATATGCTTTACCTTCTTAGAAATATGTTTCTCCACCAAGATCTCCCACTACCAGAAGGTCTGAAATGCCTCTCTCTTGTGCTTCATCATGTATATCCAAACCATCCTGAAGTAATCCTCAGTATTAGATAAAAAAATACATGGCACCTCTCAGAGGTGGGACTCGTGAATTACCCCCAACAATCTGTATGGATGTAATCGAGTGTCTCCTTCGTCCTGTGAGTAACTTTACTGGATTGCCTCATATGTTGTTTCCCAAACACGCAATCAGATGACTATGACTTGGATCCCTTGACTTTACTGGTGGATCCCCGTCTATCTCATGTGCTCCAGCCGCATGTGCTACAATTCTGAATCTAATTTGATGGATTGTGATGCCACTGCAACAAAACTCGTAACTGTAGACTCCTACATATTGTATATGGTCTTCTGCTTGTTGCTCTTGATGACATCACCTTGTCGTTGGCAACCTGCATAACTCCACCTTCAGCGTTGTACCTAAATCCTTTAGAGTCCAAGACTTCAAAGGATATTAGGTTCTTTCTCAGATCCGAAACATGGCGTATTCTCACCATCCTTGCAACTTCATCATGCATATTAATCTTTACAAAGTTGATCCCCAACAATATTGCATGCTGCATCATTCTCCATGAAGACGTTTCCACCATCTATCTTCTCATATGTGCAGAGCCAATCTTCATTATGATCATATGGCAAGAAAAACCCGGATCAAGAATCCATGTGTTATCTATTATCATCTGATATGTAATGGTGAGAATCATATCATCTTCGAAGGTTGCGCCCCTTGAGCCATGGTAGCAACCGTGGCTTTCCCTTTCTTTTTTTAGCAGTCCTTCTTCCAATGTCCAGGTCCATGCATTAATTGCAAATGTCCTTAGGAATGTGATTCTTCGACTTAGACTTCTGCTTTCCCTTCATTGCATAGCCAGAATCGACATGACTCTAATCATGAGTCATAACCAAACCTGCAGCATTAGAGTCATGATTTCAAGTAGCCATATGCCTAAGTCGCATGTATGTAGGTGACGAGTCCGAAAAAGCCGCGTTAAGAAGTTGTTTTTAATAGTCGTGAGTGAAAACAATCAAAGTCGTTCGTTGTAGGCGGCGATCGGAAACAGTCAAGAAATAACCACAAAATAATGATTCAATTTTAATCTCGTGGTTTATGTTTATTTTACTTGGGCAAGTCCCAAGGTCGATCACAAGGAGGCAAAGGAACAACCTAGATTAATGTCTATCCAATTTTTAGTTCGGTTTTCAAGGCGGTCTTTTTTTTTTGAATTTTCCGTGCAATAAAGGGATGCAAAATACAAATTCGGCCTATTTTAGGGACTAAAATGTAAAGTTCAATCAAACGATGTCCGAAAAAGACGAAACTTGGCCGAGATGTAAAAGATGATGAAATGAGTACACCGTATTTTTTTTTGGAATTTTTGGATGCAATATAAATTTTTTATGAATTTTTAAATGCAAACAAAAAGATTTTCAGTATTTAATTATAATAAATATTAAACCTACTTATTTTCAAGAATTAAAATTATCTAAGATCTATCACTAGGTGATGGGTCTCAGAAAAATCCTAAACCTTGAAAATGTGAGGTCTAATATCTATTAAAAATTAAACAATGAAATATGCTAAATGAATTTTACAGAGCAACTTATGCATGCAAATGCAAAGATTTTTGGGCACAATGTTAATCAAAGTAATCTCTACGATATTTAATTTTTGGGGAATTTTTAGAGTCACGGTTAATTAACTATGAATTTCAGAACATAGATTGGGCAAAATATTCCAATTGCCACTAAACAATTATTTATTAATTCAACCGTAATTCACAAAAATGTCCACAGCATGTCAAAATGTAGAGAATTAAAAGATGAACAAAATGCTATTTTTAAATAAATAAAATGATGTGGAGAATAGTTCTAAAATGACCGGAGAACACAGGGGTATATATGCAATATAATTAAATAAAATAAATAAAAAATAAAAGTGCAGACGGGGACCTAATAGTAATTACCTAAACAGGGGGGTTTTCTGCAAATTTGCCAGAGGGGCACGTGCATAGCACGTGCCTCTGGTCGGTGGTGGACTAGAGCGCAAATCTAGAGAACGTCTTGGGGGCCTTTGCAATTTACCCAAGGGGCACGTGCGCAGCACGTGACCCCTGGGTTTGATGACGTGTGCTGACGTCCCCCCGGGCGCACGTGCCTCGTACGTGCGCGGGGGTCTCGGGCTTCGTGCCCGGCTGATGAAGGCGGAGCCGACTGCCAGAGGGTGTTGCGAGTGCGGCTGGGCTGGTGGCGATGGCTCGCCGGTGGGCTGCCGGTGCTTGGCGGAGGAGCACCGGTAGCGGAGGCGGTCGGCGTGGCTGTGGAGGTGTTCCGGTCTTGCTCCCGGCGTAACGAGATGTCGATGATGGTCGGGGAAGACCGGCTGAATCGTGGACGTCGTCGATGGAGCGAGTTGGCTGGGGGGTGACCGGCGTGGCTCGAAGCTGCGGGGCGAAGGAGGAGAGGGAGGGCGTCGACCGGTTGTTGGAGAACCACCGCCTCCTGCGGCGTTAGGCGGAGTTGGATGCTGGTGGATGTCGCGTGTCGAAGAAGATGAAGTCCCCCGCCCCACGTGCGCAGCACGTGGCGGGGTCTCGGGCGTGGAACCCGGTCGAAGGCGAGGCGGAGGGGTTGCGGGCCGGTGCGGCTTCGATCAGCAGCTGGTGGTGCAGGGGCTTGACGGCGAAGGCTCGGTGGAGGTGGACGTTGGCGTAGCTTTGGGCGAAGGAGATGTAGTTGACGGCGGAGCCGGCGAAACGAAGAGGTCGAGGCGGTGGAGTCGATAGAGAGCGAGGAAGAGAGGGAGAGATAGAGAGAGAGAGATTACCGGGAGAAGAAAGCTCGACGGCGGAGCCGGAGCAAGCAGCGCTGGAGGAGCTGCGACGAGGCACGAGACCCCGGATCACGCCGCGAAGGTGGTGGCCGGATTGTCACTCCTGGGGCTGACCTTGGGTTGAACGGCGGATAAGGTTTCAGGGGGTCGGCGATGGAGTATATATAGGGGAGAGGGAGGTCGGGCAGCCGGTGAGGATAAGGGCGACGCGAGGGAGTTGCGGAGGTGGTTGGCGGCTGGCTGGAATGGCGGTTGCGGAGGGCCGGTGCGAAGATCGGGGGAGGGCGTTGGTGGCGGCCGTTGGCGAGGATAGCGGAGGGGACGGAGCGGTCAAAGGCGCAGGAGGACGATGGTCAAGGGCCGTCCGATCAGCGGAGATCGGACGGCCCAAAATGGGCCACGTGGCGGGAGCCTGGGGAAGGGGTGCGGCACGTGCGGAGCACGTGCCAGGTTTTTTTAATTTTAATTTTTTTTATAAAAACAAGATAAAAAATGCGAAAAATAGCTGACATGTGGCGGCCTCTGGGACTGCCACGTGTCAGCACCAGAAAAATCCGAAAATAAAAGATTTCTAAAATCTATAAAAAATAGCAAATGACCTCGGATCGAAAAAGTTCCTTCACGAAAAATGCTCGTCTCGACGAGATCTACAACTTTCATGAAGACATCAAAACCAAATTCGGTCAAATGTAAAAAGTGAATTTTTGGGGTATCCCATGTACATAGAATACCTTGATTTTTGGTTTTCTAATTTTTTTGTCATTTTTTAAACAAGATAAAAATTCGGAAAAATAATGGAAAATCAAAGATAAATAAAAGACATCTAAATCTATTTTTTTTTATTTTTATTAATGAAGAAAATAAGTACATAAAATACAAGGTCAAAAGCCGCGAAAAATACAATGTACAAAAGAGACCCAAAACCCAACTTTCACATACGAGCTCCGATTCACTTGAACTTGATCTTGTTTTGAAGGTAATTAAATGTGCATTAGTTCAAAAGTGAGTAGGATCAAATCGGACACTGGATGGGAAAGATATGGGACTTATCCGAAAATCCTAAAACTGGGGTTTGGATTTTTGTTCCACTTATCAGGGTTAATTTTTTTTTGTATTTTTTATTTATTCTTGTTAGTGATGTGTACACAGTAGAGGTGGTTTTGGGTTATGCGGTGTTAGCATGAAGGAGTTAAAAATAGGGGAAGTTAGGCTATTTACAGGTCATTTTTGGCTTGGATTTTTGGCTTCTTAAAATATGTAGAAATTAACGCTAAAATGCAATTCTTATGAAATCATGCATAAATGCTAATTATGCGAAATAGATGCCGAAATGCAGTTGATTTTTGGGACTTGAGCTTAATTAATGAGACTTAGAATGGTGAATCCGAGATTCATCATCCCCCTATACTTAAACCATGCTCGTCCCTGAGCATCAAAAAGAAATGCCATGGAGTGAAATGAGACTGGGCTCCATACCAAGACCATGAACTGAAGGTGAAAGCGAAACTAAACTCGACCTTTGGATTAACAATGTAGCGGAACTTCTGTGAGACTTAGAATTCTAAAATCAACAGTCCTCAAGTTCTACATATCATTGACACAGTTTCGGCTCAGAAGTCATCTTAGATCAATCCTCTTCCCAGAGTATACCCTATGAACATTGAATAACCGACTCTTGTGTGTGAAGGGTTTTAGCTCTTCCCATTTAGAATGCCAGACTACCGTGCTCCTCTCCTTTCCAGTAACTCGTCCTCGGGGAGTCAGGTATTTCCTTCTAAGGTCTGTCGTGCTGTGTTCACAATCGAATGAGGGAGAAGATAGAAGAAAGAGGAAAGAACTGGAGGGTGGCCAGTGTAGTCACCTCTCCTTGTGAAGATGGCCAGTGTAGCCGAGTCTCCACCAAGATCTGCAGGTTCTGGAAGCTTGGACCTTTTTGGTCGGATTTTTATTTGGTAGAATGCTTCTTTGTATTTGGAATTTTTGGTGGTGCTGCTTGGATCTTGTTGTGCCCCTACGGATATAGAATCTTTCTGTTCCGTACATTTTTTGAGGTCTTAGAAAAAATTGTGCCCAACCGTCCATCCCTTTTCCGAAGCTTTATTTCAACCCGTACTCCGGTCTTTAGATTTCCACGCTACCAGAAAAGAGACTCACACAGTCTTCCAACATCCCGTCTGGGTTGAGCTAAGTGCATAGTGCGAGAGTGCGAATTAATTCCCTATTCCAGAGTGGTATCCAGAATGAAGAGACCAGGTTAGACACTAAGAGTCAAACGCTGCACATTGTCATGTGGAACTTAAGGAATTAAGTCAAAAAGACCTGAAGCTCTTAAAATCCTATTTCTCGGTGAAGTTCCTTTAAAAATTAGGTGGATTAAGGTCAAGTACAGACCACTCTCGGTTTCTGTTCATAGCTCGGTTCAGAACCCAATGACTTTTCACAGATGCAAATGTATGTGATGTTGGATGAAGTGCGGGTGTGTGCAATGCAGACACATTTTTTTGAAAATTTTTTTTATGCAAGGGATTTTTTTTTTATGCAGAACATGGAATAAGAAGCCTCTTTTTTTTCACAAGATATTGGGCAAGTCAGTATTAATAGCAAAACTTTTTTTTTTCTTGTTGTTTTTTCTTCAAGTTAATACCCACCCCATAAATACATATAGACTTACGCGCAAGTACGAGATATGGGTAAAATATATACAAAGTATATATACAGACCCCCCTATACTTAGCGAGTGCTGTGTCCTCAGAGCACAAGAAGCGGAAGACATAGCTCGGGCTAAGCGTAAGGGAGTGGAAAAAAATGAAAAAGAAAAGCGGTCAGGAAATGAGGAGAGTAAATACAGGTGGATGTCGGTTCCCCCTATACTTAGGCTTTGGACAGCCTAAGTATGGAAGAAGGGTCGAAATGACGCGATCAGGAATTAGGAGAAGAATGATATATACAGATGGCATCGGTCCCCCCTATACTTAGGCCTTGTCCTAAGTAGAGGAAGAAGCTGTACAAGGGAACCGATGTGGTCGGGAGGGAGGGTGGGTAGCCGATGATTAAGGCGGTTTTCGGCTGATCTTTTTGTGAGCCTGCGGTGGGAGATCGTAATGATGAGTCGGAGATGAGGCATATGATTCCCAACAATTGTCAGTGTCATCCTCAGACAAATTATGATGGATAGTGGATGAATTGTTTGAGTCAGATGAAAGATATCCATCATCGGAATTATCCTCAGAGGAGTAGTAATTGAAAGTGGGCATACTCCAAGTATTCTGGTCTTTTTATTTTTTCAATTGTTTTCTCAGAATTCGTTCCTTCTTGGGGTCAATCAGTTTGTCCTCGGATGAATGCTCAGAAGCACCGGTCTCAGTCAGCTCATACGAAAGAATTCCAGTGCACTTGAAGAATGCAGGAGCATCAGCTTTGGATGAGTAGTAGTTAGGAACGGGAGTTGTCCAACGCGGATTGAATTTTGGATCCTTACGAAGATATGGCTTTAGGGCTGCCGAACAGACTTCACTCATGTAAACTATCTTTTCCGGACCTGATGAGGGATCATCAACTGATTCCTCTTCCGAAAGGTCAAAGGTGACTCTCTTTTTATTTTGTCGTGAAGGTGTCGGTTCACTTGAGTATCCAGATGAATAGCCATCTGAATTTTCCTTGGTTGGTGCTTGGTCTGCGTGATTGTTCTTATTCTCTCGAATGTTTGAGCACTCTCGATTTGGGATGATTTGGTCAAAATATTCAGAGAATGTTGCTCCAGGGTGTGACCATGCATATGTCTCAGGATCATAGTAGAAAGATTTGTCTATTTTGAGATCCTCGGGGATTTGAATATTGGGGAGATTTTCTAAACCAATAGTCTCATCAACAACTGCTATCTCAGGTGTGGTTGCGGGGTAGGGCTCTTCTACCGCTTCATGGTTACAGTTGTTGGGGACTTCGTGGGTTGCCTCAGAAGATCGTGGTTCCTCAAAGATAGGGTCAGATTTAAGTGCTTCCAATGCTGTGAAATTGATTTCCCGAGTCTCACAATCGATACTCGCCTTGGCCAATGCCAAGAATGGCTTTCCGAGAATGATTGGAGACTGGGTAAATTCTCCTTGATGCTCAATATCAATGATCGTGAATTCTACCTAGAGCGGAGCACCTTGGAATTTCATGATGACAGAAATGGTTCCTCTCGGCCGCTTTATCGATCGGTCTGCTAATTGTACAATATCTCGTACCTTCCGAATTGGTCCGAGTTTGAGTTCGTGGAATACAGAGGTCGGGAGGATATTAATTGGTGAATCATCATCAATCCGACATGGGTGAAAATTGTGTCTTTGATTTTGCAGTCAAATCTGGGCAACCGCTTTACTATGCGGCTCTTGGTTTTTCTCCTCAACACCAAGGAGGAGGCCATTGACAAGATATGTCTTTCGGTCTTTGTTCGTATCCTACCCGACTTTTTGTTCATTAATTTATCTGTTATAAATCTTTTAAGGTCGGGGAAGTGTTCAATGGCCTGTATAAAGGGAAGTTCAAACATCAAGCGTTTCTCCAGTGCTTCCCGTATAGTCGGATCCAAATTTCGCAGATCATCTTCAGTTTTAATTTTTATGAAATTTTCTGAATTTTCAATTTTTTGTGGTTTTCAAATATTTCTATTTTTTGGTATTTTCTGGGTGGTGTGGGGGTGTGGGGTGTTCTTCAGACGAAGAGGGGCTCTGGTGTTCAGGGTGAGGGTCAGCAGCATAATCATTTTTAGAATTATCCATAGGTCCCTGAATATCCTCAGAATTTTCAATCTCAGATCCAGTTATTTCCTCATTCATTTTACTGTCCGAGCCACCATAGAATGCGATGAATCGATCGGTAAATTTTTGAAATCTCTCCTCTATTGAATTGAATTTCTTATTTATCCTCGAAATATCCTCCTCAAGATTTGGTTCATGATTAATTATGGGAGCATTAGGTGTATGTTCGATAATTTCATCTTCCATTTTTCCCTTTGTGCTGAGAGGAGAGCTTTTTGGAATATCCGAAATATGCTCATTATTTTCTGAAAATTTCTCCTCAAAAATAATGGAAGGAGGCTGCTCATAAGGTTCAGACATGTGTCGTTGATTGGTCAGACCTTGATATTGTGGAGTCAACATACATGGTTTATGTGTTTCTAAGTGGTCAGTCCAGTCCTCTGTATGAGTATCATGTCTGACGAGGGGTCTATCATGGTCAATCCAATGTCGATGATTATTCAGTGCATGTCTATCCATCTGAGTTTGGTTTCTCTGCCAGTCATGAGGTTTGAAGGAAATTTGATCTTGAAAAGTTTCATTGGCGAGAAACTGAGAATAAGACGATTCAGTCCAAGATGGTAGGTGGTCATTTACGGTTGGATGGTTCGAATAGAAATTTAATGAGGAGGCCGAATTTATCTGCGGGTGAAAGCCTCCTGCAGGGGATTTAGTTGATTTGGGCCTAACCAAAACAATATCATTTTCATAGTATAACTCTAATGGGTGTTCGGTCATTTTGGAGAGGAATGGGGAGTTGGATCTGTGAGAGATTTTGGACAAGAGTTCCATTATGAGGTTTAAATCAAGAGAGGGAAGAGATGATTGCACGGGATAGTCAAGAGAATTTTTATCGAATGTGCGGCTATTGATCTTGAAATCGGTTCACGCACACCAATGCAAACACAATTCAAACCCCGGGTTCACCAACTCACACAATGAAGCCGTAAGAGTTCAGCTATTATCTTTTCAATTTTAGTTGGTGATAAATTCAGTCTTGCAAGCCGTTTAGACGAGATGTTAGGTTTGGAGCTGGGCTCTATCCTAGTGTGCGTCTCTCTCCTCGCTGCAAGATAAAATCAAACAATGTTGGGGTTGCTCTCCTGCAGAAATTCTTGATTTTATGGATTTTTTTAGATCGACTTTATTTAACAGTCCCAATTTTATTTGAGGCGATCACTGAAGAATTTAGATGAACACAAATACACGTCTACCGTCCAGTCCCAATTTCCTTTAGATTTATGTGATAAAACAAGAGAGAGGAATTCGGGAAAAGCCGATGCACGCGGAAAACTATGATGAATGCTCAGTTAGAAGACTTACAGTGCCTCCTCGCAATCTCCATGTGGGATGCAATACAGAATTTTAAAAATTTATACTAAATGTGTGCAAGCCGATGAAAACCGCACCTAAGTAGAAAGTTCTATTAGCGGGAAGAATTGAGTTAAATTTGGCTAAGTTGAACGATCTAATGTGCGTCTCAGTTAAAGTGTAGTGTGGCTTAAGATCCTACGAGCACAATCAAAAATAAAATGCTCTAAGAGCCGTATGTGCAGGTCTATCCTAATCGCCACTCAAGTCGGGCCCCACCCTCTCCGAAGAGTGAAACAGGCCACGACACACCACAAATAAAGTTCAATGTCCTTGTACACACGCGAGAGTCCAAACGGACACCGCTAGAAATGAGCAGAAATTAAAAGTGCAGAAATTAAAAACCTAGACTCTACTCTCTCTCACGACTCGACTCGATCTTAATTTAATTGCGGTTTCTTCGGGTGTCGGTGAAGATGCGTCGGTTCCTTGAAAAAACCGCTCCACGTGCGCCGGGTACCTCGCAAGAAAAATAAGAGAGAGATTGTAAGAAAGTGACTCAGAAAATAATCAAAAATAAAATAAATGAAAGAAATGATGAAAAATAAATATAAGAAATAAAATGGGATTTACAGTGAAAAATTCGGGGGTCAGACTACCCGAATTCGGAAAACCGAACAAAAAATTTTCAAAACAAAAAACTAAGCCGTTTGCCTCCCCGACAACGGCGCCATCTGACGAGTCCAAAAAATCCGCGTTAAGAAGTTGTTTTTAATCGTCGTGAGTGAAAACAATCAAAGTCGTTCGTTGTAGGCGGCGATCGGAAACAGTCAAGAAATAACCACAAAATAATGATTCAATTTTAATCTCGTGGTTTATGTTTATTTTACTTGGGCAAGTCCCAAGGTCGATCACAAGGAGGCAAAGGAACAACCTAGATTAATGTCTATCCAATTTTTAGTTCGGTTTTCAAGGCGGTCTTTTTTTTTTGAATTTTTCGTGCAATAAAGGGATGCAAAATACAAATTCGGCCTATTTTAGGGACTAAAATGTAAAGTTCAATCAAACGATGTCCGAAAAAGACGAAACTTGGCCGAGATGTAAAAGATGATGAAATGAGTACACCGTAATTTTTTTGGAATTTTTGGATGCAATATGAATTTTTTATGAATTTTTAAATGCAAACAGAAAGATTTTCAATATTTAATTATAATAAATATTAAACCTACTTATTTTCAAGAATTAAAATTATCTAAGATCTATCACTAGGTGATGGGTCCCAGAAAAATCCTAAACCTTGAAAATGTGGGGTCTAATATCTATTAAAAATTAAACAATGAAATATGCTAAATGAATTTTACAGAGCAACTTATGCATGCAAATGCAAAGATTTTTGGGCACAATGTTAATCAAAGTAATCTCTACGATATTTAATTTTTGGGGAATTTTTAGAGTCACGGTTAATTAACTATGAATTTCAGAACACAGATTGGGCAAAATATTCCAATTGCCACTAAACAATTATTTATTAATTCAACCGTAATTCACAAAAATGTCCACAGCATGTCAAAATGTAGAGAATTAAAAGATGAACAAAATGCTATTTTTAAATAAATAAAATGATGTGGAGAATAGTTCTAAAATGACTGGAGTACACAGGGGTATATGTGCAATATAATTAAATAAAATAAATAAAAAATAAAAGTGCAGACAGGGACCTAATAGTAATTACCTAAACAGGGGGGGTTTTCTGCAAATTTGCCAGAGGGGCACGTGCATAGCACGTGCCTCTGGTCGGTGGTGGACTAGAGCGCAAATCTAGAGAACGTCTTGGGGGCCTTTGCAATTTACCCAAGGGGCACGTGCGCAGCACGTGACCCCCTGGGTTTGATGACGTGTGCTGACGTCCCCCCAGGCGCACGTGCCTCGCACGTGCGCGGGGGTCTCGGGCTTCGTGCCCGGCTGATGAAGGCGGAGCCGACTGCCGGAGGGTGTTGCGAGTGCGGCTGGGCTGGTGGCGATGGCTCGTCGGTGGGCTGCCGGTGCTTGGCGGAGGAGCACCGGTAGCGGAGGCGGTCGGCGTGGCTGTGGAGGTGTTCCGGTCTTGCTCCCGGCGTAACGAGATGTCGATGATGGTCGGGGAAGACCGGCTGAATCGTGGACGTCGTCGATGGAGCGAGTTGGCTGGGGGTGACCGGCGTGGCTCGAAGCTGCTGGGCGAAGAAGGAGAGGGAGGGCGTCGACCGGCTGCTGGAGAACCACCGCCTCCTGCGGCGTTAGGCGGAGTTAGATGCTGGTGGATGTCGCGTGTCAAAGAAGATGAAGTCCCCCGCCCCACGTGCGCAGCACGTGGCGGGGTCTCGGGCGTGGAACCCGGTCGAAGGCGAGGCGGAGGGGTTGCGGGCCGGTGCGGCTTCGATCAGCTTCTGGTGGTGCAGGGGCTTGACGGCGAAGGCTCGGTGGAGGTGGACATTGGCGTAGCTTTGGGCGAAGGAGATGTAGTTGACGGCGGAGCCGGCGAAACGAAGAGGTCGAGGCGGTGGAGTCGATAGAGAGCGAGGAAGAGAGGGAGAGATAGAGAGAGAGAGAGATTACCGGGAGAAGAAAGCTCGACGGCGGAGCCGGAGCAAGCAGCGCTGGAGGAGCTGCGACGAGGCACGAGACCCCGGATCACACCGCGAAGGTGGTGGCCGGACTGTCACTCCTGGGGCTGACCTTGGGTTGAACGGCGGATAAGGTTTCAGAGGGTCGGCGATGGAGTATATATAGGGGAGAGGGAGGTCGGGCAGCCGGTGAGGATAAGGGCGACGCGAGGGAGTTGCGGAGGTGGTTGGCGGCTGGCGGGAATGGCGGTTGCGGAGGGCCGGTGCGAAGATCGGGGGAGGGCGTTGGCGGCGGCCGTTGGCGAGGATAGCGGAGGGGACGGAGCGGTCAAAGGCGCAGGAGGACGATGGTCAAGGGCCGTCTGATCAGCGGAGATCGGACGGCCCAAAATGGGCCACGTGGCGGGAGCCTGGGGAAGGGGTGCGGCACGTGCGGAGCACGTGCCAGGTTTTTTTAATTTTAATTTTTTTTTATAAAAACAAGATAAAAAATGCGAAAAATAGCTGACACGTGGCGGCCTCTGGGGCTGCCACGTGTCAGCACCAGAAAAATCCGAAAATAAAAGATTTCTAAAATCTATAAAAAATAGCAAATGACCTCGGATCGAAAAAGTTCCTTCACGAAAAATGCTCGTCTCAACGAGATCTACAACTTTCATGAAGACATCAAAACTAAATTCGGTCAAATGTAAAAAGTGAATTTTTGGGGTATCCCATGTACATAGAATACCTTGATTTTTGGTTTTCTAATTTTTTTGTCATTTTTTAAACAAGATAAAAATCCGGAAAAATAATGGAAAATAAAAGATAAATAAAAGACATCTAAATCTAATTTTTTTTATTTTTATTAATGAAGAAAATAAGTACATAAAATACAAGGTCAAAAGCCGCGAAAAATACAATGTACAAAAGAGGCCCAAAACCCAACTTTCACATACGAGCTCCGATTCACTTGAACTTGATCTTGTTTTGAAGGTAATTGAATGTGCATTAGTTCAAAAGTGAGTAGGATCAAATCGGACACTGGATGGGGAAGATATGGGACTTTTAGTCCGAAAATCCTAAAACTAGGGTTTGGGTTTTTGGTCCACTTATCAGGGTTAATTATTTTTTTTGTATTTTTTATTTATTCTTGTTAGTGATGTGTACACAGTAGAGGTGGTTTTGGGTTATGCGGTGTTAGCATGAAGGAGTTAAAAATAGGGGAAGTTAGGCTATTTACAGGTCATTTTTGGCTTGGATTTTTGGCTTCTTAAAATATGCAGAAATTAACGCTAAAATGCAATTCTTATGAAATCATGCATAAATGCTAATTATGCGAAATAGATGCCGAAATGCAGTTGATTTTGAGGGACTTGAGCTTAATTAATGAGACTTAGAATGGTGAATCCGAGATTCATCAGTAGGCTCGCACGAAATTTCTTTGGAATATTGAATCTCTTCCCACAATAAATAATTCAACAAAATTCTCATATGACAATGGAAGAGAAACCAACAAAATCAAAGCATTATCCTCATCTTTAATCTTAACCTCTACATTTCTTAAATCCATCACAATGTATTTAAGCAATCTACATGTTCTTTAAGAGATGTAACTTCATGCATGTAGAGAGAGAACATTCGTTTCTGCAACAACAACTTGTTGGTTAGAGGCTTCGTAATGTATAGGCTTTTGAGTCTCAATCGCAAATCGGTCGCGGAATCATCATCAGCAAATTCTGCGATAATCTCGTTTGCCAAACACAACATGATCGTCGAGTACGCCTTCTCTTCCTGCACCATCAACTCGAAGGGGTTAAAAGCCTTTGCCCTACTTCTGATCCAACGGTGCTCGGATGCCTTGCTACTTCAGAAAGTCACGTATCTTGATCTACCATAGACTGAATCCGTTCCTCCTTATGAACTTCTTGATCTTCAGATTGTACGAACCATCTTACTTGATGATCTCGATGGAACTCGATACTCTTATACTAGTTTATTGTGAATCACGATAGTAAAGACACATAAAAAATCAATCAAGTAAGACTCAAAGACATATTTATAAGGTTCACCCGTAACTGAGCTACGTCCTTGGGCGACGATGATCGGTTTTGCGCTATGTATAGAAGGAGGAAATACAAAGGATATAAAGAGCCATAACCCGAAGGGAGTTTCTATACTACCCTTGTATAGACGGATCCTTAATACATACGGATCTATGTAGCCTAATACAAGTAGAACTGCTCCTAAAAAATTTCGTCGAGGGTCGTGGGGTAGGGGACTTGCTCCCCACCTAGAACCCCCAGGATCATTGGCCGAGTAGCGAGATCACCATCTTGTTGGGGTGTGGTACGGTAGGAGAGGGTGGATATGATAGTTCTTCAATGTGGGGATGGTTAGTCTTAGACATGTGAGCTCAAGGGAAACTATTTCTACAATAAATGTTATTGTAATCTTTTTTATATATTGATAAAAGTTATTGATTTCCACTCCCTATATGAGATTAATGAATGCATGCACTTACGAAGTTCCTTAGTACAATTAGGATTATGTACCATGGTCATCTTGATAATCATGTAGTTGTTGATCCAATGGTTGAATAATAGAGGCTGGTGTTGATATGATATCTAAATAGTTAGATTGAGGACTCACTAGCACCGTCAAATGATTGTCAAATAAAGATCTCCAGTCCGAGAAGGAGATGGCAGTCCTTACTCTAAAGGCTAATGTCTGACCGACATCTTGATGCGGGTCCTTTATGTAGGAATAAAGATTCGGAGGTGTCATATAAGTTAAGTCAAAGAGTTGACTTAACGAGATCGAGATAATCAATACATATATCGTATGCTATTAGGATACAAGTACACATCCTCTGACCGAAGATAGACGTGTTACTATATGTCTGAGTATGTTCATTAGGCAGACCATTAAATTTATGACCTAATTAAGGTTTATATACCGGCGAGTTTGTGTGCATACAAGGGCATATGAGTAATACGACCTCTCAAAGGGATTGTACATGTCACTACTGAATGGAAAACATGATCTCACTCATGAGATATTGAGACTAGCCAAATTCCATCGATGGTCGTCTTGCTTTGGAAGCATGATATGATTTATATGTATGATATATACTTTTGAAAAGCATGTGATCAATACCAATTCCCAATGATCGAATGATAAACTTAATGATAAACCCTAAAGATGACAATTCAAATATGATTGGAACTTCATGTTTATTCTATCTCTTCTTGTATGCAGGATGTGCGAGTATTAGGAATACTCAAGGGTGATGCAACTGTAATCGATTCTATAATCATGACGATTCCATTCTGAGGGAGTGATGAAACATGTTTGTATTTGAGTGAATCCACTGGGTAGATTAGTTATACAAACTTGATCTAAATGTTGGGCATTGATCTGAATATGATTCAGATGCAATGAGAAGATTATATATATTGTCTGACTTGACCAGACATCACTGAGAGGTCTTTTACATCTGGATATGAGATTAAATCGTAATATATAGTCACTGTGTCCTCATCTCCGAGTATTCGCGGAGAAGGCACATTGTTCTTGGAAGAGTTCACGAAAAAAATCCGTTACTGATATTATCTGAGCATTGAAAATTAATGATTAAATATGGCTTAATTATCATTAATATTATGGATATAATTCACATTATATGGACATATGAAGAGAGACATCTAAGACAACTAAATAGGATTTATCATAGATATGATTAATGCGAATATCATTATCCACAATAACCATAGATATTGTCGATGTGATTCATAATACTATAGAGAGAGATGTAATTGTGAATGGGATTCATAATTTATAAGTTATTGTGAATGGGATTCACATTATGCAATAAAAATTATAAATTGGATTCACATTATACAATCAAATGTGAATAGGATTCACATTATACATTTAAATATAAATGTGATTTACATCTAATATTGGATGGGTGAATATGATTCATAATTAACCAATTATTTGTTTGTAACTTTCACAAATATTTTGCATATTATATGATGATATTTGTTGATAAATAATTATATGAATAAAGATTCCATGTAATAAGATTACAATAAAAGGAGATTGGAGAGAGGAAATATATGTCCCGTGATGCGTCACCCCTTCG
Source organism: Ottelia alismoides (assembly GCA_037367405.1). NCBI lineage: Eukaryota > Viridiplantae > Streptophyta > Magnoliopsida > Alismatales > Hydrocharitaceae > Ottelia > Ottelia alismoides. Next base: position 329,068 of record JAZKJV010011384.1, on the reverse strand, counting down.
GCTATCGAAACCGATGGGACGGGAGCGCCGGACCTATGGTCTAAATACGCCCACGATCTCTGATACTCAATAAACCATCTTATATATATTAGATCAATGTTTGAAATATATATAATAATAGGAGAATAATATAAAATGGAATGTAACTGCAACATTCATTCTCATCGACGATTATCATCAAGTCCATGTCCACAAATGAGATACAAGATATAACTATAGATATCAAATTTTCCCAATACACTCTCTCAAAGGAAAATGAAAACAATATGGAAGCAAAATAAACTACTCTAAGAAAACACACTCTGTTTGGTGCAAGTACGGCGTATAAGGTCTGATCTCCTCAAAAGTCGCTACTGTTGCAGCTGCTGCTCAGCTACACATGTTGGGCTCATACGGGGGGTAATGTTATGAGAAATTGCCCAGTAAAGAGATAAACACTATAATAACTAATGCATGGATAAGCAATGTATGCATACTCAACTCTAGCTTGAGACAAATGTATATATTGTAGAAATTGAGAAACACCAAACTATTCTAATTTACATTGGATTACATGGCAACTGATTTTATTTTTTAAATTTAATAATCATTTGAGTACTACCACAATGATCTTGATATTTGTACTCTTTGATTATAGCCCACAATGGTATACAATTACAAATACCTATATCCAATCATACATCATTTCTCGTATTATTTTAACACACACAAGTACGTGACTCGCAGGCCTCCGCTACGCGGGAACTTGTTTGTCAATAGAGAAATTTTGGTGAGAACAATTTATCAAAATATTGTGCATCGCCCTTTTTATTTCATGAAGTCCTCTAAATCGACCACTCCTATGTTCAACAGTGCTACTCGTGCTCAAAGCACGTAAAGGTAAAAATCACATAACTGTTACGACTATGGATATCCAAAGCAAGAAATCAATATAATCATATGAGTCAACATCAGGAAGGGAAGGGGCATTGTTACAATTTAGGATTCACGTTATAAAGATTACTGAGGCTAAAAAAAGGGTTCCAAATATAGGAATCAAAATCATGTGAAACCAACAGCAAGGAGGGACAAAACTTTGTTACTAGTATATGAATCATATAATAAGAATAACCAAGGCTCCAAGTAGGTTTAAGCAAATGGGAGCAAAATGATGTGGAAATTAACAGTAAGAGGGATGTATTCATCGTTACCTCCGAGGATATTCCCTCGGGATCTCCTCTCATGTGGAAACGATGTTTCCGTCACTCAATCGTAGAATAAATGTGCATACAACGATGACCTCGAGTTCCCCTGCGTGATGTTGGTCGTGGATCTTCGATTGGAGCAACTTCTCCGACGATGACAAATCCTTCTGACAATAAAATCGACCTAGGTGGTAGTGCTCCAATGAGGGAGAAGGATGGTGGTGGCTAGGGATTTGAGAGGGTAGCCTACCATATCTTATTTATAGAAGGAGGGATGAAAATGGATCCAAATTCGGATCCGGTTCGGATCCATATATGGATCTCGATCATCCAACTTAAAACATCAATATCTTGGGCTAGGAATGCTGGAATTTGGCGTTCTTGAGCTTGTTGGAAAGATCTCGACGAGTTATACAAAATCGCATGGTCATTTAAATTTTTTGAATGTTAAAAAATATTCCAAAATTTATGACAAATATATGGGATTTCACACCTCTAGTCCAAGGGGGCGTCCACCCTCTTTTACGAGGAAGGAGGCTATCTCCTTTCCTCGTTCTTGGAAGATGGCTCTCTTATTTCTCTTTATTCATGAGAGTGAAAATTGATTTTAATTGATTTAAATTTATTAAAGAATGTCTTAAACTTATTTTCCTTTTAAAATTAATTATTATTGTTGCAAATTGTTGGTAAGAAAATCTTGGTCATTGATTCAATTAGGATTGCCTTAAGAATGCATCCTGACCATCCAATTTTGTATAAAAGAAAGGATAAGCCTATCCCTTTTCTCTACGTAATTAGGTTGAAGCAACAACTCTCTCTCTCTCTCTCTCTCTCTCTCTTCATACCCATCTGAGCTCTCTCTCTCTTCCTTGTAGTCGTCCACTACGTTAGGGTTGAGAGAACATGATTGTCATCGGGCTACCGTTGTGCTGCTGGATTGATCACTCGTGGAACTCCATCTTCTTCGACACCTTGTGCTCATGAAGGAGACATTAGATTTCATGAGATAAAATCATGAGGTTCCTTACTCTGATCATCCTTTCGGATTGTGGAAAGCACACTTCTCATCCACGTGCCCACAAAGTGCTCTCTACGTCGATTCAGGCTTGAGACATGATGTCTCTTCGCTTAGAGACTTGTGGATCGTAATCATGCTCCAAGAGGTAATTCTGTTACTCATGTGCGATGTTGATGAAACGACTTAGAAATCGTTCCCATGTCATGTGATTTCATTAAAATATTTTAATGTATGCTATCCCTTGTGACTAGTATGACTAGTCTACCTAGATCACATACAATGTGATCTTCACGCTTCCGTAACGCGTGAGGTGCAAACCCTTGCTTTTAGTTAGTATTCAAGGCATATCAATAATAATAGAAGAATTGACAACAGAAGCAAATGCAACAATCAAATGGTAATCACGATGTAATTACTACTTCCCCAAAGAAGTCTCCAATGACTATTGATTCTTTACAGATCAAGGGTCCAAATGTGATTTGATTTTCAGACAATGAAAGGTGGACTACCATTTTAAGAAAAAATGGTGCAATTAGTTTCCTTATTCAAAATCAAGAACAAGGTAGGTATCCAAACCTTCCAATCACTTCGTTTCAACAACATGGGCCACAAATTCAGCTTTTAGAGAAGATGCATCAAATTGACTCAAGAATATATACTGAACATGATGTTCAACCTATTGAATACATAGTTGTACATTCTAAAAACTTTCATTCAGTGCACCTACTGGTTTTTGAAGAAAGTCAACTAAAATGTATGGTTACTTGATTAAGGAGAAACCAATGGTACATTGTGGAGAAAGATGATTCACGACCCAAAAAGAAGAGGATCCAACTTAAAGACTTCAAATATTTACAAGATCTTTAGCCGTAGGCCATGTTGGCCAGACAGTTTAACTTTCCACGGTGCCAATTTTTGCTTGTCAAGGCTATATGCCTCACACCCAGAAGTTCATGGGAAGTTTTTGAAATCAATGAAAGAGGTAACCCGAACCGCATAATATCGGGTTTAATAGTAAATCTGTTATTTGTTTATTAAGATATAAATCATACTAGCTACGTACCCTTGAAAAAAACAAAAATTAAAATATGAAAATGATGCAGTTGTTGACATTTTTCTTCATTATATGATTTTATTATTGAAATTTGCAAATACAATTGAAGGCGTCAATGTTCACACCCATCTAGCCAATAATCGATATATCCACTAACTAACATAAATTTAGATTTACGACAACCCAATAAGGTCTAAAATTAACTCATTCATCTCTGAAACATTGACATCAACTAAAAGGCGATTGCAATCAAGAAAAAAACACCCAAAGAATTTGCATGCAATTAAGCAAAATAAAAATAATAATCCAAATCTTATGAGATATCATATGGATTAAATGCAATTTTCATGTTAAACTTCATAACAGAGGAAGAAAAAACTTCGTAAAAGCTCAAACCGATAACTTGTCGCATTGAAATCAACTAAAAGATGTTCACAAATGAAGAAAAATGAGCACTCAAAGAGTATACACGCAATTATGTAAAATAAAATATACATGTAATATTCACTTTCAATTTGAACACTCTTCTTTGAACAAAGCAATCCAAATCTTGCGAGGTACTGCCTGATTCAAATGCAATTTTTCTATCAACTAATAAATATTTTACTCATTATATACATACACTCAAATATGCTTTTATACGGAAAAGTCATATCATATATAATATGATGTATTAAATTACATATAAAAGAAGGCCATTCATCCAAATCCAAAAATTTTATAATAATTTAACACCAGCCATCTTCACTTTCCAACAATAGTTCTTTCGATTTTGAATCTATATTGTATTTCGATTACCGATTATGAATCTTATGATAGCCATTTAACATCACAACTTTCTATTTTCCACCTAATTAATTTCTCTAACTACGATTTTGAATCTTTTGTTTGGTGATCTTCTTGATTTCTGTTTTTCCATTATCTGATTTTTCACTTGAACCGGTTTGATTTGATCGATCCAATCCGACCCGAATATATTTTTTCTTTTTAGTTAAATAATTAAATCTGGCTAGGCCGACACGAAGTTGGCGGGTCTCGTCCGATTTTAAAATCCATTCTTTAGTATAGAATGCTATCTAATAAATCTAAAATGGAATAAATAACGACCTTAGTATTATTTCAAAGTGTTAAAAAGATAACTTAGCATTCTTCCAAACAGTAAAAAGGCCGAATCATCACTACGTCTGTATTGCAAATTTGAGTTATTAATTTGAGATATTAATAATAACTTGTTTGGAAAATGAGGTAGTGATGGCCGAACTTGATCTCAATCTTGTAATCTTTCCCTCTATCGTCTGGTGTAAGATGACGACCCCCATCGACATCTCCGACTGCATCTGCGAGCTTGTCCGGTTCACCCTCTCCTCCTCCCTCGACGGAACCCTAGAAATCGACCTCCCCTTCTCCAAGGCCTTCTGCTCCCGCCTCCTCCTCCACGATCCTCACCCTCCTCGCGATCCCGACCTCGCTTCCATCGGTACTCCCCAATCCCTCCTTCCCATCGATCCCAATTTCCAATCTTTGCTATTAAAATACATATTCTTCTCATGAATATACCTTAAATTTATCAGAACGTATCTGAGCAATGCAGGGTCTCCTGGTGACTCCAGTGGAGTTCCCTCTTATCCATTGTACAAGCACCTTGGGTATTCTATATTGACTTGTATTACTTCTGGGAAGTTTGTGAGGGATTCTGTGCCCACTTTGGGGATGCCGGAAGTTAAATTGCTTAACAGGCAGGAAGATGTCTGGAAAGATTTGATAGCATCCGTTGGTCTAAAATTTATAGATGTAAGATGCATGCCTCTCCTGAGTAACTTTTCTATTTATCATTTCACTATAGGAAAATTTCGTACGGGCATAATCTTTTTTTACAATTGCAGATGTTTGAAAATATCGGTATTGAACTCCATGTACAAGAATGTTTCTTTTCCCAACTAAAAGGTATTGTCTTTAGCTCTTAACTCCTATGCATCTCACCAGAACAACATTAAACTTCATCTATACCCTACACTAGTAGTTAGTTTTTTATCATACAGTTTTTTATCATACTTACAAGCGGAGAAACAAGTGGGATTTACATGATTACGAGTTACTTCTTTCAAGAAGGATGGATATTTTGTTTAGTACATTGTGTCAAGCTGTTCAATCTGGTTTAACTTGTCCTACGTTGTTAGCTCGTGAGTCATTAGCCTTGTTTATCCAGGTGAGTTCCCCAGTCAAAATCACTTGGTTGCAATTGAAGGTTTAGTTTTTTGCTGCGGGAGCTTGTAAATAAGAGAGTGAAAATTTGTGGCTATTGTGTTCTTGATGCTTTCTAGAGGTGGGATTGTTGAGTATACAATCTTAAATTTAACTAGATTGTGATTGCGGAGTATGCAACTGGAAAGTCTAGGATTATTGTCATCCATTCTCAGCTCGAGTGTGATATTGATTTGGAATAGTGGATCTTGCATACGCATGAGGATCCTTATTAATATCTAGGGTTTTTATCACTTGTGCCCTTCTTAGATATTGCAATAATTAGTTATGCCTCTCCCTCTGTTGGAATATCATTGTGTCCCTGACTTCTTGCTCCGTTATCACTTGTGCCCTTATGTCAGATTGGATGTCAAAGAATTGGAATAACCATGGTTTATTCAAACCATCATGTGGTGAAGAGGGGCATAATGGTCGGAACATAATCTCCCCCTCCTTTCCCCATAGCCTCACAAACTCAACCCCCTCCAAGTGGTGATTCTTGTGGACAACATAGCTTCTAGTGGTGCTCCTCACGCGAAGGTAGTGGTCAACGACATTCCTTGACAGAGATGATTGACATTCAAATTTCAAGACGAAGGCGACAACAGGTTGTTCTTGTTCGAATGTTGGGTTCGGGGCAAAGGAAGATGCCTCCATGGGCTCACCTGAAGAAAGAGCTTGGTTGGTGTTTCAAGATGCTCATTGCTGCGGAGGTTGGGTTTAGGGATACTTGTTCTTCGCGACTGCAGATTTGACGAAGGGCATCAAGTCTTATCTTCTTCCCGCGTCAGCCATCATCAGAGCCGGATGACGTGGGAAGGAAGAGGAGATCGGGGGAGTTGGGAAGGAAGAGGAGATCGGAGGAGGTGGAGGCTGAGGAGGAGGGGACGACCATGGAGGTGGTTGGAGGAGATGGGGGTGGCGGAGAAGGGGCCCAGAGGAGGTGTTGGGCGTCGGAGGAGGCGTGAGCAATAGAAAAGGGGGTGGGAGGTATGGGTGGCAGAGGAGGGGGCTGGAAGAGGTGGGGTGGAGGAGGGAGGTCAGGAGGAGATGGGGGTTGAGTAGGAGGGGTCTATGGTGAATGGGGTTGGAGGAGGTGGGGACAGTAGAGGATGGGCCTAAAGCAGGTGGGGGCGACAATGGAGGGGGCATGAGGAGGTCTATGCTACGATGGAGGGGGCTGGAAGAGGTTGGGCAGAGGAAGGGGGGGCCAACGGAGGATGGGGCTGGCAGAGGTAGGAGGGGAGGGGGAGGGAGATGAAAAAGATGAGGAGAAGGATAATAAAAAAATGACTAATCTTCCAAGTTATTTGTTCGAAAGTACCATTGTGTCCAAAGTTAACTATCGTTTGGGATGGAAGTAGACGACAACTAACTTGAAGGGCACACATCATAAAACTTGAAGAAGGTAGGGGCATAATTGATATTCCAAAAAAGGAAGGGGCGTAACTGATATTGCAATATATAGGGACACAACACAAGTGATAAAAATCCTACTATTTAACTTAAAATAAGTTATGTTTGCAGGTTGTTGGAAGTCACATTCCTATATTTGTTGTTGGATTTCACCATGTCAAAGGCGAGAGAATATACTGTAAACACCTTCGGAGTGCACGGGTTTCATTTTTCGTTGTTTATAGGACAACAAATACCAGAAATCTTAATTATCTGGTTTGTTTTTTCATTGATCCATTTTACTTACAATTCTTCTTTAGATTCTCAAAATGTTTTAGGACTTATGCTTGGGGGCACTGCAGTTACTGATTTATGCCTTGCGACTTGAAACTTGTTCGTCCAATCGTATTTTTTAATAGACACTGTTTGTTGATCTGTTGCCGTTTCTATAGGATATTTTTTGAGCTAATATTCAGTTATGAGTTCGTAATGCTGCTGAATTATTAAATAGATGTATTAAATGGTAACAGCTGGGCTAAAATCTGTTGAAGGAAGATGTGCTGTAGGTAATTACACCAGGTAAGTCCTTCAAAGTTTGAGTTTTATTTTTTTTGCATAATGTGCGTCTATTGTTACATGCTTTGTGTTATTAGTGTGTCATCTGCCTAGCTGATTTGTTTTCTAAAGCGTCATTGTGGAATAACAAGGATTATTCACGTTGATAATAAGACTATATGATCCTAACTAAAGGTAATAATATTACATAAAGAACTTGAAAAATATAAAAGTTGTAAAAAAACAAATTAATCAGGTAGAAACTCCACATCAAAGTAGATCAGAGATGCTATCATAATAAGTGGTATGAGATTTTATCATAATTTTTTTCGAAAGGAAGTTTTATCATAATTAACTCTTCTCTTCCAAAATTTACGGCATGAACCCACGAGAATGGAGAAGGAAAGTTGCTGGAGGTAGGTCATGCTGGGAAATGCATTGATGCGCAATCAACCACCACAAAAGTACATGTAGAACAAGGTACATGATATAAAAGTGATCAATCACCTCTCACACCCACCAGAGAAGAAAAATCAATGAGAAGAACACATACAACTCTCTCCACTTCCTCGCTCTCTTGTTGATTTTCTTGTGATGTGGTGCTAGTAATGTCCCCACTCCTCTATATAACCTAAATACAAAACCCATAAATCCGTCATAGTCCCATCCTTAAATACTTAACATGAAATACAACTCAATTCTTTTTAGGATCAGGAGTCAAATTCCTTTGTGATTCCTAATCCTCACATCACTCATAATCTTTACAATCTCCTTATTAAGTTGAAAGTACATCATGATCTCCACATCATCTTGAGTATGTATTGGTCCACTCTCATCGTTGCAAGCTTCTTTAGTAAGAACTTACTACCTCAAGATCTCCCATATATTGTTGAGTGCCCTCGACTTGCAACCCTATAGACCACTTGCACAATTCAATGTTGTACTTTCTGACGTGACACCACTCATTTCTCATGATTCAAGAGTGTGGTATCATCCTATGGTAAAGCTGCGAACTGCATTTCAAAGTCCTTGTTTCACATTTCTGCAGCAGAAATGCTCCCAACCTGCTGCTCTCCTCTCGTACCGCTCATCTTGTGAAAAACTAGAAATCTATCGATCATTAGGACCCTTCTCTTGAGCTTGTGCAACTTGTTCTACATCCTCATTCCTCGTATTATCGTGCATGAACTTGATATGAATGATTCACCATAGCCGTCATATTCATGATTGTATGCAACAAATCTCCGTCGATTACAACACATTGTTATGCCTTCTTGCATAATCTCCTGTTATCCGCTGTTAGCAGGTTTCTTCGATGACTCATATGTTTCTCCAAGCGATCCATCATCACTCGTTCTTCCTGGTTTCTGAGTAATGCACACTCTTTGTGTCGTGTCCTCTCCTCAACATCAAACCTTGCTATGAAATCCATTGTTGGGGAAAGTTGTACGTGGAAGCAATCGCCACCTAAACACATGAAAAAGAAAGCACATGATATATTGTTGTCGATTACCTCTCACAACTATCAGAGAAGAAAATCACTAAGGGTGCGTTCGGTTCGGGAATAAACAGGAATAAAGAAGGGGAATAAAGAGAATAAGGGTCTATTCTTTGTTCGGCTGGAAGATAGGAATAAGGAGAATAAGGTGAAATAAAGGTACGTAAGGTGGGATAAAGATAGGAATAAGAGTGAAATAAGATGGAATAATGGGGAATAGTCATATCACTGTGAACTGTGTCGGGAGGAGAATTGGCCCCTTATTCCAGGGCCTATTCTCCAACCAAACATGGCCTAAGAAGAGCAAATACAACTCTTATGTTCCCTTATTCTCTTCCTCTCTCTCTCACGTCATTGTCTTCTGTGGTGTGGTGTTGATACTTGTTAGAAAATGGGAAAGCGGAAGCGAAAACATGGAAACGATAAAAAGAACAACGGAATTTAACGTGGAACCCTACTCCGAGGAGTGGGATGAAACCATGGGAGAAGCCCTCAAAGGGGCATATCTTGCATTGCTTTTTCTCAATGGATACAGGAGGTCTGGGCTCCTTATATAGCCTCCACAGAGCCTCCAAGTCCCACCACTGGACAATGTGGGACTAAACAACTGGGTGAGGTAAGTGGATCCTGGAGAGATCCATTTACCATCCTACAACTCATATGACGCACAATCAAATATTCCAACACTCCCCCTCAAGCTGGAGCATGTGATGCTCAGCTTGGATAAACAGAAAGAAACTCAACTCACGCTACATGACACTACAGACAATATCAACTCAACGCGCACAACTGTCGGCTGCTGTCGAGGACGTTGCTTCTCATGCCGTGCAGGAGAGGAGTACGAATGGGCTGGAGTGTGAGTCAACTGAGGACTCAGAATCTGATCATCGAGTCTGAAACTGCGCCTGGAGTCTCCTCGTCGGAGAATTGGGTCTCTCCCATCTGACTTAGAGAATGGTACTCTACTCTGGAGTACCTATGATACCACATGAAAACCCTTGCCCACATGGCATAGGGAATGGTCCTCTGCTCTGGAGTCCCCATGGCTCACATGAAAACTCTGGCCTAACAACACCAGAAGAATGATGGGGACCATGAAACTGAAGACCGCACACTCGTGCGTGTCTGAATTGCAGACTCAGAACAACTTGTCGAGTCTGAAATTGAATTGTAGAGTCTGAACATCTGGCTGGTCTGCAAATATGGAGAATCTAAATATGGAACATCTGAATAGACCTATGACTCTACACAATACTCCCCCTTTCTCCCATACTGGTCGGAATGAAGGCATCGACAGTTGGGAGAAGACAAGATAAATGGGGATAAAACATCACTAAGCCGATCACAAATTTTTCGGCTTCTCAAATCATGAATAACAATTGGCCGTTTCTTTTTTTACGGCTCTTCATATCATTTTTAAATTTTTTTTCCGGCTAATAATATTTTTTAATAGCCGTCGCCATTATCATTCATATTTTTTTAAGCCGTTCACCATTTTTTACGGCTTTTCATCGCAATCATTTTTTTGACAAAAACTCGGCAGACTCATTCGAGCACCCCCTGGAATATGCATTTTTTTAAATGGGCCGTTGAGCCCCTTAGTCTTCCCATGGGAACTCCCTTCACTATTCAAAGCCGCCGCCCCCCTTTTGGGGTTTCGCATCATGCACGCCTGTGGGAGGCGATCTGGGCGGTGCTGCGCTACGCAACCTGGGCGCACGATTTAGATGTCGCTGCCTGGGCGCTCGATGGAGAAGGGGTGCGTTGCCTGGAACTGGGTGAAGAGCCCGCACCGAGGGAGATCTCGCATGGCCCGCCGCCCGGGTAGTCGCTGCTGAAGGAGGAGAGCCGGTGCCTCGCACGAGATGCCACGGTCGGAAGGAGTTGCGCCGCCTGGGCATCTTGAAGATGATGCGTCGAAGGGAGAGATCTTGGGTGCGCCGCTGGATCTGGGCAAATACTCCTGTGTGCATTGCGCGGAGGGTGCGTCGCCTGTGCGAGGGCTTAGGGCTAGGGCTGGATCGCCGCCTGACATTGCGCGGTTGGATTTTCGCCTTGGAACAGGAGCATCTCACCTCATCAATCTTCGGAGGAGATCTTCGACTGGAGGAAAAGATGCAGCTGGATTTGCGGGCCTTCACGCTTGTAACGCGTCGCTTGGACGTGGAGATGCCCCGCAACCACTGTGCACAGGAGATTGTGGGTTCCTGTCCCACTGTGATCGCCTGGAAGAATGGGTGCAGCGCCTGGAACTCGTCTGCTTGATGAGAGATGCCGCGCCTGTAGCATCGGCCTGCGAACGAAAGGCTCTTAACATCATAAAGCTAGGGCATTTTGAAGTGCAGGCGGCTGCGAGGCCTGGATAATCGCGGGGCAGAGAGGATCTTGCCCAGATTTAGGGTTTCAACGTAGGAAACCCTAGAACTTATAACAAATCCGGAAAAAAATGAATCTCGAACATAATAATGAACATGAAATCTTCGAGAAACGAACCCGCTCTGATACCATGTTAGAAAATAGGAAACGGAAGCGAAAACATGGAAAAGATAAAAAGAACAACGGGATTTAATGTGGAACCCTACTCCGTGAGGAGCGGGATGAAACCATGTGAGAAGCCCTCAAAGGGGCATATCTTGCATTTCTTTTTCTCAATGGATACAGGAGGTCTGGGTCTCCTTATATAGCCTCCACAGAGCCTCCAAGTCCCACCACTGGACAATGTGGGACTAAACAACTGGATGGGGTAAATGGATCCTGGAGAGATCCATTTACCCTCTTACAACTCATATGACGCACAACCAAATACTCCAACAATACTTGGTATTGCCTCTACCCTCTGTGCATAAAGTACAAGACCCATAGTCCTATTTTTATATGGAACTAATACAAAATACAAATCTATTCTTATTGGGGGTTGGAGCATACTTCTTTTAGATTTCCTAATCCCGTTCCTCCTAGCCTAACATGTGTGGTTTAAACACACGCCTCGAGGTGCACGAGGTGTACACCTTGAGGCGAGGCAGCCCTAAACCATTCCAAAACGATCGCCTCAGCTGGTAAGTGTGAGGCAACCGCCTAAGCTACTCGAGGTGGTCCTTCCCGGTACCAACATCAGATACGACCTTTGTCGTCACCAGAAAAAGGTCATCCTAATATGATCAGGGTATCGGTCACACATTCATGGATCCCCATGTCCAACATGATGAAGTACACAGGGAATTACAAACCCTGACTAGTGACGATAATGTTCTCAACCACTCCTTTCAGCCTCTTGACCGATCTGTCAGCAGACTCTATGATCGTTCTGCTTGGTTGAAGAGGTCTAAACTCGAACATGTTGAGTAAGGAAGAAGGAAGGATGTTAATTGAAGAGCTGCTATCTAAATAGAGTGCGATTAAAAGTATGCTCTAAAATCTCGCATCTGATATACATAGCTCCCTTGTCTGTTCTCTTGGCTAAGAGTCGGTTCTGGATGGCATGATAGCCATGTCAACACATGAATCTCAGAACAATGGCTGCACTGCCTTTTCTTCCTATGAATAGTGGTCCTATCTTTAAGTCCCTTCTAAAGAAAATGCATGTGGACCAAGGCTTCTCGAAAGAGTGAACTTGATCTTGACTCCGTCCATCATCTCTTTCATCAACTCCACCATCTGATTCTTTTTGGGGTTTTCCTTTTTTCTCTCCCTTTCCTAAGCAGAGTGCTTGAGGGAAGGGATCTGTATATCCTCCTCAACCATGCATACACCATGAGGAATAGAGTAAGAAATAAATCTTTATGTAAAACTGGGCTAGCTCTATGCTAACCATCATTAAAAGAAGGTTGAGAACTAGCAGAAGCAAGTCTCGTCTTTATTCTTGTTTTTGGAATTTTCTCTTTTGTACATTTGTAGTTTTTCATCTCCCTCACTCTATACATAAAACAACAAAGCAACTACAACATTGTCAGTCTCTAGCTCTAGCTCCTCAGGTTTGGTGGCATTAATACCACCATCAACATCATCAGAGGAGTGACGACATCAAGGTTTTAAAAATCGGACTGGACAATGAACCGACCAGTCTTCGATTTGGTCCAATTGGGTCGGACTGTCGATCCGAACTGGTCGGACTGGTGATGATGTCAACATGACGTCATCATTTCTATCGACTCGGAAAAATCGGATCGGACTTAATTTACTGGTCCGACCGATCGAACCGGTTTTTGAACCAATAAAATCGGATACATATATGTAAATATGTATTTATATATCAATGAAATAATCGTTTAAAATGCCAAATTATTCAATAGAATAACATGATTGTCTATTTCGAGTAAAACTCTAAAGGTAGTCACATTTTCTAGCATTATATATGAATATAATATTGTAATAATTTATTTATAGCTGCTTCTAGAAAATTACTCTAAGAAAGTAGTGGCATAAGTTATATTCCAAAAAAGATAGGGACATAACTGAAATTACAGAAGTTAAGAAGGGCACAAGTGATACAAAACCTATTGTTTTACTATTTAAACCTTTATTTTTTAAAAATATACTAAACCATCAAAACTGGGTCCATCCGGGTCAACCAGTCCAACCACCCAGGTCAACTCGGTCCAACCACCGGTCGGACCCGGTTTTTTATTTTCTTCTTCTAAAAAAATTAACTACATAAAACCGGCTGAATCGACCGGGTCGGGGCCGGTTCCCGGTCCAATCGGTCCGTTCGACTGGCCGGTCCGATTTTTTAAACCCTGGGTGGCATCATCACCGCCATCATCATCATCAACTGGCTCGCTATTATCATCAACAGATAAGATTGCAGAAATCGATAGTCGGTACTTAGTCGGTAGGGTCTGACTAAGGATTAACCGACAATCGGACGACTAATCAGATTTTGTCGGTCATTAGTCGGTTTTGAATTTTTTTAATTATTTTAAATATATAAATTATTTTTATACATATATTCTTATATATTTACATAGGTTTTTACATTTTCTATACTATCATAATGAAACAAAAGAAGTAATTGATACATAGATTTGTACATTTTCTATACTATCACAATGGAATAAAAGAAGTAGTTGACTTTAAATATAACATTAAGCATATTAGAATAAAATTACTTTAAAAAAAAATAAAAAAAGCTCTATGTAAAAGTCAACCGACTAGTCGGGTTGACCAACTAATGGCTGACTAGGCCTAGTCCAGTCGGCTACCCCCTGACTCGACTAGAGTAGGGCTGACTAGTCAGCCTAGTCGGCCGTCTATTACAACCAAGGTTATGAAAGTCGGTATGCGGTATTCGTTCGGTCAGGCGGTCTGGAGCGAGTAAGCGGGTAGGCGGAAGTATATGCGGATTATGTGGTTTCTATTATTTTAATTAAAATTAATTAAAAATATAATAATAATTTCAAACATTAGATATTTATGTTAAAAAATATAACATGGAATAAATATGAAGTGAAGATTTTTTTGTACAATGTGATATCAACCAAAGCATTTTCAAATGTCATTCATTTCCAAAAGACATATATGTTAAGTTGACGGTGGATGGAGTAAAAAATATTGTAAATTGATTGAAGATAGAAAAAAATGGTGGATATCCTTGTCTAAATTGGAAGGTAACATTTTTTAGAAGTGTAACATTGTTTTTTTTTGAAGTCAAAGTGTAACATTGTTAGTAAACACAACCATGAACCTTTGTATTTTAGTAAATGGTGTATTTGTCTACTCTAAGTCAAATATTAAAAAAATCAACCATTTAAATTAAATATATGTAATTTGCTCTGTACAGTTAAAAATTCCATGCAAATCTGACATCTATATTCATTTTATCCTAAAAAAGATCTAAGATAAACACATATAATTTAATCTATATTTATGCAATTATGAGATAATGTAAAAGTCCGAGTTATCGTTGGAGAATCTAAAAAAATAGAGTCGTTATTGAATCTAAAAAATAGAGAGATTTAGAGCTAAATAGATCAATCAACAAACCTTGGCAGCGAAGAAAAAAATGGTGGAGGAGCAACCCATGTGGAAGTTAAGAAGGTGGCGGATAAGCAAAAAGTACCCTCTATTACATATGCGGATTACTCGGCCGAGTATACCCCCTGACCCGCATATTAACCGAGTATAGCATACTCTGTGCGGTAGGGGGGCCGCCTACGCATATACGACCGCATATGCGGCCGCCTAGGCCGACTTTCTGATCACTGATTACA
Organism: Ottelia alismoides; assembly: GCA_037367405.1. Taxonomy (NCBI): domain Eukaryota; kingdom Viridiplantae; phylum Streptophyta; class Magnoliopsida; order Alismatales; family Hydrocharitaceae; genus Ottelia; species Ottelia alismoides. The sequence continues at coordinate 313,917 of JAZKJV010011384.1, read as the reverse complement.
ACTATGTCAATAGGTGCATCCATCTCATGCCAAGTTGAGTCGTCGCCTGTTGATACCCTACTGCTCCTAAGAGAAACAAAATCAGCATCATCATAACAAGAGTATGAATATGCAAATACCCGTAGTTGGAGGGTAGGCTCGGTCAAATGTACTTGTTCTGACTTCCTCTTCAGGCTGTTCGGGTTTGGTTCTATCTGAGCAGGAATGGTGGATTTTCCCTTCATGATCTCTATAACATGATGTTTAAACTCATCCATCTCTCACCCAAATGCGATCTGCTGGTCAGCTATCAGACGTGCAAGTCACTTCAGGGCCGTTTCCGCTGCTGTGATTTCGCGGCGATGGAGATGGTTAGGTCGAAATTCTAGGACGGTGAAGGCGCCTGCCTACGAATCTCTAATTCGTGACGTCACCTTGGAGGAGGTTAAGGATGCCGTTTGGGACCTAAACGTTGACGCTACGCTTGGCCCCGATGGCTTCTCGATTTCCTTCTACAGAGATTTTTGGGACCTTGTTGGTCAGGAGGTGCTCGATGTGGTACTGGAGTTCTGCAATGAGAATAAGGGCTTTGACTGTATCAACCGGGCGCTCATTGTTCTGCTTCCCAAATGTACGGTGCCGATCTCCATCGAGGACTATCGCCCCATTGCTGTCTCAAACGCCCTCTATCTTATCACGGCCAAGGTTTTGGCGAGGAGGTTGGTTGGCGTCCTCGAGAGCTTGATATCCCCTGTGCAGCCCGCTTTCGTTCCGGGCCGTCAAATTTCTGGTTGCACGACGATTGCTTCCGAGATCATTGCTGATTGGCGGAGGAGGGGCACGAGTGCTATCCTGTGGAAGGTGGATTTTGCCAAGGCTTATGATAGCCTAGATCGGAGATTTCTGTGGTCAGTTTTGAGGAGATTATGTTTCCCGGATCGGTGGATATCTTGGATGAGGCGTTGTATCACCACGACGTCTTTTTCGGTTCTGATCAACGGTAGGCTGGAGGGGGGTGGATTCAACCCCGTAAGGGGGTGCGGCAAGGGTGCCCCCTCACTCCTTTGCTTTTCAACATTGCAGCTGATGTTCTGGCTGACATGACGGCGGGCGTGGTCAGCCATGGTCTTTCTAGAGGTTATTCGAGGGGTGAGGTGCGGGTGCCGATCATACAATACGTGGACGACACTCTGTTCCTTATTGAGGGAGGGGTCGAGGAGGCCAGCGCCATGGCTACGACTTTGGAGATCTTTTCGGAGCTATCTGGATTAAAGAAAAATGACTGTAAGTCTAGTTTTGTCCCTTTCGGACAGACGGAATTTGTTACTGATGGGTTGACGGTTTGTTTGGCTTCTTCGCGCGCCTTGCTCCCAATGGACTATCTCGGCATACCTCTGGGTCTGGGGAGAGCGAGGCTTCGTGACTGATTGAGGGTGGTGGAGAAGGTGGATTTGAGATTGGCTGGGTGGAAGGCCTCTAGCCTTTTGAGGGGAGGTAGGTTGGTTTTGATCAAGGCGGTGTTGTCGTCCATTCCAATTTACTTTCTTTCTTGCTGCAAGTTATCAAAGGGGATCCACGCGAGGCTGGAGAGGAAGATGCGCGCTTTTTTATGGGGCAACGATACTAGTGGGCACGGTGGGGTCCATCTAGTTGGTTGGGAGGATGTCGTACGGAGAAAGGATTGGGGGGGGGGGGTTTGGGGTTAAAATCTCTTGAGCAGGTGAATGAGGCGCTTTTGCTTAAATGGGCTAGTAGGGTATGGGGTCCGGATGATGATCTTGTTTGCTTAGTGGTTCGGAGCATCTACGGGGTGAAGGGTGCGCCCCAGTCGCAGCTGCTCAACCTTGCGGCAATGACGCCTTTCTGGAGGGGCGTGGTGAAGATGTTTGTAAAAAAATATTAATCTCTTCGGCCGGTTCTTGGAAGGGGGGACTCCTTTGCTTTTTGGGGCGATGACTGGTCGGGGGCGAGAGCTCTATGCTCTCGTTTTCCATGGTTATTTGCATTGGCGGATGATAAGCTCTGTTCGGTGGCGGACTGCTGGTTTGATGGGTCTTGGTGGCCTGCTTTCTCCGCTAACTTCTCGGATCGGAGATTTGAGGATTTCCTGGCGCTGCTTGACGCTGTGGGGAAGGTGGGTGCCCCTATTAGGGGTAGAGGTCACTGGCGCTGGAAGGAGGGGAACTTCTCGGGTAAGGGAGCCTATGGTGCCATCTCCAGACCGCCGTCAGCGACCTCAGAGGTGCTAAACAGGGACTGTGCTTCTATTTGGGCCCTTAATCTTCCTGAGCGTGTTGGGATATTCCTGTGGCTCCTTAGGCGTAAGAGGCTGATGACACGTGATCGATGCGTAAAGCTCCTGGGCATCATTGCGGACAAATGCTTAATATGTGACAATGCAATCGAATCGGTGGAACACCTTTTTTTTACATGCCCTGTGATATCGCAAATTTGGCAGGAGGAGGGGATTCTTTGGTGCCAAACCGATGAGTTCCAGGCTTTCTGGAATTCGATGTATGAGAATAGGGCGAGATCAAGAAGGGAGCGGCTCTTCCCCATGACTATTCTGTGGGTGGTTTGGCGTGGCAGAAATGATTTGGTTTTCTCGGGCCAGAGATTTTACAAAGAAAATGTCAAGTGCTTTACAAGGAGACTGGTAGATGAGTGGATGATGTAATGATCTTTTTTTGGTTTGTGTTTTAGGGTGTTGTTACCGTGTGATGTAATCTTTTGCTATTATAAATAAATTTTGATGGGGCGGGCACCACCGAGTGCTTCCCCCTACCTTGCAGACTTCAAAAAAAAAGCTATCAGACGTGCGAGATCCTCTAGTATTGGATTCTCATAAGATGGATCATGAGACCCAGATAAGTTACCCTTATGGTACTGAGGCTGCTGCTGTGGGGCCTGCGAAGTGTACTGTTACCGGGGCTGAGAGTACGACTGCTGAGAAGGATAAGAACTCTGTCTCCAATGAGCTGTCTGAAAGGAACGAGGACTGGACTGGTAATGTTCCCTACTCTGCCGTGCCTGTGCTTGCGGTGGCTTCTGGGATCCTGAGGACCAATGGAAACCAGGGTGGTTATGACGGATCCCTGATTGCTGCTAAGACTGGATGTACTGTATCCCATTGACCTCAATCAATAACTCAGGTAAATTTGTATACGAAGGGGGCATGGAAGCAATAAGCTGATCACTCTGATAGATGGCCATCTAGGTATCAGGTGATGGTGTCTGCTATGTCCGAGAGTAAGCAAAAGGCTGTTGAGTCGGGTCGGAGTGCACATGGTAGATGTGCTGAACTGAAGGTTGCAACCATGGAAGTATACCTCAGTCTCTGCCTCTGGTCGCTGGATCTGCTGGTAATCTAGAAGAAGGTGTAGAAGCCGGCTATACCTAATGAAGGCACATGATCTGAGTCTTTAAGTCACTCAAACATCTCTCAAGCTCGTCAATCATATCGAGCTTGTCCAAACTATGACACTTGTTTCTCAATAAGCTCTACATGGTCCACCTTCTGGCAAACAATTCCCATATCAACTGATGATGACTCAGAACGAGTAGTAGGGCCCTCATCTATCCGTGCCACTCGAGAATTTTGGTGATGTGATGGTGGCTTCATTTGTGTATAGTATCTAGATTGGGACATCGTTGTATAGTTCTCAGCTATTTCTTCGTAAATAGTCCAAACTTGATCCTCATGCCTCGAAACATATGATCCACCTCACGAGTCGTTCACCAGTCCCTGTAACTATGATGTCAACCCACAAAAGAAGCTCTACACAAGGTCCGGCTTCATGATCTCATGGTGGGGGTACCTCTCAAGGAGCTCTCTAAATCTGTCCCATGCCTCGTAAAACTGCTCGTTCACCGGCATGGTGAAGTTGTTAATCATAGATCTAGTAGCATTCATGCGATCGAGTTGGTACTACTTGTTCGAATACCTGGTACGAAGCTGCTCCCAAGTCGTGACATATCTCCTAAGATTCTTCATCCTATCGACCAGGGAGAATGGAAATGCAATCATCCCGATGGGGTTCTCATCCACATGTAAGTCACACACCATACTGCATATCAACTCGAACTCCTGCAGGTGCAAGTGCGGCTTCTCAATAGAATGTCCATGAAATTTGGGCAACAACTGTATGGTCTGAGGCCTGAACTCGAAGTTACCATGAATGATAGGGAGATGAATCCACCTGTGAGTACCAGGAGCTCTAGGTTGTGGAGCTCCCTCACGGTATGAATAGTACTGGTGGAGCTCTCTCCTCTCTATCTGGAATATTTGCTCCCTCAACGTATGTAATATCTGCCTCCTCAGCATGTGGAATGTCTCATGTTTCTCTCAACCGTGTCAACTCAGCACGAACACCAGTCATCAATCGACCTTGCCCCCTAATCTGGTTCTGCATTGACTCAAGGGAAGCAACCATGTTGTTGTTGATCGCCGCTTGATCTAGAACAACAGAAGTGGTCTGCGACTGTGATCCCTTTCCAGTCATGGTGTCTGACACTAGAAAGGAGAAAGAATCTAAATCATGTAACTGTTGAAACTGAGGAAGGTGTGACGGGAGAAGAAGAAGAAACGGAAGGAGACGAGATCTCTCCAGGGTCGGAGTCACGCTTGTATGAGAAGGCACGATAGGACTTTGGTTCGAGAAGGACATCTCGAACCGACCTAGATGAATGGGCAGTGATGTAAGAAAGAGTGACCGCGAGATCTGGTCGAAGCGACTGCCTACTCATCATCGTGTCTCAAGAAAGTAGAAAAGCGAAGTGAAGAATGAGACAAAAGAAATCAACAAGACTCAAAATGACAAGTGTCTGCTAGATTTCAAGACAGAAAGAACGTAACAGAACTAATTCAATCCAAACCTCCAATTCCTACTCAACTCAATGTGGACCGTAAAGGCTCGGTCATTATCTTTTTGTTTTTAGAGTTAGGTGATCAATCAGTTGTTATATCACAAACCCACAAGTGTAGTCTCCTAGAGTAGTTCGTATCCGAGAAGGTGAATCGCTCAAACAATGGACTATCCCCGTAAGAGCTTGGGTCAAGTCCTAAAGAGAATCATTTCCTTTAACACAATACAACTTATGTAACATCTGAGCAAGTGCTTGTAGCAATAACATGCCTCGAGATTCGAGAATCCAAGCGCTTAGGATATAAGTCTAGGGCTTTGGGCTCTAACTCCTATGTGTACACGTCTCACTTAGCCTAAAGAGTACCTGCATCCGTTGGGAAAAATCAAAGAGTTTTTTGTTCATGGGAACCGTAGGCTCTCTTATTTAGAGAAGAAACCTATGGGTAAATTACATAAGATGAACATAAAGAAATAAAATAATGAAAAGGTACCATGGAACATAGAAATATCTCTACACTCCCCCTCAAGATGGAGCATATATGCCAATCATGCTCAGCTTGGAGGAACATTTCTGAAATGGCCCTCTGAGCAATGCCTTGGTAAAGATATATGTCGTTTGCTCTCCTGAACTGACATGAGAGGCAGAAATCAGACCCTTCTGAATCATATCTCTAGTATAATGGCACTCTACCTCAATATGCTTCGTTCTTTCATGGAATGCAAAATTATTTACAACGAATAAGACAACCTGATTATCACATTGTAATTGCATGGGTAGAGGTACATTTATATGCAAATCTGTTAGCACTGCTCGAACCCACATCATTTATGTGCTTGCTTGTGCCATAACCTATACTCAGATTCGACACTTGATCTAGCCACAACCGTTTGTTTCTTGCTTTTCCAAGAAATAAGAGAACTTCCAACAAACACCGCGAAGTCCGAAGTAGACCTCCTATTCTTAGGACACCCTGCATAGTCTGCATCAACACATGCAAGAAAGAACAAGAGTTGCTCCTTTCCTGAATAGTAATCCTGCACCTGGAGAAGATTTTAGATATCTCGAAATCATGTATATAACATCCATATGTACCTGCCGGGATTGCTCCATGAGCTGACTCACCCGACTTATCACAAAAGAGATATCAAGTCTAGTAATAGTAATATAGAGGAGCTTTCCCACCCTCATCTGTATCATCATCATCATATAACTTCATGCTAGGATCCATAGGAGTAGTAGAGGGTCGACACCCAATCATGCCTGTCTCAACAAGCATGTCTGTAACATACTTCCTCTGGATCATCACAAGACGCTGCACATTCCTAGCAAATTCTAACTCTAAGATATACCTTAGGTTGCCAAGATCTTTAGTAACAAACTGACGACCCATAAATTCTTTTACCATCTTCATCCCTGCACATCATCTTCTGTAACAAGTATGTCATCTTCATAGACCATGATGGCGACACTACCTCTAGGTGTTCTCTGCACAAAGAGTGAATGGTCCGCATTTGACCTCTTGAACCCCTGCCTTTCAATCAGATCCGAGAGCTTCTGAAACCATGCCCTTGGACTTTGCTTAAGGCCATATAGTGCCTTATGGAGTCTACAAACTTGTTGACACTCCCCCTCAACAAGAAATCCCGGAGGCTGCTGCATGTAAACTTCATCATGTAGATCTCCATACAAAAAAGCATTTTTAACTTATAGCTGAAACAAAGGTCAATCACGTATCACTACAACTGAAAGAAGAACACGTAGAGTTGAGTGACGAGCAACTGGAGAGAACGTGTCCATATAATCCACGCAGTAGGTTTGAGTAAACCCTCGTGCCACCAATCTTGTCTTGTAACGATCAAGGCTCCCATCTGCATGATGTTTAACAACAAACACCCATTTACAACTGACGACAGACGCCCCGGGAGGAGCAGACACCGAACTCCAGTTACTATGTGATTGCAAAGCAACCATCTCTTCCTCCATAGCTAAGCGCATCGACTATCCTTCAAGGCCTCCTGATAATTTCATGGATTGTTCACGACAAATAGAGCCGCTGCAAATCTCTGAAATTCCCCCGTCAGATGATGAAAGGAGACTTGGGAGGCAAGGGTGTTGGACATACGAGCCCACGACGAGCCATTATGCAATAAATGTTAGTGCAAATATCATTCTTTTATCTGAAATAAAGAATAACTAATCTGCATAATAGATCCCTTAGTACAATTAGGGTTATGTACCATGGCCATCTTAATGATCATACAACTGTTGATTCAATTGTTGAATCATAGAGGGGTGTGCTTGGATGACTATCTAAAGAGTTAGTTAGACTCATCAAGTACCGTTAAATGATTATTAGGAGATGATCTCCAACATGAGTAGGACATGATAAACCTTTCTCATTTGGATGATATTTGACTGACCTCTTGATGCAGGTTCTTTGCATAGGATTAGAGATTCAGAGGTGTCGGATTAGTTAGGTCAAAGAGTTGACTTAACGAGATGGAGATAACCGAAGACCTATGTCGTATGCTATCACGATGTAGAGATGCATCATTTGACCGGAGATAGATGTGTTACTATATGTCTGAGTATGTACATTTGGCAGACCGATAGGTTGATGGCCTAATCAATGTCTATACACCAGAGCGCTGCTGTGCATACAAGGGCATATGAGTAATACGATGTCTCAAAGGGATCATACATGTTCATTTAGTGAACCGGAAGACATGAGCTCACTCATGAAATATCAGGAATCAAATTCCGTGCACGGTCATCTCGGTTTGGATGCTTGACCGAATTTGTAGGTTTGATATATACTTTTGGAAAGTATATTATCAATACCTACGTATAATATATGCTTTTGGAAAGTATATGATCGATACCGACTCCTAATGGTCGAATTAGAAACTTAATGATAAAACCTTGAAGGAGACAATTTAAATAGATCTAAAACTTCAGGTTTATTGTAGGTCTTCCAGTATGCATGATGTACATATATTAGGAATACCTGAGGGTGATGTGGTCATAAACGATTCTATAACCATGATGCTTCCATTCCTAGGGAGTGATGAAACGGGTTTGGATTTTAGTGACACCTCTCAATAGAGAAGTAATTTGATCTTGGTCCAAATGTTGGACAGTGATCTGAATGTGATTCAGATGCAATGAAAAGATTAGATTTACGGTTTTGATTTAATCAAACATCTATGGGAGGTCCGCAATATCTGGATTTGAGATGTGATCTCAATATCCAAGTCACTATACGTGGAACATACAATCGCCATGTCCTTATCTCCAAGTATCTACGGAGAAAGCGCATTATCCTTGAAAGAGTTCAAGGATAATTTTATTGTTAATTATGTATTTGAGCATTGAGAAATTGATAGTTAAGTGTGATTTAATTATCATGGATAATATGAATTTAATTCATATTATTTGGTCATATAAGGAGAGTTATCTATGATAATTAAATTTGATTTAATTATCAAAGATGTGAATAATGTGAATGTCATTCATGTTATTTGGGCACATGAGAAGAGTCATCTTGGATAATATATGTAATTTAATTATCAATGATATGATTAATGTGGATATCTTTATCCATAATAATCATAGATATTATAAATACGATTTATAATATGTTGGAGAGGTTTAATTGTAAATAGAACTACAAATTATATGTTATTGTGAATTGGATTCACAATAAACAATTAATTGTAAATCTAATTTACATATTATGTTGGATATATGAATATGATTCATATTTGTCAATGACATGATTTAAGTTTTCACAAATTTAATTTGGAATTATTTTTGTGAAGATAAATGCAATAATTGTTATTGCATATTAATTAATATATAGATAAAAAAGGAGACTTCATCTCTTTTTGGTGGCTGTCGAACTTGACTTGTTCAAGGGAGGGATGACCACCCTATATTTAGTAAAGAGACTTAGTCTCCTAATTATCTATTTATATTGATTAAATTTAAAATGAATTAATTATTATCTTGAAGAAGGATATAATTAATTTATTTTTAACTAATCGTTGTTGTTTTTGGAGCAACAAATCATGGTAATTGATTAATAAACTTTTAATCTACACTATAGATTAAGAGAGCACATGGATTGAGATGAGATCCATGTGCATCCAACTAGTATAAAAGGAAGGGTAGCCCCTGCCTTTTAGACTACACACATAATTTCAAGAGGAATTAAACTCTCTCTATCTCTCTCTCTACACGCCATCTCTTCTTCTCTCTCAACATGTGGCCGTCCATATGTTGACCTCGAGAAGACCGTCGTCGTCGCTACGCTGTTGTGCTACCTTTTCGACTGCTCGTGGATCTCCGTCTCCTTCAGTGCGCCTTGCTCGTGAAGAAGACACCGGATCTTGTGTGACAAGATCGGGAGATTCGCCGCTTGGATCATCAACATGGATTGCGAGGAGCACACATTTCATCAACGCACTCGCAAACATCTCCTCCGTTGGATCGGACTTGAGACAGGAGGTCTCTTCCTTTCATCGTTTTTTATTTTTTTTTTAAATTCCGCTGCCCCGGGCAACTAGTACGACTAGTCGCTCCCGATCGCATATGATGCGATTCTCATACTTCCGTGACGTGCTTAAGGATCCATCCATATCCTTCAAAGGGGATATGAAGACATGTCCACTTTTCCTTCTGAACTACACTAGGTATATCCAGGTCATTGGGAATCTCCTCCATCCATGGGCTAGTCTCTTGCAATGATCCCTGCACATATATCTCTAAATCCATCGTTGGAAATCATGTTACCAGAACAAAACTGGGGCGTGCTGGATGACGAGCGATGACCATGAGCAGAGGCAGGCCTACAAGTATAGAATTTTGGTAATAGTGGAACAATGTGCACATGCGACTGGGTAGGAGGAGGTGGAGGAGGAGGTGGTGGTAGTGGAACATCATGCACATGTAGAAGAGATGACGGACTCGTAGGAGGAGGTGGCATGTAAACGTCATCATCAGAGTCTGATGAAGCCAACCTGTCACCTGTAGGGGAGAAATACATCACAGACTCAAAAAATGTGATATTAACACTGATATAGTATTTCCTGCGCAATGGATCATAATACTGGTATCCCTTCCGAGTCCTGGAGTACCCAACAAACACACATTTGACAACCCTAGGAGAGAGCTTGTCAAGACATGGAGCCAACTGGTGAACAAAAGCAACAGAGCCAAACACACAAGGAGTAATTGAGAATAACTCCTTCTCAGGGAAGCTACGGAGAAAGGAATTTTCTCACCGAAGATAGATGAAGGCATGCGATTCATCAGATAACAAGGTTGCAAAAGTCGGCAGTCGGTACTCGGTCGATTGGGTCATTGACTAAGGATTAATCGGCAGTCGGACGACTACTCGGATTTAGTCGGACTTTAATCGGCTTTGAATTTTATGATTATTTTAAATATATAACTCAATTTTATACATATATTTACGTAGATTTTGTATACTTTTATACTATCATTATAAAATAAAAGAAGTAATTGAATTTAAGTAAAATATTAAGCATATTATAATAAGTTTGCTTATAAAAACATAAAAAATATGGTATCTCCAAGCAAAAATTGGTCGACTAGTGTACCTAATCGGAATTAGTCGGTACTCGGTCAGTCACCCCACTGACTAGACTAGTCGAACCTACTAGTCAGGCTAGTCGGGCGACTTTTACAACACTGCCAGATAACATGCCGTAAGAACTGCATCACCGCAAAATGAATGTGGGGCACGACTCTGAATGTGAAGAGTCCGAGTGACATCAAGTAGTTGGCGATGCTTTCTCTATGCAAAACCATTCTGTTGAGAACTGTAAGCACATGTTGTTTGATAAATATTACCACATGATGAAAAGAAATGTGATAGAGCATGGGTACAGAGTTCTAAAGCATTATCAGTTCGCACGAATTTCACAGAGGAAGAGAAAACAATATGCACTTCATTGATAAAAGTTTTGATCACATCCCCTGCTTCAGATTTATTCTTCAGTAAAAAGATCCTTGAGAAACGAGAAAAATCATCAACAACAACAAGGTAAAACCGGTGTCCTTGATGATAAGGAACACGATTCAGGCCCCAAATATCAATATGAAATAACTCAAAAAGGGAGCTACTACTTCGACTCTGACGACTAGGAAAAAGCAGATCGATGATGCTTTCCCAACTGACATGCCTCGCACTGGAGAAAGAATTTGGTGAAATCCGCGACAAAATATGACAAATCTTCTCGAGAGTGAGGTGACCAAAACGTAGGTGCCAGGTGAAGGGAGAGACTGGTCCTGTTAAATGAGAGGATACACCAACATAGTGAGTTCGAACCAGGAGATAAAGGCCACCCTGTTCACGGCCACACCCAATAACTCTATCCATAAGAATGTCCTGAAAAACAAGTGATGATGGGTCAAAGATAGCTCTACAATGCAAATCCTTCGTGATCTGACTAATAGATAATAAATTCATAGAGAAATAAGGGCATGTAACACATTCTGCAGACGCATCGAAGCGTCATACTAATCTCCTCATGTCCGGTGATCGGGGAATGAGTTCCATCGGAACAGTTCTCCCGAGTAGAACTAGTCTATATGCTGTTAGCTGATCTCTGTCCCCGCATAAATGATGTGTCACCCCAAAGTCCACAATCCACTCAGTCATCTCAGATCCATGACATGATGTAAAAGCATAAATACTACATGATGTACTAGCCGTAGCAGAAGTACTGACAGATGCGGAGGCTGCTACATTTGAGTGGCCTCCTGGAGATGGTGAAGAAGCATGAGGCATGATATCCCGCAATCTGGTTACAAGGTCATCAAACCTCTGATCTGAAGTAGGAGCACCTGGAAACTCAACCTGCTCCACTACCCGTGCTGAAGCTGGAAAACCATGCTTGGAGTAGCATGTATCCTCTGTATGACCTGGACGGTGACAGTACGTGCAGGGCTGACGAATGCGACATCTTCTACCACGAGGTCCATGTTCACGAAAAGAAGAAGATCCTCCTCTGCCTTGGGAGGCTGCCATTACCGAAGAAGTCTGACTAGTAACTGTGAATTGAACAGTAATCCTGCTGAGCCCGCAGAAAGCTTCCTCCATGGGAGGAATAATGGCATCCGCTAGAATATGGGAGCGAGCAGCATCGTATTTAGGGTCAAGGGCTGCTAGGAATACACTAATCATGGTAGCATTCCTATATGCCTTTTGCTGCTGTGGAGTCACCGTGAGAGGCATGAAGCTGTGTAGCTTCTCAAACATCACACGTAAGGATGTATACAACGAATGAAGAGGCCGTCCGTTTTGCTTGATAGTAAATATATCATGTTGGAGTTGGAGGATCTTGGTCTCATTCCTCGCTTGAGAATAGGTTGCTGCGAGGATATCCCACATCGCCATAGCAGTAACTCAGTAAGCTGATGTAACACATTATTGGCGATCTCGATCTCCAATGTACCAGAGAGCCAAACTTTGGCATATGCATCATCCGCCTCCCACGCGTTAACCCTAGTTTTCTCCACCAGCTGCTCGGTAAGAATATGTTTCTTACTATCAAACTTCATAAGGCTCATAAACTGCATATCCTAGAGCTCATAGTTTGTCCCGTCTATTTTGACAATAGGCGCTGGACCTCTGAAAGTGCATATGGCGGGTACGTCGACTTTGTTTTCTGACATATTGTCGGATGAAGATAACCGGGGTTTTGTAAACTAATAAATGAATGTCTACACAAACAAACATGGATTTGATGCATATGTAGACTTATGCACATAAATCCATCAACCCAAAAAAGGACCTCGATACAAGCGAAAAGGACCATAGGCCGAAGACAGAAGAGGGTCGATGACCAAGGAAAGAGATGCCGACAACCAGTATCAGCGACCCGGGCGGTTGGTGTCGGTGGCAGCAGCACCGACTTTGCTGCTTGGCGGGGGTGCAACAGGTGGGCGGCTGGAGAGGTGACTGCGGTGGGTAAGGCGGCTGCTGTGGCCAGGGCGCTAACGGCGGCGGCGACAGGAGGAAGGACCGCGGAGAGGGGAGGGGGCCGACGGGTGTGGGTTGGTGTTTATGGTTAGGGTATGGAGCTTCAAGCTAGGACCGCAGCTCTGATACTATGTTGGAAAAAATCAAAGAGATGTTTATTCCTAGGAATCCTAGGCTCTCTTATATAGAGGAGAGATCTATGGGTAAATTACATAAGCTGAACATAAAGAAATAATAACGAAAAGGTACATAGGAACATAATATCTCTACATCATCCAATGAGGGGATTGCTCTCCCAAATCAATGAATGGTAGTCCGTTATGTTTCTTTTTAGGTCAAGTAGATTAGCAATCCCAATTTTATTTTGGTTACCATATTTTTTTTTGATCTTTTTGATTTGAAAGAAAACATCTAACAATTTTGTGTGTGTTTTTCCGTTTATCCTAAGCAGAGGAAAACGTGGGGAGAAAACAAAAATGCATTGCACAAAAAACTATTAATGCATGCTGGGATAGAAGATGTATACTTGTCACCCGACACTTTACATGCAAAGCGATCCACGCAAAAAATGAAACTAATTGATTGAAAGATGAAAAGAATAAAACACATAATCTAGAAAGAGTGATAAGTTCTACACAAGGAAGAATCGATTACTTTGACTTGGTTATGCAATTCCTAAGTCTAATTAACCTACAACGCACAAATAAGTGAAAAGTCCTAAGCCAACATCTAGCCACTCACAGAAAATTATTGAAAACAAAGAAAGAAGGTGATGAAAACCAAAATCGCGGTGAGGTCCCCCAACACATGTACTAGTTTAACACATCTCGAGAAGAATGTGGAGGCCGGGTACTAGTCTAGATGCCCTTAAAGGGCCCTTTTACTCAAGCAAAAGCAAAAACGAGGGGGGGGGGGCAAAGGCTCGACTCTCTCTCTCAGGATAAAAACCACCAAAGAACTCGACTCACCGACTCGCATCGCTCCTCTACAACCGACTCGCATAAAACGTCGGTCTCTAGATCCTGTGGTTGTTCGACTCATGAAGAAACCAAACGATGCACCTAGGCCCTGCAATACGAGTTAGGTAAAACAAACATATACAAAAGCTAGAGATATACAAATGAAATTAAAGAAACAAGTAAAGAAAACGATAACAAATAGATGACCAAGTCAGTAGAACCCTAGTCCTAAGGCTTTACTAACTACCGAAGCGTTGCCTCCCCGACAACGACGCCATCTTAAGGAACGATTGGTTTGTTGTCTAAAAGGATAGACAACATCGTTGTGTGACTGGACGAGATTAATAGAAAAAGATTTGTAGATTTTATTTTTTAGACTCCTAAACTTGTATATATGGTAAGTACGTGAATGTCGAACTCAAGGAGGCAAACCGTATGAATAAAGGTAGTGTAGTGGAGTGAACTAGGGTACATGGTTTTATGAATTTTTAGTGAGTTTTAATTGTTGTTATCTTTCTAGTTTGCTTCAATGTTTTATGTTGTTTATATGTTATTTATATACATATATGTAAAGAAATACATGTATGATTTTATGATTTTGTATTTGATATGATTTTATGATTTTGTATTTGATTTATCTTTTAATATTTTTAAGCTTTATATTTGTTTATTGTTTACTGTTTTTAGGGATTTTATGTAATTTTTAGAATTTGTGTGGATTTTTAAATGGATTTTAGATATAAAACAAATGTTTAAAGCATGAGCAGTTATCAAACCATGGTTGAATGATGGGGATTTATCAAACCGTGGTTTGGCAAACAAAATCTTGGAGGAGGATAGAAAGAGGGATGTGGAGTGGAGACTAATGTCAAGGCAAAATTGGCTGAAGGAGAGGGATGCGAATACGAGATTCTTTCATAATGTAGCTGTAGAAATATTTATTATTTTTAACTGTTTCCTTATTTTTCTTCATGTTCTGTTCTCCTATGTAATTTACCCATAGGTTTCTCCTCTATATAAGAGAGGCTAGGGTTCCGAAGAATAAATAAGTTTTCTAATTTTCCCAACATGGTATCAGAGCGGTGGTCCTAGACCGAAGCTCTTATACCCTAACCCTAACCCTACCACACCCGCCGTCCCCCTCTCTCTCCTTCGGCGCCACCGCCGTCGTTGCCGTCTCTCTCTCTCTTCCTTCCGCCACCGCCAAGTCCTCTCCCCTTGGGCTGTCGTTGGGCCGCCCTCCCTCTCTCTCTTGCCAGTCCTCTCTCTTGCTGCCGTCAAGCCGTCTCTCTCTTTGTCGATGCTATTGGGTCGGTCACCTTTGTGTGCTCGGTCCCTGCCGTCGCCAACTTCCACGACCTCTCTTGCTCGCACCAAGGCTCGACCGTGTTGGTGAATCTGATCGTATAAGTATACATATGCGATCAGATTTTTATATGTCTGTGTAGACACTCATTCTGTGGTCTACAAAACCCTAGTGATCTTCATTCAGTGATATGTCAGAAAACAAAGTCGATGTACCCGCCACATGCGCCTTTAGAGGTCCATCGCCAGTTGTCAAGATGGACGAAATGAACTATGAGCTCTGGACTATGCATTTCATGAGCCTTATGAAGTCTAATGGTAAGAAGCATATTCTTATCGAGGAGGAGCCAATTGAGAAAACTAGGGTTAACGCCTCGTGAGAGGTGGATGATGCTTATGCCAAAGTTTGGCTTTCAGGTACATAAACGATAGAAATCAGAAATAATGTACTACATCAGCCCACTGCTAAGGCGATGTGGGATATCCTTGCAGCAACTTATTCTCAGGTAAGGAATGAGACCAAGTGTGAACCCCCGAGATCCGGGTACCCGTTTACGACACAATTTGCAATATTCCATTTATGACCTCGCATTAAAAGCATAGTTTTATGGGGAAATTTTTCGCAATGAATATATTTGCAAGTGACAATCGATATTCACATTCACAACCACAAGATAATAAAGATAAATGTCACCAAGAATTTTTTTCACTAACTTTCATTTCATTTTCAACCTGTACAATGTCTGAAAGTACATACAGTATATCCCAAAATCTGACTGAAGAGAAAAGAAGCATATAACATTAACAACCGAACAAAAACTGAGACAAAAAGAATAACATACCGTCTGGTATATATACCTTGTCTTCTGGAACCTGTATAGCTACTGAACAATAAACTCCTTTCCTGCCATGCGTGCAAGGAAGAAAAGGAGTCACAAACGTGAATACAAACCCGTAGTTTAAAATAAATAACAAGTAATTTAATGTGCAAAAGAGAGCAAGTAGAAAGGTGGAATAACTAAAATTTACATCTACTTGCGTAAGTAAAAAGGTAGTCAGGATTGTAAGCATTTCTCATAAACTCCCATTATCCCAACACTTTTCATATTTAACATATTTATTTTGTAATCAAATGTTGATAATTATAGGAGTATGCATATATGTATATATCTCTATTATTATATTGACCAGATATCAAATCTGTGGATTTGTCGATGTGAAAGATGGAATAGGAATTTCTTAATTCCCAAGTTCAATAGGTAGGCATCAAATTCTTAATTTCCATTTGTTTCAGATATAACTCCAGATGATGTAGATAAAGATCATGATTCTTGGTCTTGGAGATCATGTCGTGGAACTTGATGGCTACTTTCTTGTCATTGAGATTATGTCATGGACTGATATGATGACGATGAATTTGATCCTTAATTCTATTTACTCCTTCTAAGTTAGTGGATAGTCTGTGGTCTTGGTCTGTGTGTAACCTCACACTATGACTCTAAGGTATTTAAAAGTACCTTAGGGTTGGGGGGCCTCCGTAGGCATGCGGTGTTGTGTAATGCATCCTAACTAAGTTCCCAACACGTCCACTAACTTATAGGATTTTCGAATCAGATTAAAGTTTCTTCTAATCAACTCAATTTTAATTGTGATTTCCTCCAAATCTTCACTGTAACTCTCTCAAATGTACTCTCAATGATGTAGATATAGATGTAGATACGATTGATCTGGATGTAGAATCGCCGTCTGTTGGCGAAAGAAAACTCAAGCGGTGAAGAAGCCTGCAAATGGCTCTTCCGTCTCGCCCTCTAATTGGAAGCGCGGTACAATAGAGGGATAGGTCTACTCCCCAACTACGCCACTGAGACGGGTGAGAGGGACTTCCCGGGAAGTCGCTCTAGAAAAACAGCCCGACCGGTAACGGGCAACCGAGCTCGTACGTAAAACTGAAAACCAAGGATCCCCCGCCTGGGTATCCTAAAACAGGGTCAGCGGAATGGTCTAAAGTCGGGATCCCAACGAGGCGTAAAAACACTGCGAGCTCGCGTAAAAACCGTGAAAAGACTGGAATCCTAGACCCGCGCATTAAGCGGCCGCTGCCCTAACTGGACTTCATTTCTTCCGTCCAGTTGAGAGTCACCGCGCCCTCGCACGATCATGGTAAAGATCACCATGATCGGCTCAATATATGTTGTCACTTGATTCTTATTAACCACCTAGGATCATTGACAATACAATCATATATACATATATGGCATGATTTGCTTTTCGGATAGTAGTAGAGGGAGATTAGTGATCAAGGGTTAAACATGAGGTAACGATTCCTAAATTTCGATACATGAGGTCCCATCTATGGTCACAAAGAGGCTTACATGGATCATGTTTTCTTTAGTTGCATCTCTTAGAAATAAATCTGGAATGGTCGAGATTTCTTTGAAAGGCCATCCTAATTCAATTCTTTTTGATGCACCTTAAGTAAGGTAGAAAGATGGAACTAGGTCAATCTCAATATTAGAAGAGAGGAACGTGGTAATGACTTGGCTTAACGTTAAGGTATATGGTTTCATATAAATGAGGTTCACTTTTCACCATTTGTAAATAATCACATGTATAATAAAATCTCTTCTGAAAAATTTTGTTATGGCGTGGATGGGAGATAATAATTAATAGCATCTATTGCAGTTTCACTGTATCTAAAAGCAGACATATTATTCTGAGATAGAAGTATAAGAGGTTGGAGATATGGTATGATAAACAGAATCCATGGAATATTACTGAATAATGGAATGAAATGATGTAGTAACTAGTTCTTTTGAGCCTAAAGGTGAGAAACACTTGGCTCCAATTATACAACAACTTATTCCCAAACTCTTACGATTGCAAAGTCCACTAACTTATCATATAGGCAACATTAGATTCATTCGAGGACCCTGTCTGGGCCTATAATCTTAACATAGATATTGTATCCAATAGTGAGAGAGTTGGTGCTACTGATATTATACCATTCTAAAGACAGATGCATGTAAGAGGGTGCCAAATAATGTAATATTCTAATGATGCAATATTCTGTGATGAGCTTCTTCTACAGTATTATTGTTTGATAAATTTGAGATACTTCATGGAGAATGTCATCGAGGTATTATAGTGTTGTAAGCGTAGGTGAGTTCAATAATGTAATATTCTAATGATGCAATATTCTGTGATGAGCTTATTCTACAGTATTATTGTTTGATAAATTTGAGATGAATACCCACTTCTAACAGTCATCATTTCACTTTTCAAATAAAAATATTTAACACAGGATATATGGTATCTCCAATGACATTTTAACTGCAAAACAGAGGAATTTAGAGGGTGAGATATAAGTATCGATACTTGATATACTTGTCCATCCAGAATGGATATTAAATACAAATAATCAGACTTGTATAAGACAATTGGTAAATAAATGGTAGTTAATCAAACGCAGATACATCTTAATCCATTTCTAGAATATGCCATCTGTTTATGTTTTTTTTTTATAAAATAATCAGTAGAGGTGCAATGAAAACCAATCACCTTATTAGACTTGGGCTTGATAAGTTTATAAATTTGCACCCAATTGTAACTTTGTGTCACCCAGAATTTCAAACTCAACAATAATAATTTTATTATTAGATATGGAGAACATATATTCCATGGTATATTCTATTTATCTCTCATTTTGGCTTCTTGTCAGAATTGTGCAAGACCAGACACTACTGCCCTACCCACAAGCATGCTTTCCTTTTTTTTTTATACTATCCACGTCTATGAATATCCCCAGATTGTGTTACCGTGGGTTACCATATGCAGTTTAAATCCATTTTAAATATCTAATATATATATATATTCATATATATATATTTCATTAGTTAGATTAACTATTAAGTTAAATCAATTGACAAGAGAAATGATGAGATCATAAAAGTACATGGAGGCATCTATTGATGTAAATTTTCACATGCATTGCTGCCAAAAATTTAGGCAATAGGATTATGCCTAATTATATCTAAAAGAACACCACAAATGCAAGAAATGGAAGAGGCATGCATGGCAGCAAGAGGAGAGGGTTAGAGGTTGTACCTCTTTCTTAATTTTGGAGGAGAATATGCATGCAGGAGGGTTGAAATGGAGGCTCCAGCAGCTGCACCTGAAGTAGTATGCAACAGTAGGTGCTTCAAATTGAAATTTGCAGCAAGAGCTCTAGCAATCAGTGAAGGGGAGCTGTAGTAGGGCTGATTTGGAGCAGCTCCATGTCCTGGAATGCAACAAATTTGCAGTTGCAGTTGCAGATGGCTAAAAATGAGAGGAAGAAAAGGGGTTCTTGCTGAGAATATTGAAGAAATTGAGGAGAAGAAGGTGATGGAGCTCCAAATATGGCTAAGAAGCAGCAGTAGCTGCTATTTTGGTGGCTGGACAGCAACTTGGGAAAAGATTTTGGGCTTCTACGGCTAGAGAAATTAGGAGACTTGGTGATATTTATAAGGGAAGTGAGTCCCTTGTTTGTTGCCAAGTGGATTGGAAAGAAAATCCAAGTGGAAAGAGGTTTGGGAAACAAGTGGAGGCTGCTGGATTTTTCCAGCAGCTACCTTTTTTTTAAAAAAATTTTTTTTATGTATTATTTTTTTAAAAACCAAATTCTCTCCTTACTTGACATACTTAAAATTGACTGTATCCGCGCATCGGGTGTCAGATTTCGACGTGCGACATTTCGATTTGATCGTCTTTCAACGACGATCAAAATGAGTATAATATTGATATACTTCCAATCGGGTTTGAATACCCAAAATTTTCGGATACGTTTTTTTTTAAGATTAAATATTGTGGTTTAATAATATCAAACGACCTCCGATTGACGAACGGTCGATTCCGTTGGTCTCGTATCGTCGAATCGGATCTAATGACGATCTCGGTTCGTTTCGCGGTTTCCGAATTTGCGTCGCGGTTTTTCACGGCACGCATTACGAAGGGACCGATTTTTGGTCGATTTCGTCCGAACGACTTTTGATTCACTACTAATTGGTCGTTTTAGGTTGTTTAGTATTGACCGTCAATGTTATTGGGTTCATTAGACCCAAAATCGGACGAGTTCGGGTTTACTCAAATTCCCGGATGTTACAATTATAAAAACCTCAAAGGGAGTCTCGTCCTCGAGACTCGAGTCAAGGTTAATAGGTATCTTGTTTGGATTTAATATGATCATAAAAACCTCAAAGGGTTTTGAACCCATAAAAACCTCAAAGGGAAAACAAGCCATATATTAATCATGTCTTTAATTATAAAAGCTTGTTTTGATGCTTACATCAGAAAAGCTGCGGGTATCGTGCCCGCATGTCGGCTTCGGTCTCCCACGTCGCCTCTTTGACGCCGTGTTGGTGCCACAAAACCTTGACCAATGAAATCTCCTTGTTGCGAAGCTTCTTCTCAGCGCGGTCAAGTATCTGGACTGGTTTCTCCTCATAGGTCAGATCCGACTCTACATCAAGATTCTCATAACTGATGATGTGCCGAGGGTCGTGGACATATTTGCTCAGATTGGATATGTGGAAAACATCATGAATAGCTGAAAGATGTGGAGGAAGGGCTACTCGAGAAGCAACCTTCCCCACTCGAGCAAGAATCTCGAACAGTCCAACATATCGTGGCGCCAACTTGCCACGAACACCGAATCTCTGCACTCCCTTCATGGGAGATACTCGCAAAAATACCCAATCTCCAACCTATAATTTATAGGAATGTCATTAGTATAAGATTAAGTTGAACACATATATATCATAATTGAGTGGATGAGGAGAAAATAATTAGATTACCTGAAACTCTAAGTCTCTCCTTCGACGATCTGCATAACTCTTCTAGCGACTCTGTGCCGTCAGAAGCCTCCGTCTCACAAGATCAACAGCTCTCGCAGTCTCCTCCAAGAGATCCACGGAATAAAGAGCATGATCGCCTACCTCACGCCAACTGAGAGGTGTGAGGCATCTTCGCCCGTATAGGGCTTCGAATGGTGCCATGCCGATACTGGAGTGATAGCTGTTGTTGTATGTGAATTCTACCAAAGGCAAATGGTCCTTCCAGGACCCTTTCCACTCCAAAGTGCAAGCGCGGAGTAAATCCTCTAGTGTCTGAATGGTGTGCTCACTCGGCCCGTCTGTCTATGGATGATAAGCAGAACTCATCTTCAGCTCTGTCTGTAGTGCTGACATGAACTGATGCCAATAATGTGAAGTAAACCTCGAATCCCTGTCAGACACCACCTCTCGTGGTATACCATGCAGCCTGTAATGTTCTGTACATAGAGCTTGGCCAACTTGGATGGAGTGTAAGTCGTGTTGACATGTATGAAATGGGCTGACTTGATCAACCTATCAACAACGACCCAAATGGAATCATGGCCACCTGGTGTCTTCGACAATCCTGTGACAAAATCCATAGAAATGCTCTCCCATTTCCACTCAGGAATGGGGAGAGACAGCAGTAATCCTGGTGGTCTCCTGTGCTCGACCTTGACCATATGACAGGTCATGCATATGCTAACATGTAGCGCCACATCGCGCTTCATTCCATCCCACCAGAATGTCGACGCAGATCACGGTACATCTTCATACTGCTTGGATGGATAGATAACCGTGAACTGTGTGCCTCATCGAGAATGTTTCTGCGAAGCTGCTCGTCATTGGGTACAACGACCCGTCCTGCCTTCCATAAAATAGACTCCATCACAACAAAGTCATCAAATTCATCCTTGATGACGTGCATGTATCTATCATGAATCCAAGGATCGGTCTTCTGGCCTTCTACAATATGATCCCAAAGACTACTGTATCGTGGAGGCACGGCGGTAGAAATGGATGCACTCTCCTGAGGATGCCAATCGCTCAAAGCTGCAAGCGTATCCCATGTATATAGCCAGTTCGTCGTACCATCAGCATGCGCTCTCGAAGTTCACTCCATATAGATAGTGTCACTAGATCTTCAAGGCGAAGACAACTGCCGCCAACTCCAAGTCATGTGTGGGATAGTTTGGCTCGTGCGGTCTCAACTGCCGTGATGCGTAAGCAAACACCTGTCCTCTCTGCATCAACACTGCTCCTAGACCTTCTCCAGATGCATCTGTGTAGACTGCATAGTCCTGAGTACCTGAAGGAAGAGCAAGAATAGGCGCTGTAGTCAACTTCTCCTTCAGTGTCTGGAAGGCCTGCTCACATGAATCGTCCCAAATAAATGGAACTCCTTTCTGCGTCAGTCGTGTCAGAGGGCGAACAATGCGTGAAAATCCGCTGACGAAGCGTCTGTAATAGCCGCTAATCTGAGGAAACTCCGAATCTGTGTAACAGTCTTGGGCTGCTCCCAAGACATAACTGCATCTATCTTCGCAGGATCAACTGCAATGCCTGCTCCAGAAATGATATGCCCGAGAAATGAGACCTGGGATAACCAGAAATCACACTTGCTCAACTTAGCATATAGCTTGTGCTCCCTCAATGTATCCAAAACAATTCGTAGATCATTCGCATGATCCCATTCATTCCGTGAATAGATGAGCACATCATCGATGAACACTACTACAAACTTGTCCAGGTATGGACGGAAGATACGGTTCATCATATCCATGAAAGCCGCAGGTGCATTGGTGAGCCCAAACGGCATCACCACAAAATCGTAATATCCATAGCGAGTCTTGAAAGCCGTCTTCGGAATATCAGACTCTCGAATCCTCAGCTGATGGTAGCCTGAGCGAAGATCCCTGGAGCTGGTCAAACAAATCATCGATGCGTGGTAAAGGATAACGGTTCTTCACCGTTCTCTTGTTCAGCTACCTGTAATCGATGCACAGTCTCATGGATCCATCCTTCTTCTTGACAAATAGAACCGGAGCACCCCAAGGTGAAGTGCTTGGCCTCACGAATCCCAAGTCAAGCAACTCCTACAACTGCACCTTCAGCTCCCTCAACTCGGCTGGTGCCAGACGATATGGTGCCATAGAGATCAGTTGTGTATCTAGCAACAATGTGATCTCGAACTCGATCTCTCTCTCAGGAGGTAGCCCTGGTAGCTCATCAGGAAATACGTCAGGGTATTCTGATACTACTCGGATGTCTTGTATCATCGGCTCTTGATCAGACACCTCCCGAATAAAAGAAAGATATGAATCGCAACTCTGGTCAACAAGTCGTTGGGCTCGCAATACTGAAATGTACTCCATGGTGGAGTCATGTGTAGTACCCTCAAAAGTGAACTCGGGTAGATCTGGAATCCTGTAGACAACCGTCTTCCTAAAGCAATCAACAAGTGCATGATGAGCGGATAGCCAATCCATGCCTAAAATCAAGTCGAACTCATCAAGCTACAGAAGTGGACAATCTGTGATCATCTCGTGTCTACTAATCAGTACGGGCAATTGCCTGACTATCAGGGAAATGATAGACAACCGGCCACCTGGCCCTTGTATGTGATATGGGGAAGAGAGAGTCTCCGAGACTCTACCTAACGAAGCAAGTAACCTCGAAGCAAGACACTGATCGGTAATGTCCCCATTTGTGACATCGGTAACATCTGATTGGTCAAGTAGATGGAGTGATCGTGTCTGCTCGCTGCGACCCAGATGGTCGAGCGGAATCTGTGCCACGTCCGACAAGTACTTCTCCTAATGTAGTTGATGGAGAAGAGCGGGTACTGCCCGAAAATGCTTTTTCTCTTCTTGGGATATACTATGAAAATTAATGAAATTGGTGACATTTGTGGTTATTTAATTCGAATGTCATATTTCCCTTCTCGGACTCACGACAAGTCGGGAGACTGTCTCTATCCGAGAACTTAATGCGATCGGAATTGTAATACCGC
The DNA here is from genome assembly GCA_037367405.1 of Ottelia alismoides. Classification (NCBI taxonomy): domain Eukaryota; kingdom Viridiplantae; phylum Streptophyta; class Magnoliopsida; order Alismatales; family Hydrocharitaceae; genus Ottelia; species Ottelia alismoides. Next base: position 289,935 of record JAZKJV010011384.1, on the reverse strand, counting down.
GAATGTGCGTATCGGGGTACCACTGCTCTGATACCAAACTGTGAACCCCCGGGATCCGAGTACCCGTTTACGACACAATTTGCAATATTCCATTTATGACCTCGCATTAAAAGCATAGTTTTATGGGGAAATTTTTCGCAATGAATATATTTGCAAGTGACAATCGATATTCACATTCACAACCACAAGATAATAAAGATAAATGTCACCAAGAATTTTTTTCACTAACTTTCATTTCATTTTCAACCTGTACAATGTCTGAAAGTACATACAGTATATCCCAAAATCTGACTGAAGAGAAAAGAAGCATATAACATTAACAACCGAACAAAAACTGAGACAAAAAGAATAACATACCGTCTGGTATATATACCTTGTCTTCTGGAACCTGTATAGCTACTGAACAATAAACTCCTTTCCTGCCATGCGTGCAAGGAAGAAAAGGAGTCACAAACGTGAATACAAACCCGTAGTTTAAAATAAATAACAAGTAATTTAATGTGCAAAAGAGAGCAAGTAGAAAGGTGGAATAACTAAAATTTACATCTACTTGCGTAAGTAAAAAGGTAGTCAGGATTGTAAGCATTTCTCATAAACTCCCATTATCCCAACACTTTTCATATTTAACATATTTATTTTGTAATCAAATGTTGATAATTATAGGAGTATGCATATATGTATATATCTCTATTATTATATTGACCAGATATCAAATCTGTGGATTTGTCGATGTGAAAGATGGAATAGGAATTTCTTAATTCCCAAGTTCAATAGGTAGGCATCAAATTCTTAATTTCCATTTGTTTCAGATATAACTCCAGATGATGTAGATAAAGATCATGATTCTTGGTCTTGGAGATCATGTCGTGGAACTTGATGGCTACTTTCTTGTCATTGAGATTATGTCATGGACTGATATGATGACGATGAATTTGATCCTTAATTCTATTTACTCCTTCTAAGTTAGTGGATAGTCTGTGGTCTTGGTCTGTGTGTAACCTCACACTATGACTCTAAGGTATTTAAAAGTACCTTAGGGTTGGGGGGCCTCCGTAGGCATGCGGTGTTGTGTAATGCATCCTAACTAAGTTCCCAACACGTCCACTAACTTATAGGATTTTCGAATCAGATTAAAGTTTCTTCTAATCAACTCAATTTTAATTGTGATTTCCTCCAAATCTTCACTGTAACTCTCTCAAATGTACTCTCAATGATGTAGATATAGATGTAGATACGATTGATCTGGATGTAGAATCGCCGTCTGTTGGCGAAAGAAAACTCAAGCGGTGAAGAAGCCTGCAAATGGCTCTTCCGTCTCGCCCTCTAATTGGAAGCGCGGTACAATAGAGGGATAGGTCTACTCCCCAACTACGCCACTGAGACGGGTGAGAGGGACTTCCCGGGAAGTCGCTCTAGAAAAACAGCCCGACCGGTAACGGGCAACCGAGCTCGTACGTAAAACTGAAAACCAAGGATCCCCCGCCTGGGTATCCTAAAACAGGGTCAGCGGAATGGTCTAAAGTCGGGATCCCAACGAGGCGTAAAAACACTGCGAGCTCGCGTAAAAACCGTGAAAAGACTGGAATCCTAGACCCGCGCATTAAGCGGCCGCTGCCCTAACTGGACTTCATTTCTTCCGTCCAGTTGAGAGTCACCGCGCCCTCGCACGATCATGGTAAAGATCACCATGATCGGCTCAATATATGTTGTCACTTGATTCTTATTAACCACCTAGGATCATTGACAATACAATCATATATACATATATGGCATGATTTGCTTTTCGGATAGTAGTAGAGGGAGATTAGTGATCAAGGGTTAAACATGAGGTAACGATTCCTAAATTTCGATACATGAGGTCCCATCTATGGTCACAAAGAGGCTTACATGGATCATGTTTTCTTTAGTTGCATCTCTTAGAAATAAATCTGGAATGGTCGAGATTTCTTTGAAAGGCCATCCTAATTCAATTCTTTTTGATGCACCTTAAGTAAGGTAGAAAGATGGAACTAGGTCAATCTCAATATTAGAAGAGAGGAACGTGGTAATGACTTGGCTTAACGTTAAGGTATATGGTTTCATATAAATGAGGTTCACTTTTCACCATTTGTAAATAATCACATGTATAATAAAATCTCTTCTGAAAATTTTTGTTATGGCGTGGATGGGAGATAATAATTAATAGCATCTATTGCAGTTTCACTGTATCTAAAAGCAGACATATTATTCTGAGATAGAAGTATAAGAGGTTGGAGATATGGTATGATAAACAGAATCCATGGAATATTACTGAATAATGGAATGAAATGATGTAGTAACTAGTTCTTTTGAGCCTAAAGGTGAGAAACACTTGGCTCCAATTATACAACAACTTATTCCCAAACTCTTACGATTGCAAAGTCCACTAACTTATCATATAGGCAACATTAGATTCATTCGAGGACCCTGTCTGGGCCTATAATCTTAACATAGATATTGTATCCAATAGTGAGAGAGTTGGTGCTACTGATATTATACCATTCTAAAGACAGATGCATGTAAGAGGGTGCCAAATAATGTAATATTCTAATGATGCAATATTCTGTGATGAGCTTCTTCTACAGTATTATTGTTTGATAAATTTGAGATACTTCATGGAGAATGTCATCGAGGTATTATAGTGTTGTAAGCGTAGGTGAGTTCAATAATGTAATATTCTAATGATGCAATATTCTGTGATGAGCTTATTCTACAGTATTATTGTTTGATAAATTTGAGATGAATACCCACTTCTAACAGTCATCATTTCACTTTTCAAATAAAAATATTTAACACAGGATATATGGTATCTCCAATGACATTTTAACTGCAAAACAGAGGAATTTAGAGGGTGAGATATAAGTATCGATACTTGATATACTTGTCCATCCAGAATGGATATTAAATACAAATAATCAGACTTGTATAAGACAATTGGTAAATAAATGGTAGTTAATCAAACGCAGATACATCTTAATCCATTTCTAGAATATGCCATCTGTTTATGTTTTTTTTTTATAAAATAATCAGTAGAGGTGCAATGAAAACCAATCACCTTATTAGACTTGGGCTTGATAAGTTTATAAATTTGCACCCAATTGTAACTTTGTGTCACCCAGAATTTCAAACTCAACAATAATAATTTTATTATTAGATATGGAGAACATATATTCCATGGTATATTCTATTTATCTCTCATTTTGGCTTCTTGTCAGAATTGTGCAAGACCAGACACTACTGCCCTACCCACAAGCATGCTTTCCTTTTTTTTTTATACTATCCACGTCTATGAATATCCCCAGATTGTGTTACCGTGGGTTACCATATGCAGTTTAAATCCATTTTAAATATCTAATATATATATATATTCATATATATATATTTCATTAGTTAGATTAACTATTAAGTTAAATCAATTGACAAGAGAAATGATGAGATCATAAAAGTACATGGAGGCATCTATTGATGTAAATTTTCACATGCATTGCTGCCAAAAATTTAGGCAATAGGATTATGCCTAATTATATCTAAAAGAACACCACAAATGCAAGAAATGGAAGAGGCATGCATGGCAGCAAGAGGAGAGGGTTAGAGGTTGTACCTCTTTCTTAATTTTGGAGGAGAATATGCATGCAGGAGGGTTGAAATGGAGGCTCCAGCAGCTGCACCTGAAGTAGTATGCAACAGTAGGTGCTTCAAATTGAAATTTGCAGCAAGAGCTCTAGCAATCAGTGAAGGGGAGCTGTAGTAGGGCTGATTTGGAGCAGCTCCATGTCCTGGAATGCAACAAATTTGCAGTTGCAGTTGCAGATGGCTAAAAATGAGAGGAAGAAAAGGGGTTCTTGCTGAGAATATTGAAGAAATTGAGGAGAAGAAGGTGATGGAGCTCCAAATATGGCTAAGAAGCAGCAGTAGCTGCTATTTTGGTGGCTGGACAGCAACTTGGGAAAAGATTTTGGGCTTCTACGGCTAGAGAAATTAGGAGACTTGGTGATATTTATAAGGGAAGTGAGTCCCTTGTTTGTTGCCAAGTGGATTGGAAAGAAAATCCAAGTGGAAAGAGGTTTGGGAAACAAGTGGAGGCTGCTGGATTTTTCCAGCAGCTACCTTTTTTTTAAAAAAATTTTTTTTATGTATTATTTTTTTAAAAACCAAATTCTCTCCTTACTTGACATACTTAAAATTGACTGTATCCGCGCATCGGGTGTCAGATTTCGACGTGCGACATTTCGATTTGATCGTCTTTCAACGACGATCAAAATGAGTATAATATTGATATACTTCCAATCGGGTTTGAATACCCAAAATTTTCGGATACGTTTTTTTTTAAGATTAAATATTGTGGTTTAATAATATCAAACGACCTCCGATTGACGAACGGTCGATTCCGTTGGTCTCGTATCGTCGAATCGGATCTAATGACGATCTCGGTTCGTTTCGCGGTTTCCGAATTTGCGTCGCGGTTTTTCACGGCACGCATTACGAAGGGACCGATTTTTGGTCGATTTCGTCCGAACGACTTTTGATTCACTACTAATTGGTCGTTTTAGGTTGTTTAGTATTGACCGTCAATGTTATTGGGTTCATTAGACCCAAAATCGGACGAGTTCGGGTTTACTCAAATTCCCGGATGTTACACCAAGATCCTCTAACTCCAGCATGATATATTTACTGTCAAGTAGAATGGGCGACCTCTTCATTCATTGTATACATCCTTGCACGAGATATTTGATAAGCTCCGCAACTTCATACCTCTCACGGTTACTCCAGAGCAGTAGAAGACATATAGGAATGTTACCATGGTCGGTGTATTCCTAGCAGCCCTCGATCCTGAATATGATGCTGCTTGCTCCCTGATCCTCACAGATGCTACTATCTCTCCCATGGAGGAAGCCTTCCGCAGACTTAACAGGATTACTTTCTCGTCCACTACTACTAGCCAGACTTCTTCGGCAATGGCAGTCGCCCAGGGTAGAGGAGGCTCCTGTTTTTTCCGTGGACGTGGACCTTGAGGTAAAGGAGGTCGCGTTCGTCAGCCCTGCACGTACTGTCATCGTCAAGGTCATACAGAGGATACATGCTACTCTAAGCATGGCTTTCTTACATCAGCTCGTGTCACGGAGCAAGCTGAATCATCTACTGTTGCGCCTTCAGATCAGAGATATGATGACCTAGTTTCTCGATTGAGGGACATTATGCCCTCAAGAGGTTCCATTGCCTCCTCATCTGCTCCAGATGTTGCTGCCTCTGCTAGTGCCAGTACCTCAGGTAGCATTTTTACCTTTACATCTTGTCACAGGCCTGATATTACAGATTAGATTACGGTTTCTGGGGCTACACATTATTTGTGTGGAGATAGAGATCAGCTTATAGCTTACAGACAGATCCCTCCAGGGAGGACAATAGTCATTGCTGATGGGACTCACTCCCCAATCGTTGGACATGGGGAGTCTAACTTGACACCTTCGACACGACAACAGAATGTGTTACATGCTCCAAATTTTTCTATGAATCTATTATCCATTAGTCAAATTACTAAGGACTTGCATTGTAAAGCTATTTTTGACCCATCATCTCTTATTTTTCAGGACATCCTTACCGGAAGGGTGATTGGCTGTGGCCGTGAGCAGGGATGTCTTTACCACCTTGTCCGAACCCCATACGCTGGCCTTTTCTCCGATTCCACAAGATATGTTTCACCTTTCATGTGGCATCTGCGCTTCGCTCATCTTCCTCTTCAAAAGCTATGTCAAGTTCTTCCTCAGGTTTCACCTCATTCCTCTTTTGAATGTGAGGCGTGTCAGTTGGGAAAGCACCATTGCTCGGTGTTTCCCAGTAGTCAGAGTCAGAGCAGTAGCTCTCCTTTTAAGTTGTTTCATGTTGATATTTGGTATTCAAGTCGTGTCCCTGATCATCGAGGATACATGTTTTCTTTAGTTGTAATTGATGATTTTCGCGTCTGTCACGGGTCTTTTGTTGAAGAATAAATATGAGGATGGGAATATCATTATAAGATTTATAAATGAAGTGCAGAATGTTTTTTCTTCTTTTGTTAAAATTATATGGACTGATTCTTCATTGGAATTTTGTACTCGTGCACTCTCGCGATTCTTTGTTTCACACAATATCATTCATCAGACTACTTGTGCTTATACCTCTCAGCAGAATGATGTGGCTGAGAGAAAGCATCGTCATTTACTTGATATCACTCGTACGCTTCTTATTCAGAGTCATTCTCCACATTCGTTCTGGGGTGATGCAGTTCTTACGACATGCTGTGAACCCCCGAGGATCTGGGTACCCGTTAACACACATTTCACACTATTATATTCACATGAGATCGCACAAGCTACAGAAAAACAGGGGAATTTTTTTCGCGCTGAAGCTATATAAGACATTCACATTCACATTCAAACCTACAAAGCTAATAGAGACAAATGACACAATTTTTATTTCATTAACTTCCATTTATTCTACTCGGTATGCAACCTTCCCCACACGAGCCAGAATCTCAAAAGGTCCTACATATCGCAGTGCCAGCTTGCCACGAACACCGTATCTCTGCACTCCCTTCATGGGAGATACACGGAGAAATACCCAATCTCCAACCTATAATTTATAGGAATGTCGTTAGTATGAGGTTAGGTTGAACATATATATACATGTCGTGGATGAAGAGGAAAGACTTGGATTACCTGGAAATTCAAGTCTCTTCTCCGACAGTCTGCATAGCTCTTCTGGCGGCTCTGTGCCGTCAAAAACCTCTGTCTAACAAGATTAACAGCTCTCGCGGTCTCCTCCAAGAGATCTATGGAGTAGAGAGCATGATCACCTACCTCGCGCCAACTGAGAGGTGTGAGGCATCTCCGCCCATATAGGGCTTCGAATGGTGCCATGCCTATACTGGAATGATAGCTGTTGTTGTACGTGAATTCCACCAATGGTAGATGGTCCTTCCAGGACCCTTTCCACTCCAAAGTGCAAGCGCGAAGCAAATCCTCTAGTGTCTGAATAGTGCGCTCACTCTGATCGTCGGTCTGTGGATGATATGCAGAACTCATCTTCAGCTCTGTCTGTAGTACTGACATGAACTGATGCCAATAATGCGATGTAAATCTCGAATTTCTGTCAGACACCACCTCTCGTGGTATACCATGCAGCCTGATAATGTTTTGTACGTAGAGCTTGGCCAATCTGGATGGAGTGTAAGTCGTGTTGACATGTATGAAATGGGCTGACTTGGTCAACCTATCAACAACGACCCAAATATAATCATGGCCACCTGGTGTCTTCGGCAGACCTGTGACAAAATCCATAAAAATGCTCTCCCACTTCCACTCGAGAATGGAGAGAGATTACAGTAATCTTGGTGGTCTCCTATGCTCAACCTTGACCATCTGACAGGTCATGCATCTGTTGATATGTTGCGCCACATCGCGCTTCATCCCATCCCACCAGAAATGTCGACGCAGATCACGGTACATCTTCGTGCTACCTGGAAGGATAGATAATCGTGAACTGTGTGCCTCATCCAGAATGTCTCTGCGAAGCTGCTCGTCATTGGGTACAACGACCCGTCCTGCCTTCCATAAAATAGATTCCATCACAACAAAGTCATCAAATTCGTCCTTGATGGCACGCATGTATTCATCTCGGATCCAAGGATCTGTCTTCTGTCCCTCTACAATACGATCCCAAAGACTACTGTATCATGGAGGTACGGCGGTAGAAATGGATGCGCTTTCCTGAGGATGCCAATCTGTCAAAGATGCAAGCATATCCCACGCGTATAGCCAGTTCGCCGTATCCTCTGCATGTGCTCTCCTGCTAAGTGCATCAGCTACAACGTTTCCCTTACCAGGATGGTAAGAGATCATGCAATCATAATCCTTCAACAGCTCGAGTCATCTGCGCTGGCTCATGTTCAACTCTTTCTGATCAAATATGTACTTCAAGCTCTTTTGGTCTGTGAAGATCTCGAAATTCACCCCATATAGATAGTGTCACCAGATCTTTAAGGTGAACACAACGGCCGCCAACTCCAAGTCATGTATGGGGTAGTTCCGCTCGTGCGGTCTCAACTGTCGTGATGCGTAAGCAATCACCTATCCTCTCTGCATCAACACCGCTCCTAGACCTTCTCCAGATGCATCTGTGTATACTGCATAATCCTGAGTGACTGAAGGAAGAGCAAGAATAGGCGCTGTAGTCAATCTCTCCTTCAGTGTCTAGAAGGTCTGCTCACATAAATCGTCCCAAATAAATGCACTCCCTTCTGCGTCAGTCGTGTCAGAGGGCGAATAATGCGTGAAAATCCGCTGACAAAGCGTCTGTAATAGCCCGCTAATCCGAGGAAGCTCCGAATCTGTGTAACTATCTTGGGCTGCTCCCAAGACATGACTGCCTCAATCTTCGCAGGATCAACTGCGATACCTGCTCCAGAAATAACTTTCCTTAGAAATAAGACATGGGATAACCAGAACTCACACTTGCTCAACTTGGCATATAGCTTGTGCTCTCGCAATGTGTCCAAAATAATTCGTAGATCATTCGCATGATCCCATTCATTCCGTGAATAGATGAGTACATCAACGATGAATACCACTACAAACTTGTCCAAGTATGGACGGAAGTTTCGGTTCATTATATACATGAAAGCCGCAGGTGCATTGGTGAGCCCAAACAACATCACCACAAACTCATAGTGTCCATAGCGTGTCCTGAAAGCGGTCTTCTGAATATCAGACTCTCTAATCCTCAGCTGATGGTAGCCTGAGCGAAGATCGGTCTTCGAGAACACCGAAGATCCCTATAGCTGGTTAAACAAATCATCGATGCGTGGCAATGAATAACGGTTCTTCACCGTTCTCTTGTTCAGCTGCCTGTAATCAATGCATAACCTCATGGATCCATCCTTGTTCTTAACAAATAAAACCGGAGCACCCCAAGGTGAAGTGTTCGGCCTCACGAAACCCAAATCAAGTAACTCCTATAACTGCACCTTTAGCTCCATCAACTCGGCTGGTGCCATGCGATATGGTGTCATAGAGATCAGTTGTGTATCTGATAATAATGTGATCTCGAACTCGATCTCTCTCTCAGGAAGTAATCCTGGTAGCTCATCAGGAAATACATCTGGATATTCTGATACTACTTGGATGTCCTGTATCATCGTCTCCTGTTCAGATACTTCCCGAACAAATGCAAGGTATGAATCACAACCCTGATCAATAAGTCGTTGGGCTTGCAATACTGAAATGTACTCCACGATGGAGTCATGTATAGTACCCTCAAAAGTGAACTCGGGTAGATCTGGAATCCTGAAGACAGCCGTTGCGAGGCTCATCAGAAATCTGTGGGCACTGTGATCGATAATGTCCCCACTCGTGACATCGATAGCATCGGACTGGCCTGGTAGGTGGAGTGGCTGTATCTGTGCTCCGGGCTGGTCCTGTAGGTGGTCTGTCTGTTTGCTGCGACCTAGATGGTCGAGCGGAATCTGTGCCACGCCCGGCAAGTGCTCCTCCTAAAGTAGTCGATGGAGAAGAGCGAGCACTGTCTGAGAAGGACGAACTTGTAGGTCGGAACCGTCTGGCTGACCTCTGCTGCTGAAACGGTCGACGTATCCGTCCAAAAGATCGCCGCGGTGTAGGCGCTGCTCCAGACGAGCTCCCGAAACGTCTCCCCTTGATGTCCTCGAACTTCTCCGCAACATCGGTAGTCTCAGAGATGGATGTGATGTGTAGTCCAGCCAGCTTTTCCTGTGCCTCCTCTCGCATGCCGCTGATGAACTTTTCCAGATTCTCCTCTGGAAATGCGCCAGCTGCTCGTGTATGTCGTGACAGCTCTGTGTATTGGATAAAGTAATCTCTGGCTGTCATCTGTCCCTGACGAAGCTCTGCAAATAGTCGGCGCTGGGACTCCTTCCACTTCGAAGAAAAGAAGTGGGCTCCGAACTTCGTCTCAAAATTGTCCCATGTAGGCTCTCGGCCTAACTCAGATACTACGGCATCCCACCATCTCTCGGCAAAGTCCGTCAATGAATACTCCATGAAAGATAGCCACGTGTCTCGTGGCGTGCGAATCATCCTGAGCACCTTCATCACTCTCTTCAGCCACTGCTCAGCGACATCTGGTGTACCGGTGCCCTCGAATAAGGGAATATTGGCGCGCTGGTAGGATGTGAAAACGGACTGGTGCCTGTGAATAGCTGAGTACTCGTGCGCACCCTCGTCTGCCAAGTCCACAGGATCCTGCTCCCTGTCAAGGTCCACATCATCTACTCCATGCTAGGTACCTCCTCAAGTGGATCATCAGGATGAGGCTGCTCTACCTCAACAGACTGGTGCTGGTCCTGCCGTATTCCATCATGTGATGGATGGTACGTGAAATCTGATAGGTCATCAAACCTCATCTCTATATCTGTCTGTCTGTCGGCAATCTCAGTCTGTTGGGCCAATATCTGCTCTTGCTGACCTCGCATGGTAGCTTGCTGCTGCTGGAGGTCGGTGAGAGCAGTCAGTATGCGTGCCAACTGGTCAGTCATCTCCTGCCCTGGTCGGGATGCCATGCCTCTGCATGAGAACCATCTATTAGTCATAAAATTATGATATATGTTTTTTTCTTCTTCTTGGGATATAATATGAAAATTAATGAAAATGGTGACATCTGTGGTAATTGAATCTGAATGTCATATTTCCCTTCTCGGACTCACGATAAGTCGGAAGACTGTCGTTATCCGAGAATTTAATGCGATCAGAATTGTAATACTGCGAATGTTCGTATCAGGGTATCACAGCTCTGATACCAAAATTGTGAACCCCCGAGGATCCGGGTACCCGTTAACACACATTTCGTACTATTATATTCACATGAGATCGCACAAGTTATAGAAAAACAAGGGAATTTTTTTTCGCGCTGAAGCTATATAAGACATTCACATTCATAACCACAAAGGTAATAAAGGCAAATGCCACAAAATTTTTATTTCATTAACTTTCATTTATTTTACAACATGCACAGTGACTGACAATACATACCGTATTCCCAAAAATCTGACTGAAGAGAAAAGAAACATATTACATTATTAACCGAACAAAAACTGAGATAAAAGAAAAAACATACCGTCTGGTATAAACCCTATCTCATGGAAGCATCAATAGCTACTGAACAACAGACTGTTTGCCTGCCAAAACATGTTTAGGAAAGAAACGGAGTCACAATTGTGAATACAATCCGTAGTTTAAAATAAATAACAAGTAATTTATTGTAAAGAGAGCAAGTAGAAAGGTGGAACAAGTACAATTTACATCTACTTGCATAAGTAAAAAGATTTTCAACTGTTTGGTATGTAGTTCACATGTTCACCCCTTTTTCCCATTCTTCCTATATATATATTTTTTAAAGTTTAGATGATAAACCCTAACATATAATGATTTCCTGCATTTTAAAGATCATGATTTTGGGTCTTGAAGATTATGTTGTGGATCTTATATATAAAAAGTTGATGGCACATGTAAATGCAAATTTCTTGTCATTGAGATTATGTCATGGTTTTTGATAATGGACTGATATGATGATGATTGATTTGATCCTTAATTCTATTTACTCTTTTAAGTTAGTGGATAGTATGTGGTCTTGGTCTGTGTGTAACCTCACACTATGACTCTAAGGTATTAAAAATACCTTAGGGTTGGGGTGCCTCCGTAGGCATGCAGTGTTGTGTAATGCGTTCTAACTAAGTTCCCAACACGTCCACTAACTTATATGGATTTCGAATCAGATTATAGTCACCTCCAATCAACTTAATTTTAATTGTAATTCCTCCAACCTTAACTGGAATTTTCTCAGATGTGACTCTAAAGGATTTAGATGTAGATATGGATGATCTGGATGTAGAATCGCCAAGTCTATTGGCGAAAATAAACTCAAGCGGTGAGGTAGCCTACAAATGGCTCTTCCGTCTCGCCCTCTAGTTGGAAGTGCGGTCCAATAGAGGGATAAGTCTACTCCAAAACTACGCCACTGAGACGGGTGAGAGAGACTTCCCGGAAAAGTCACTCTAGAAAAATGGTCCGATCGGTAACGAGCAAACGAGCTCGTACGAAAAACTAAAACCGAGGATCCCTCGCCTGGGTATCCTAAAACAAAGGGTCAGCGGAACTGGTCTAAAGTCGGGATCCCAACGAGGCGTAAAAACACTGCGAGCTCGCGTAAAAATCGAGAAAGGGACTGGGATCCTAGACCCACGCACTTGGAGGCCGCTGCCCAAACTGGGTTTCCTATTCTCCCGCCCAGTTGAGAGTCACCGCGCTTTCGCACGATCAAGTGTAAAAGTCACCATGATCGGCATTTAAAAATAGTAAACATCACCAATTCACCAACATTTTCTCCCTACTTGACTTATCATATGAAACTGGTGTGACCCAACATACAATTTCTTCTATCATGATCAACAACAGATTTTCCCATATGGATTTTGTCTATATTTCGCAAATATGTTCTAATAAATTAATGCATTGGATAATTTCCTATATGATATGATAATTTAATCACTAGAACCATTTGACAAATAAAATTTACCGTAATATTTCCTACTGGAAACTCGAGCATAAATGTACGACCAACTTCAAAACATACCTATGCTTGCTTGTAAATTTTAACTGTTGAAATTCTTTGCATGGATCTTACGTTTGTATATATCTCTCTGTAAAAAGAAAAGTAATTTAATAAAACAATATAGAACCAGACTGGTTTTACTGCCCACACATACATGGCCTAATAATCTGTTAGTAATTTAGTTAATTTTCAATGGTTGGTTCTATTCGGAATAGATATGCAGAAGTGAATATAAAAAGGAGAAAAATGATAATAATAACAGTAATAATCTACACAAGCATCCGATTAGTTGTCAGCAACAAGCCCTCCCTTTTTTTTAGACATATATTATCTTTTGTAAATAAGCCCTACCTCCTTTCATTTTATTATTTTTATAATTTTTTATAAAAAATAACCTTACCAACCATTCACCGTGTGTTAATAGTTGTACATGTCATGCTAATGATGCTTCTGATAGTGAGAATATAAACATAGATTTTAGACTCTAAATTTCTAGAAATGTTGACAACTGTACAGATCATCTAAATGAAACTTAACACTATATAATGATCATGGATTTTAGAGTAGAAGGCATGCTAAATTTTTTAAAATATTAATAACTGTACAGATCATCTAATGACACTTACACCGTGCACAATAATCATGGATTTTGAGAGTATAAGGCATGCTGAATTTTTTAGAAATGATCATATCTGTAGAGATCATCCAAATGGAACTCAAACAATGCACAAAATCATGTAGTCCAACTATATAAAGTAAAATCTAAATAAAGCCTCCTGGTTGCTAAAAAAAACTCCATGGTTGAGAATCACCTCATTTCCAATTCATTTCCATCAATCTTATTTACTTTAAAATATGCAAAAATCAAACCTTATAACTTTAATACCTAAAACCCAGACATGCAGAAGTCAAATTTAATAATTTTAATTATCTAAGAACTCAGACATGCAGAAATTAAACCCCAAGGCTTATCTAAGGCTTATACAGACATGCAGAAATTAACTTTATAACTTTAAAATACATTAGAACCCATAAATAAAGAAATCAAACTTAAAAGAAGGTACTTTAACCCATCCCCCAAGGCATGGCATATATGAATATATAGTTATGAGAGGAGGAGAAATGATTGTTTCATCCATGAATGGCAGCAAAAGAATGATATAGGATTGTACCTAAAGGTATCTCAAAAAATTAGAGATATTTTTGACATGCAGTAGCTCCAAATGATTGTTTGGATGCTCTCAGGTCTTCAGGCAGCAGCTTTGGCTGCAAAGCAGTTGCTGGAGAAGCCGTAGCTGCAATGTAGCTTGGCTGAAAGGCTGCAACAGCAGCACTGGAGTGCTGGCCAATGGTTCCAGCAAGGCAAGGGGAAGAAATTTGGGCTGCCAACGGTTGGGTTTGAGAGAAAAAGAAAGTAGAAGAGGAGAAATATGGAGGGGAGTGGCTCTTCTTACGGCTGTAATTAGATAGAAAAGAGGGAGATGGGTTTGGTATTTAAGGAGGCTTGTTGATAAAATTTAGGGAGGATGATGCTTAATTGGTTGGCAAGTGTACAAGTTTTTAGAAGCCACTTGGAGGGGTATTAGGCCAAGTGTTGTGACATTAAAGAGACAATTGGGTAAGAAAGAGAGGCAAAATCAATGGCTGGAATTTTGCAACAGAAACGATTCTGCTGCTAAGAATTTATTTTATTATTATTTTTATTATTTTTCCTTTTTATTAGAGATATTAAAGTCTTTCGAAAACGTGCCTCGTACTTCGGATTTTGACGCGCAACATCTCATTTCGATCATCTCAGAATGACGGTCAATATGACTATAATATTCATATACTTTTGATTGGGTTTAGAATGCCGAACATTTCGAGATACGATTTTGATTTGGGGTCAATTTTTTTGCGAAATTAAAATATCAAACGACCTGCGATTGACGAACGGTCGATTCCTTTGGTTTTGTTTCGTCGAATCGGATCTAATGACGGTCTCGGTTTGTTTTGCGGTTTTCAAATTTGTGTCGCGGCTTTTCACGGCATGCATTACGGTGCGACCGATTTTAGTCGATTTCACCCGAACTACTTTTAATTTACGATCTATTAATCGATTTAGGTTGTTTAATGTTGCCAGATAACTTTATTAGGTTAATCGGGCCCTAATCGGGTCGGGTTCGGGTTTGTTTGAAATCCGGATGTTACAATTCGAATCGGATCTAATGACGGTCTCGGTTCGTTTTGCGGTTTTTAAATTTGTGTCGCGGTTTTTTCGCGGCACGCATTACGGTGCGACCGATTTTTAGTCGATTTCACCCGAACTACTTTTAATTTACGATCTATTGATTGATTTAGGTTGTTTAATGTTGCCAGATAACTTTATTAGGTTAATCGGACCCTAATCGGGTCGGGTTCGGGTTTGTTTGAAATCCGGATGTTACACATGCTATCTTGTGAATCGCATGCCTTCATGGCTTCATCTGTTTTAGCTGAGAAAATTCCTTTCTCTATGGCGTTTCCAGATAAAAGTTATTCTCGCTTACTCTACGTATCTTTGGTTCAGTGGCGTTTGTTCACTAGTTGTCTCCATGTCTTGACAAGCTCTCTCCTAGAGCTGTCAAGTGTGTTTTCAATGGGTACTCCAAAACGCAGAAGGGGTATAGTTGCTATGATCCTCTTAACAGAAAATATTATGTTAGCGCAGATGTTACATTCTTTGAGTCAGTCATGTAATTTTCCCCTACAAGCGACATGTTGACTTCTTCTGAGTTAGATGATGAAATTTATATGCCACCACCTCCACTCACGCCAATTATACCACCGCCTCGACAATCTCTTACCACGCCTCAGCCGCCACCTCCTACATCTCTGCCACACTCACCATCATTATCGCATTCACCACTTCTCCCATCTCCTGTTGTTGTCGTTCCACCCTTACCACACTTCTATACCCATCGGCCTCCTTCTCGCGATCAATGCCTGTCATCCAGCATGATCAATGTATATTCTGAATATATTGTTTCTAATGATGGGTCTGACGAGACTTCTGGACAGGATCCTATACAGGATCATTTACAGATTGAAGAAGTTCCCAATGATCTGGATGTTCCTATTGCTCTTCGCAAGGCAAAGCGTGGCTGTGCCTCATATCCCCTTGCCTCTTAGGTTACATTTGTCTGCCTTACAAGGGAATTTCGAAGGATTGCTATTGCTCTTGCTGCGGTGGACATACCACAAAATTATTAGGAGGCCTTGAAGGACAGTCATTGGTGTCTAGCCACGAAAGAGTATATGGCTTCTCTACAGTCACGAGGTACCTGGAGCTTAGTAAATGCTCCTACTGGAGCATCTATTGTCAACTGCAAATGGGTATTTACTATTAAACACCATGCATATGGGAGCCTTGATCATTGCAAGGCTAGTGGCACGAGGATTTACATAGACTTATGGCGTCGATTATCTTGGTACTTTCTCTCCTGTTGCTCGCGACTCCATTCTACGTGTTCTACTTTCTGTTGCTGAGGTTCATGATTGGCCTTTATATCAGCTCGATGTTAAAAATGGTTTTCTGTAGAAGTCTACATGCAGCAGCCTCCGGGGTTTGTTGCTGAGGGGGTGTATCAGCAGGTTTGTAGACTTCACAAGGCCATATATGGTCTTAAGCAGAGTCCCAGGGCATGGTTTCAGAAGCTCTGAATCTGATTGAAAAGCAGGGGGGTTTAAGAGGTCAAATACAGATCATTCATTATTTTTGCAGAGAACACCCAGAGGTACAACTGTTATCATGGTATATGTTGATGATATACTTGTTACAGAAGATGATGTGCAAGGGATAAAGAAGGCAAACGAATTCTTTGGTTGGCAGTTTGTAATCAAAGATCTTGGCACCCTAAGGTACTTCGGTTAGAGTTTGCCAGGAATGCGCAAGGTCTTGTGATGACCCAAAGGAAGTATGTTTACGGATATACTAATCGAGACATGCATGAGTTGGTGTCGACCCTCTACTACTCCTATGGATCCCAGTATGAGATTATATGATGGTGATATATGTGAGGTTGACATGAGGAGATACAGAGAGTTGGTGGAAAAACTCCTGTATGTTACTATCACTAGACCTTGACATCTCTTTTGCTGTAAGTCAGGTGAGTCAGTTTATGGAGCAACCCAGACAGGTACACATGGATGCTATATATTATATATATATGATATTACGGTACCTGGAGTCTTTTCCATGTACAGGACTGCTATTCAGAAAAGGATCAAGTCTCTCTGTTTCTGCATGTGCAGATACAGATTATGCAGGGTGTCCTAAAGATAGGATGTCAACTTCGGGCTTTGTTGTGTTCATTGTCAGTTCTCTTGTTTCTTGGAAGAGTAAGAAACAAACTGTTATTGCTAGGTCAAGTATCGAATCTGAATATAAGACTATGGTGCAAGCAAGCATAGAAATGATGTGGGTTCGAGCAGTGCTAGCAGATTTGCATATAGATGTACCTCTTCCTATGCAGTTACAATGTGACAATCAAGCTGCCTTGTTTATTGTAAACAATCCTGCATTTCATGAAAGAACGAATCACATTGAAGTAGACTGCCATTATACAAGAGATATGATCCAGAAGGGCTCGATTTCCACCACTCATGTCAGTTCAGGAGATCAAACTGCTGACATCTTCACCAAGCCGTTGCTCAGAGGACCGTTCCATAAATGTTTATCCAAACTGAGCATGATCGACATCTATGCTCTATTTTGAAGGGGAGTGTAGAAATATTTCTTATTTCTGTACCGTTACCTTATTTTCCTTTATGTTCTGTTCTCCTATATAATTTACCCATAGGTCTCTCCTCTATATAAGAGAGCCTAGGGTTCCAAGGAATAAACAACTTTTCTATTTTTCCCAACAATGGCAAACGACAGAAGGAGAATCTTGATAATTCGATTGAGATATAGGGGGTATATGGGTGACGGGTGAGGCAGAAATCACAAGGGAAGTGACGGACTATTTCAAGAACATGAGCAGACGGGCGCCACACAATGGTGGGAGGTGGTTGGGAGAAGGAGTGACTGCTGTATCTGATAATGATGTAGAGGAGTTGACGAGGCTTTTCGATCTGCAGGAAATTCGTGTGGCTTTATTCGATCTCAACCCAGACGGGTGCCTTGGTCCATGTGGCTTAAGGATTTTCTTTTACAGAGAGTTCTTGGATCTTATTTCTGAGGAGATTTTGGAGGTGACAAAACGAATTTGCAAAAGGGAAATATGGTTTTGATAGGATCAATCGATTCTTTATTTTCTTACCCCCAAAGAAGGATGTGGTTATAAAAGTGGAGGACATGCCTATTGCTCTTTCGAATGCAATATATCTGATTATGGCAAAAGTGGTAGCAAACCGCCTGAGAGAGGTTGTGAACAAGATTATTTCACTGGTCCAAATCGCTTTCCTTCCATGTAGACATCTTATGGATTGTGTTGTCTTGACTTTAGAGATTGTTGCTGACTGGTGTAGGCAGAAAACAAAGGGAGTTTTGTGGAAAGTTGATTTCTCGAAGGCCTACGAATGTGTCAATTGGCGCTTCATCTGGGCATCTATGCACTAACGTGGCTTTCCTGATAAGTGGATTACTTGGATGAAGAGGTGCATCATTACTGCATCATGTGCATTACTTGTGAACAGTGAACCGAATAAGGGATTCTTCAAACCCCAACGAGAGGTCAGATAGAGATGTCCTTTGGCCCCGCTCCTTTTTGTTTTTGCGACTGATGCTCTATTAGTCATGGTGGGTTTCTGCAATGGGTATTCCAAGGACGAGATCTCGATCTCGATCCTTTAATATGCTGATGATACGGTTATGTTTATAGACGGGGATCCGATGAGCAGCAAGTGTGTCTCGACGGTTCTTGATATTCTCAGGGCCGTTTCATGGCTGAAAATTAACATGGAAAAATTAGAATTCGTTCCTTTTAGGCTCCAGGAGGAGATAGTGGATTGTGCTGGTTGGTTACGATCACCTAGGGGCTCTTGCTGTTGTGTTATCTTGGAGTTCCTTTGGTTGCAGGGAAGATGAATATGGGGGATTGGCTCCTGGTGATTCAGAAGCTGGAGTAGAGGCCGGTAAGGTGGAAGTCGATTTGTTTATCTAGAGGTGGTAGCTTGGTGCTGTTGCGTTCGATTCTTTCCACGGTCCCTATTTTCTTCCTTTCTTCCACAATACTCCTGGTTATGGTAATGAAGAGGGTTGAGGGCATCATGAGGAGATTCTTTTGGTCCTCCTCAGGGAGGACAAACGACTTTCACCTAGTGGATCAGAAGATGATCACATGTTCTAAGAATGATGGTGGCCTCGAGGTTCACAGTTTGGAGAAGATGAATAAGGCTTTGCTTAGCAAGTGGGTTACACACATTTGGGGAGATTGTGATAGATTGGTATGCAAATTTATTCGCAAGATTTACGTGTACGATACTTCCTTTCCCAACACTAGGGCGCTCGAGCATGCACCATTATATTTATGGAGAGGCATTTATGGTGTGGTGGAGGAGATTCACCCTTTTTTGAGATCGGTTCTTGGAAGCGGTGATGATTTCAAGGTATGTACTGACATTTGGCAAGAGAGAGGGGCCCTGGAGGTGCGCTTTCCATGACTGGCGGCGATGGCCAAAAACTAGGACGCTTCGGTGGCGGAGACTTGGGATGGGCGGTCCTATTTTCTGACTTTTAGGACAAAACTTTCAGACCAGAGGTTTGAAGAGTTACTGGTGATGCTTGAGGAGCTGGAAAGTATGGCGGGGTCCACTTATGGGCAACATTCCTGGTGCTGGGGTGACTGCGTATTCTTAGTGGGGAAGGCTTACAAAACATTGAAGGGCCCTATGGTTTTTGACCGGGGTGGTTGTGAGGCAGATTGCAGAAGGATATGAAGGTGGGAGGTCGTAGCTCGTGTCAATGTCTTTCTTTGGATTTTTCGGAGGGACAGACTCCTTTCTGGGGAACGGTTTGCACATTTCATCCCGAATGCGAATTCTACATGCGTACAGTGCCATGCAAGGCCTTAAATGTCGTTTTCGGTCACCATTTCGGTATCGACCAAAACAGAATCTCGATGGAATTTCGGTGGAATTTCGACCGAAATTTCGGTCATTTCGGTCATTTTTTGTACTAGCACCCCCATATTTCGGTCGTTTCGGTCATTTCGGTGGAATTTCGATTTCGACTGGATATCGATATTCGACAGAAATTCGACCGAATTTCGCTGAAATTTGAGGCCATGGTGCCAGGAAGAGGTGGAGGATGCGATTCACTTATTTTTTAGATGCAAATGGTCATTGGACGCTTGGAACCTGCTAGGGGCCCCAGCATTTCGTCTCGACAATACATCAACTTTCTGGGATTCTATTGGGAAGGTTTGGAATGTCACAGTTAAAGAGAGAACTAGATATTTAACGTTAATTTGAGCTATTTGTCATGCTAGAAATGGGGCGGTGTTCCATCAGAACCATATATACACATAAAATGTGGTGGTCCATGCTAGGGTGCTACGTGAGAGTTGGGACTTATAATCTTTTTTGAATTTTCTTACTTGCTACATGCATGTAATCCTTTTTGAGGAATTAAATGGTGATTTTTTTGGACGCACACCTACATGGTGGAGGTTCTTTTTCCTTAAAAAACAATGTTTAGAATGAAATCTGTGAGGTATTTTGTTTTTTACAAATAGTAAGCAGTAAAGAAAATTTTGTATTTTATTTTTATTCTGTATAATACGAAAATACCTTTAAAACATATTATACTTATTTTTTTATGATTTTTTATGAATTAGTTTTGTTTTTTATAAGTTTTGAAGAATATTTTGATTTTTTGGGTTTTGATATTTGATTTTTATTTAGTTCTTGGATAGTATATAGACTATAGTAAACTATATATGTAATATAATTTTTGTGGAATTTTTTGGTGTATTTGTATTTTTATATATTTAGATGTTTGAGTATATTTGTAGTTAGTTTTTGAATTGTTGAAAATATAAACTGATTATTTTTCAAAATAAAGGTTATACTATATATAGTATGTTATGTAGTATATATATATATATTTATTTGAGTTTTATACTTTGCATTTGATTTTTATATGAAATTATATGTATTAGTATTTAATACTTATGTATTAGTATTTAATGATATATAGGGGGTATATATGCAATTATCAAAAATTAAAGGGTTAGTATAAATATATAAATGACAGAGGGGGTTTCACGGAAAATCTCTGCTCATGCATGTAAGGCTCACATGTATGAGTCTATACATGGACCTGTTAGAGATATCACAAGTATGAGGGTTTTAAACGTAGAATACCAAGCAACCATGTGCACTGATCACCTAGTCTGAATTTTCATCTGCACCTGTACGCAAATTAACTAACACCCAAGGGCATCACCGTAATAATTCTAATATCTTGTGAGGCTTCACGTGAGAAGCTGTTCAGAGGGACCTGATCGTGAATCAAATATCTACCGAGGGTGTTCACGCAAATACACTAAAAATATCTCAGAATACAAAGTTTTGAAACCCGGACCGGGCCTACCGGTTTGACCGGTCCGACCGATGAACTGGGCATGGACCGGTCGGGTTAACCGGTTCTTGCCTGTTCGTTTCGAATGTTCAAATTTTAGTCAATCCACTGGTTCAACCTATTATTTTTAACTTGAGTTAACCAAGTTCAACCGAAGTTGAACCGTATTTAAATTTTAATTTATTTAAAAATAATGCTAGTAGTGGGAGTTGAACCCATGACCTTTGGTTATCTATTTCAAACTCCTAACCATCTACTCTAACATAACTTTTTGCATGTAATGAGTTTTAAATATAATTTAAACTACTATTATGTTATAGAGCATCTAGTCCAAATAATATATATATATATATATGATATGTATGACAATTGATGCACATACGAAAAAATATTTTATGTATAGTATGAAATATACTATGTATTTTATTTCTATTTCAAGTATATTTCAGTCGAAGCAGGGGAGAAACGTGTATACATTTTGTTTCATTTTTGTTTAATTAGCCAGTTCAACCATTTTTTCTCACTGGTCCGGTTTTATCCAGTTTTAAAAAATGTTGACATCATCATCCTGTTGAATCGGTTTGATTACATAGTTCAACCCGATCCGACCATTTCGGTAAGGTCCGGTTCGGTGTCCAGTTCAGTTTCAAAAACATTGCAGAATAGTTCATGTACAGTAGTGCACGTGCCTACCGCTTTAGCAGTGGGCAGCGGGCGGCTATGATTCATTGGTGGCAAGCTGATCGGTTGACAACTGTGCAATCTGGAGGCTCTCGTGTTCTTCTCCAAATGGTTCTCGCTGCTGATGACGATCAAATCTGCTGCAGAACTCGATTGACGCTCTATAGGTGTTGGATGTGCATCAGAAGCTTTCTCTAATCTGCTGTGATGGTGTCTCCTCCAGACGATCCTTCTGATGCAATCGGATCTACAGATGTTGCGTGTTACATGCGCTCTAGGTGAATGATGGTTCCCTGATCTGTTGCTCGATGATGCACGGCTCCAAGCTACGGGTGCTCTGTTTCGATCATGGTGCAGTGGCTTCTTGTTGGTCTTGATTTGCTTCAGGATATGATGCTTGCTTGGTTTAATCTCCAGTAGGTGTTGCTTCATGGTTCTTTGTCTTCAACGATGGAGTTCTCATCAAGCAGTTCTCGATCAGGTTCAGATGCAAGTGGCAATCAGATCAAGTGTATCTCCAACAAACCCATTTCGTCTCCAGGTGCTGTACTTGGTAGGGACTCCAATTGAGGACCTGCAACTGCAAAGGCACAAATTGACTCGATATGATTGTCTCGGTCTTATAATACAGGGGACTAGATGTATGGATGCTCCTATCGGATGCGATAGAGAAGGAGCGAAGCTCCGATCATCGATCGTGATCACAAGTGGATAGACATATGGAGAGATAGACAACCTCGAGAGGATTGAGATGTGGATGATGTAATCAGACATGGTTTGGTTTGCATTCCAGATAGAAATCAAAGAGGAAGAGAGATTTGAGAAAAGAATAGAGACATCGAGGGGAGAAGAGAAGGATTGAGAGGAGAAGAGAAGAGAAGGAGAGGAACATAGACCCAACCTGAGAAGGATGAACGAATTAGTAGTGGAGGAAGTCGCCTGTGGGCAGAGCTCAACGGAGCTCCGTGGATGCTTGCCTCGACGCACAGCCGGTCGGAGGCTATGCGTGACAAAGCTATGCTCATGTCGGCGATCGCGTCGGGTTCTCCTTGTTCCTCCTCGTTGCAATGGCGGAGCAGAGCTCACTATCACTCTCGCTCTCTCTTGACCAGAGCTCAATGGACTCGAAGATAGGGAAAATGGTAGATGGGAACAAGGTCTGAAAAAACGAAAGGCTGAACGAGGCATTTTCCTTGGAAGCGAGGCGAGGCATAGCCTTAAGGCGGTCGAGGCGTAAGCCTCAGTTTGTATAGGAAAATAATTACAAAATGTATAATAAATATATTTATTAGTGAAATAATATAATCTAACAAACATAGAATATATAACTGTTGACGCATATGCTTTATTTATATCATTTTGTTATTTTATTTTCTTGCCATTCTCTTTATGTAATTTACCCATAGGCTACTCTCCTATATAAGAGAGCCTAGGGCTATGGAATAGAGTATCTCTTTCACGTTTCCCAACATGGTATCAGAGCGACGGTCCTAGACCGGAGTTCCTGAAACCCTAACCCTAACCCTACCCGCCGGCCCTCTCTCTCTCTCCTCCTCTCTCCGCAGATCGGCGCCGCCTCTCCTCTTCTCTCCGCAGATCATCTCCAGCGCTTCCTCAGGCGCACCAAGGCGTATCTGCGGCAGGATCTCCAGCGCCTTCTCCGATCCAGGCGCATCGGCGCGCACCAGGCGCATAAGCGCACATCAGCGCGCATCAACGCGCATCGCCGCACATCAGCGCACATAGGCGCACATCTGCGCACATCGGCGCACATCAGCGCACATAGGCGCACATCTGCGCACATCGGCGCACATCAGCGCACATAGGCGCACAATCCAGCAGGCGTTCTGTGCGTCATTGGCGCACATTCCAGGCGCACATCCAGCCGTGCATTGACGCACATCCAGTGCATCAAGTCCAGTAACTATCGTGCATATACACGGTTTTCAACCCTAAGCCGCAGATCATCAACATGGGTTTAGTTGCGTGAGGTCTACACGTGCAACTAAACCCACTTATGTCGTTGTAGACAAATCTCAGTATCTGTCAATCGTCCCAGTCTTCTGTTCAATATGTCAGAGAGCAAGGCAGATCTTCCATCTATTGGCGCATTCCGTGGTCCAGCGCCTATTGTCAAGATGGACGGTACCAATTATGAACTGTGGGCAATGCAGTTCATGAGCATGATGAAGTCTACTGGTAAGAAGCATATTCTTACCGAACCAGAGCCTGCTGAGAAGACTGGAATATATGCCTCCTGGGAGGCTGATGATGCTTATGCCAAGGTGTGGCTATCTGGCACATTGGCTATTGAGATCGCCAATGACATTCTACATCAACCCACAGCCAAAGACATGTGGGATATCCTAGCAGCGACATATTCTCAGGCGAAGAATGAGACCAAGATCCTGCAACTACAACATGATATATTCACAATTAAGCAGAATGGCCGCCCATTACATTCTCTCTACACATCTTTGAGAGGAATGTTTGAGAAGCTCCATAGCTTCATACCTCTTACCGCCACACCAGAACAGCAGAAGACATACAGGAATGCGACGATGGTGGGTGTGTTTCTCGCTGCACTCGATCCAGAGTATGAGGCAGCACGTTCACAGATTTTGGCGGACTCAACTATTCCTCCCATGGAGGAAGCTTTTCACAGATTGAGCAGGATTACTGTACCTTCCGCAGCCACTAGTCAGAATCCCTCAGCCATGGCAGCCAACAGAGGTCGTGGGTCTCAATACCAGGGCCGTGGACGTTTTCCCCGTGGAAGGGGTGGCCGCACTAGGCCAACATGCTCATATTGTCACAGAGTCGGCCATACTGAAGACACATGCTACTCAAAGCATGGATTTCCTGCATCTGCACGAGCTGCTGAGCAGATAGAGCCCCCGTCTGCATCTACACTGGATCAACGATTTGATGATCTGGTTGCCCGTCTTAGGGGCATTATACCACCATCTGGCCCAGCACCGCCGTCAGAGAATCATACTGATGCTGCTGCTTCTGCTTCTGCCTCTACGAGTACTTCAGGTAGTACACTTGCTCTTCACAGTAGTAGATCAGATACATTGCCGTGGATCATGGACTCGGGCGCTACACATCACCTATGTGGCGACCAGAGCCTACTTACAGGATATACTCAGATTCCTCCAGGACGGACAGTAGTGATTGCCAATGGCACTCATTCCCCTATCACGGGTCAGGGGGAGATTAGATTGACATCCTCGATGCAGCTCAAGAATGTTTTGCATGCACCGCACTTTTCCATGAATCTGTTGTCGATTAGTCAGATTACGAAGGATCTCCATTGTCGAGCTATTTTTGATTCATCTTCTTTGATTTTTCAGGACATCCGTACGGGCAACGTGATTGGTCATGGCTATGAGCAAGGAGGCCTTTATCGTCTGAACCAGGCCTCGTTTGCCGGAATCACAACATCTCCCGCAGAACAAGTATCTCCTCTCCTGTGGCATCTGCGCTTCGGTCATTTACCGCTTCAGAAGTTGCGTCTAGTCCTACCCTATAGTCTGTCTCACACAACTGTCCAGTGTGAAGCGTGTCAGTTGGGAAAACATCACAGGTCTTCTTTTCCCAGTAGTCAAGGTCGGAGTAGTAACTCCAAGTTTGAGTTGTTTCATGTCGACGTCTGGGGTCCGAGTCGTGTTCCCGATCATCAGGGGCACAGGTTCTATATTGTATTTGTGGATGATTTTTCTAGAGCATCATGGGTATTTCTAATGAAAAATAAGTCTGAAGCTGGAGATATTATTATTCACTTTCTAAATGAGATTCAGAATGTCTTTTCCACAACGGTCAAAATTATGAGAACTGACAATGCCTTAGAGTTGTGCACCAACAATCTAGCCAAATACTACTCCTCAAAAGGGATTGTTCACCAAACATCTTGTGCTCATACGTCTCAACAAAATGGGGTTGCAGAAAGAAAACACCGTCATCTTCTTGATGTTACAAGGTCTCTTCTCATTCAGAGTCATGTCCCGTATACCTACTGGGGTGATGCAGTCCTTACTGCATGTTATCTTATAAATCGTATGCCCTCGTCTGTCTTGAATGAACAGGTTCCTTTCTCACTTATATATCCTGACAAGGAGCTGTTTATTCTTACCCCTCGTGTCTTTGGGTCTGTTGCATTTGTCCATCAGTTGTCGCCCGGTTCTGACAAGCTCTCTCCTAGGGCTGTCAAGTGCGTCTTTGTGGGGTACTCCAGAACTCAAAAGGGGTACAAGTGTTTTGACCCTGTACGTCGGCGGTATATGATCAGTGCAGATGTTACATTCTTTGAATCTATCATGTATTTTTCAGAATCCGGGAACATGCAGCCACCACCATTGTCTCCTGATACCGTATTCATGGCACCACCAACATCACAGCCGTCGCCTTCAGTACCACCACCACCACCACCACCACCGCCACCAATAATATCCCCCTTACCATTCCATTACACCCGACGGCCGAATCAAGCTCATGGCCCTGACCAGTCAACTAGCTCGCCTATGGTATGTAATGAAAATATTAATGTTGATGAATCTGACGACATTTCTCAGCAGGATGCAGTACAGGAGCAGGGTACTACTACAGAGGATCTAGATGTCCCAATCGCTCTACGAAAGCAGAAGAGAAGCTGTGCCAAGTATCCAGTATCAGCTGCGGTTTCGTTTGAGAGGCTATCTGGACCATTCAGGACGTTTGCATTGGCACTCTCAGCTACAGATATTCCACGGAACCATCATGAGGCTTTGCAGGACTCTAGATGGCGGCTAGCAATGGAGGAAGAGATGGCGGCTCTTCAGTCTCGAGGTACATGGAGCCTGGTTACCATACCTCCAGATGTCACCCCAGTGAGTTGCAGATGGGTGTTTACAGTGAAACATAATGCAGATGGTTCTATTGACAGGTACAAGGCACGCTTAGTTGCAAGAGGCTTCACACAGACATATGGGGTGGATTACCTTGACACGTTCTCCCCTGTAGCTCGTCATTCCACTCTGCGGATACTCTTATCAGTTGCAGTTACTAGAGACTGGCCGCTCTATCAACTGGATGTGAAGAATGCTTTTCTGTATGGTGATCTGCAGGAGGAAGTCTATATGCAACAGCCACCAGGTTTTGCTGTTGAGGGGGAGTGTTCCAAGGTTTGCAGATTACATAAGGCCATCTACGGCCTTAAGCAGAGCCCCAGAGCATGGTTCCAGAAGTTGTCAGACCTCTTTGAGAAACAAGGATATAAACGCTCCAATGCTGATCATTCCTTGTTCGTGCAGAAGACGGCGAGAGGTATTACTGTAATCATGGTTTATGTTGATGATATCTTGATTACAGGTGATGATGACCAAGGCATTAAGCAGGCAAAGGAAAAGCTGGGGACTGAGTTTGTCACCAAGGACTTGGGAGTCCTTAGATATTTTCTGGGGCTGGAATTTGCTAGAAATCCATATGGGTTAGTCATGACACAGAGGAAGTATGTCACAGATCTACTGAATGAGACAGGTATGCTAGGATGTCGGCCTGCTACGACACCAATGGATCCTAGCATGAAGTTGTATGATGATGACACAGAAGAGGTCGACAAGCGAAGGTACAGAGAACTGGTAGGCAAACTACTATATGTCACGATCACTAGACCTGATATATCGTTTGCAGTGAGTCGTGTGAGCCAGTTCATGGAGCAACCACGTCAGGTCCATATGGATGCAATACACATGATTTTGAGATATTTAAAATCATCTCCAGGTGCAGGCTTGCTATTTAAGAAAGGAAAGGAGATTTCTGTCACAGCATGTGCGGATGCAGACTACGCAGGATGCCCCAAGGACAGAAAGTCAACATCAGGGTTTGCAGTTTATGTTGGAGATGCTATAGTTTCGTGGAAGAGCAAGAAGCAGACAATAGTAGCCAGATCCAGTGCTGAATCAGAATATAGGGCTATGGCCCAGGCCAGCACAGAAATGATGTGGGTGAAATCCTTACTTGCAGATCTATGCCTTGACATACCTCTTCCTATGATGTTGGAATGTGACAATCAGGCCGCCTTATTCATTGCAAATAACCCAGCGTTTCATGAAAGGACCAAGCATATTGAGGTCGACTGTCATTACATACGTGACATGATTCAGAAGGGGTTTATTACTACATCTCACGTCACATCAGAGAATCAGACTGCTGATATCTTCACCAAGGCACTACTTAGAGGCCCATTCCAGATGTGCGCGTCCAAGCTGAGCATGATTGATATCTATGCTCCATCTTGAGGGGGAGTGTTGACGCATATGCTTTATTTATATCATTTTGTTATTTTATTTTCTTGCCATTCTCTTTATGTAATTTACCCATAGGCTACTCTCCTATATAAGAGAGCCTAGGGCTATGGAATAGAGTATCTCTTTCACGTTTCCCAACAATAACAATGTAATATATGATGATATTATGAAGATAAGAACATAAAAGGATATGTCAATGTCATAAATCTTTTTACTAAATATCTAACCAGTCAAAAGGAAATCATTGACTATAACTATCACTAATATTTATCAAAAAAAGATTGGTTATAATTGTCATTATAGATATCCAAGTTGTTGATATGAATCATATGATTTGAATCCTGACCCTATATTCTACTGAATGCAGATGAAGAATGGTTTGATGTCCCCCTATGCCACCATACCCTACTAGCACAGGGGTCTCGCTGCCCGGTCAACGAGCTTGGGGAGATAGGGGGTGTCCAGGTTGGCCCCCCTTGTGGGGGTTGTAGGGGGCAACACCCCCATCCCAATTTTTTTTCTTATATGAGTATTCAAATTCACACACAATTTCTTATATGTTTAAGAGTTCTCTGAAATAATTGGACATGTTAATGGATATATGAATATGAAAGATGTCAAAATTATGCATTCATCTTGCATAAATATATACTCAACAAGTAGGCATTTATAAACATATGAAAATACGAATAGAACTAATTATTTTCTTTAAAAAATGCTTGAAAAAAATCTCTAACGCCTTAGTGCCTCGCCCTGCCTCAGTGCCTTGCCCCGCCTCGACTGCCTCCGGCATCCGAGGTGCACGCCTAAACCAAGGAGCCCGAGGCGGTCGCCTCAAGGCATTTTCTCATTGCCCCGTTTCTCCTCGAGCGCATTTATGCCTCGAGGCACGTTTTTTCAAACCATGGTTGGGAGTTCCTGGAAGAGAGGAGGGTCTATTTGTAGGAGAGGATGGAGATTGAAGGAGGCCCATGTTCATTGAACCTGGACAGAAATCCATCCTGAGGAGACTTGGGGAGCACTGCGATGGGATGTCATCACCGACGAAGGAGAGTAGGCTGCTAGGTTTGTTAGCCAGTTGGGAGAGAAGGAGGAGGAAAGAGAATATGAAGGAGGAATGAAGAAGAAGAGAAGGGGAAGAGGGGGCTTTGACTGGTCCACTCACTCTTGAGATGACCAATGAGGTGTTGTCACATGACTGAATGAGAAGGGAAGGCAGAAAAGCTAAAATAAGGAAAAAGACAACAATTATATATGATGTACAAAATACTATATAAATAAATACATAGTAAATTAACTTAAATAAGTAAATAATATGATAGCAAATATAAATAATTTAATAAATTATTTAATGATGAATTTTAATAATTAAATGAATTAATTTAATTGGTTAAATAATATAAATAGTATAATTTATAAGTATAAGTAATATATATATATATAATATTTTAAAGATTTTCCATCGATTATTGTTATTATAAATAAATTATTTTTTTATATTTTATTTATTTGATATATAGTTTAAGGATTATAAATATTTTTATTTTATTTTAATAACATTATGTAATGAGTTAAATAATTAGTTATTTGTACAATATAGGTCATTATACTTATATAATAAATATACACATTTATTTTTGATTATTTTAAATTGATATTTTTTTATTTTTTATTTTATATAATTATTATTAAATATAATAAAAATAATAAAAATAGGAATACAAAGAAAATAAGATGAATAAAAATAATAATGAGAGAATATACGGTTGTAAAAATATCATGGCACCTCAAAAGTCAACTTTTGCATATTAACTCCGATTTTAATGAAATTACTTTCATTTTTAATATAATTTAATTCTAAATACAATGAAAGCAAGTTTGGTGAATTTTAATCTTATTGGGAGTAGATATTTAGCTTTGAATGTTCATTTTACAGCTTTTCGGTTCTTTGTACCATGTTATTTATACATTAAATAATTTTTGTTAAATTTTTATAATTTAATCTACATTATTATGAACAACTTTGAAGAAAAAAATATTTTGATTTGATGTTATCTGAATGATAAATAAAATAAGTGCTTATTTATATGTAAAAAGTGAATAATGTGTATATGTACAACATGTGATATATATTTTCTGATATGTTTATAAGTTAAGATTCTTATCTCCCTCTACTTATTTATCTTATTGACCAAGTCAATATTGACCTGATCTCGGGGTAGGATTGATATGTACATATTTGCATATTTACATCCTTCTTTCCTTTATTTTTTCTTTTCTCTTTATTCGTTTATTTTAGATTAAATAATTGTTAAATATACAAAATAAACAATTGGAGTTAGTATGTTAATTAATGACAACTAGTTGATATTTACATGTATTTTACCAAGGATTCCAGAGAAAATGAAAGAATAAAGGAGACGAATCATGGATTCATCAATGATTGAGGCATGAGGCGAACATGAGACGTTCTTCGAGGTGTTACTGATTTTCTGAGCATTTTTTATGTAAATCATTTGTCCTATTGGCAGCTTCAGATGTTTATAAAGGTTTAGTTATGGTCTCAAAAAAAAATAAAGGTTTAGTTATTTATGATATAAATTATACAAGATGAATGCTTAAATTTGATAGCTTTCGTGTTCATCTTTACCATCAAACAAGCCCAATTATGTCAATAAATGCTTAACATTATACCCTTAAACATACGAATCCGTCGTAAACTTAATTTTAAGGAGTGTTCACATAATGAGTTATGTAATGTACTGAGAAGAACAAACAAGATACATATACTACTCCCATACAAACGGATCCCAGAGAGACTCTCGTCTTGTTGGGAGTACGATACGACATGAGGGGATGCATACCCGATTCTTCAACCTGCATCAGATGGTTAGACTTCAGGGGTATATCAACAGACTCGCTCTTTGATTACAAGGAAATTTAGTAAAATGGAATATACAGTTGTGTATCTTTTCTTTCGGTATTCATATATTTATAATTTCATTATATTATATAGTGATATACAATGTTCACGAAATTGGTCTATGTGGCCGCATATGCGTGTACGACACCTTCAGCGCACCGCTTTGATGAATCTCTCCATTATACGCCTATTACGTTTATGCATGCCGCATATGCGGGCCGTGTAATCACCTATGCTCTCTGTACGCCCGTTTTAGGTTTTAATTGGATTTGGTTCTTAAGATCCGGATATGATTAGGTTTTTTGATCAACTGATTCCATGCTTGTTTGTCCTCGTTTCTCCAGCGAGCAAGAACCCTACTAGGTCTCGAAACCTATCCACCGCCACCCTTGTTTCTCCTCTAACCTCTGCCTGGAAGCGATTCCGCCTTCGAGCGCCGCTGCTCTGCCTCCAAGGCTGAGGGAAGCTCCTCCGCCTCCAGCTCGAAGCCACTCCACCTCCCAGTGCCTCCGAGCGGCTCCGATCCGCCCTCTTAACCTCCCAGCTCCTCCGTGTGAAGGCCATTCACCTCCCAACTTCGTTCAACCTCTGCCATGTAACCTACTTTTTTTTCACTTTTTCTTGTTATTTTTTGGAGAAAGTAATATGCAGTTGGGATATTACTTTTTTGTTGTTAAAAAATGGTTTGATGTCTGCTCTTGATGTTCTGCTGTCCGCAATAGATTTATCTTCAATTTTATCTTGTTTATGAGAGTCTAATGCTAATCTTTCAAGTCAAATTGGAGCATTTGGATGTTTTTCTTTGGTGATTGTTGTCAATTATGTATGCTAACTTTTCTATTGAAGTATTGATATGTGATTAATAGAGATTGTTTTGAGCACTATATGAAAGTCAATTTTCTTAAATCTTGTGTTGGACCATAATTATACATAAATTTAGTTCAGTTGTAGTCGATTCTGTATATATTTATTTATTTTTAAATAAAAAATTAAACAAACTACGTAGAACCACATATACCTCGTATATGCCTCAGCATACCGCTTAGTCGTTATTCAGTGACATGTCCGATTGCATACACATACCATTTTCCTGAACTTTGGTGATATATATATATATCATATGTTAGTCAGAATATATATAATTTCATTAGTATATATTTTGTTGTAATTTTCATAGGCATTTATCCTTATAAACCAAGGCTTACACCTCAGCCTCAAGGCTACGTCTCACCTCGATTGTAGGGAAAGCGCCTTGTTTCGCTTTTCGTTTTTTCAAATCTTGCTAACATGTTGATGATAGGAGAATGGGAAGGTTTGATGTGTGGGGGGGGGGTCAAGAGAGGAGGGGATTTGATTTGCCAACTTGGCAATCCATTTCGATGATTTCTTTGAACAACCTTTTTTTTTTGGAAAGATTTTTAAATATCTACAAGATATTAGTCGGACACTGGAGTTATGCAGTAGTTATACACTTTCCTTATCCCCTCCCCCATGGAATATATTGAGTATAACTCTATTGAACATTTAATATATAGAGAACATTTATCTAACATTAGATGATAGTTTGGTCGTCATAACATCACTCATGCACCTTCTACTAAGAACCATCAAACAATCAGCACATGGGCATTTTGGTCACCTATTTTTATTTAGTCCTGTTAATCCAGTCTAATATTTTTCCAGTTTAAACCAGTTTGATGCTTGCATCATACTTAGGTTGAACATCTGCATTGGCACTTAAAATTTGCTCATGCCATATTTGCTCTCAAGCTTGCAAAAATCGACCTACTAGGTCGAGTAGTCAGCTCGATTACTCGAATCGGCATACTGACCGATCCGATTTGAGCTAGTCGGTCTTTAGTTGGTACACCGATTAGTCAGGCCGACTAGTCGGGATAGTCGACCGACTAATCGGCCGATTTTTGCAAGTAGGATCTGAGGATCCGAATCCGAAATGCCCATTTACAGAGATTTTAGGTTACTGTTAGACAATAACCTAAAACCCCCACGCAAACACCCAAACACCCGATACCCCCGACACCTCCTGCCCATCGCCGCGCGATATCTCCCCCCACCGCTGCCTGCTCCCGACTCCGCTCGCCGCTCACTGCTTCGACCGCCGCTTGCTCCGGTGTCGCCGCCTACTCCTATGTTGCCACCTACCCCGTCAGTTCATCCGATCGCTACATCTGAACCTCGCCTGTTCAATTCGGTTAGGGTTTTTTTTTATGTTTTTGCTATTTTTTATTATAGTTTGTTGCATAGTGAAATATGGGCATGCTTCTTGGATGAGTTTTGCTTTCTATGTGATCCACATGTAATGAATTGAATATAGTTAATGGAAAAATATAAGCATATGGTTCATATTGTTAATGAGTATAGACGGTATAGTTAATGAATAGAAGATTATAGTTAATGAATAGAATATTGTTAATGAATAAAAGATAAGCATATGGTCGATTTTGTATTTCCTATTTCTAAAAAAACATGAATTTTATATATTGACTTATGTAGGTGTTGTAGTTCGTTTGTTCTTATTTAAACGCAAAATGAAATTGTGTGTTCTTAAAGTAATAATTATTAACTTGTTTATATCAAGCTTTAACTTGTGAGTTTTTGACAATGTAGATGGCAACGCCTCCCATGAATGTCGCTTCTGATAGTGACTCGTCCTTTTATGTGCCACCAGGATCAAGTGATCCTCCATGGCAATTTGGACACCTTTCAAACCGTGCGGATTCGAACACGGTTACTTGCAGGTTGTGCAAAAAGGTGGTGAAAGGAGGGATTTTTAGTTCAAGCAACATCTTGTGCACCATAAAGGCAAAGTGGCTCCATGCTCTAAAGTGGATGAAGAGACGAAGAAGATGATGCTATCATACTTGGATGACGTTGCTAGAAAGAAGAGTCAGAAAGTTGTTAAGGTTGCTGAGATGAGAAATGAGATTGATATCGGCATCGCTGGAGATGCTGGATCTGCGAAAAGGCATCGATCTTCCGAATCTCTGGAACAGACCGTCGCTGTGCAAGGAACACGCCAGATGAGTATAAAAGATGCTTTGTCCAAGGCTCATCGTGAGAGGGTTGTATACATTGGCGATCCCTTTCAATGCATCGACCACGAAACAGTTCAAGCAGATGGAGGCAATTGAGATGTATGGTCCAGGTCTCAAGACTCCTACGAGGTATGAGATTAGCGGCCTATTTTTGAAGAAGGCGGTCAAGAAAATATCTGATGACTTACAGTGTCATCGAATTACATGGAAGAAGACATGATGCTCTATAATGACTGATGCCTGGACGGACATGCGAGGATGGAGCATCATGAATTTCTATGTTAATTGCTCCTTGGGGACTTCATTTTTGTAGTCCATAGATGCTTCTGATGAGACACACACCGCCGAGTACATTTTTCAGCTTGTGGACGAGTGCATAACTGAAGTTGGCGCAGAGAATGTTGTTCAAGTTGACCTGAATGCGGATGGGGCTCCTGGCCCGGATGGCTTCTCTGTGTCCTTTTACCGGGAGTTCTGGGATCTGCTGAAGGGTGACATTTTGGAGGTTCTAACAGAGTTCAGGGGCGGCAACAGGGGTTTTGAGAAGATTAACAGGGCCTTGGTATTTTTGCTGCCAAAGAAGGAGACGCCGGTTGGGGTTGGGGACTACATGCCGATTTCTATTTCCAATGGCATTTATCTCATTGTTGCCAAGGTGCTCGCGAGCAGGCTTAGGGCTGTCTTGGGCTATGTGGTCTTACCGGCTCAATCTGCGTTCATCCCAGGCCGGTGTATGGCGGATGGCATTGTGACCGCCTCAGAGATCTGTCGTGAGTGGAAGAGTTCTGCAAAGAAGGGGGCTGTTTGGAAGATTGACTACGCCAAGGCCTACGACTGTGTCAGTTGGAGATTCCTGTGGACAACGTTGCAAAAAAGGGGATTTCCGGAGGAATGGGTTGCATGGGTTAAGAGATGTGTAACCACTAGCTCCTGCTCTGTGTTGGTCAACAGGAGAACGGAGGGTGGTTGGTTTCAACCACAGAGAGGAGTGCGACAAGGTTGCCCCCTAGCCCCCCTGCTTTTTGTGTTGGTTGCGGATTGTCTTGCGGTCTTGTTTCAACGGGCGTTTGAGGAGAGCTGGTATGAGGGCTTCAAAATGGGGGACATCTCCATCCCGATTTTACAATATGCGGATGACACGCTGGTCTTCCTGGGGGGGGACAGAGGAGCAGAATCACAATGTGGCTACTTTGGTGGATGTATTTGGCTGCCTCTCAGGCTTGCCGATTAACCGGCAGAAGTTGGTCCTAGTTCCTATCGGGATGGATGGCGAGGAAAGCAACAGGTTGGCGGCATGGGCTGGATGCCCTCTGGGGAGATTATCGATAACCTATCTGGGGTTACCACTGGTTGACGGTAGGCTGAGGAAGTCCGATTGGGATTGTGTTCTGCGGAGAATGGAGGAGCGGTTGGAAGGGTGGAAGGTTACCACTCTATCCAAGGGTGGAAAGCTTACTTTGCTGAAGCATGTTCTCTCCGCCATTCCGATCTTTTTCTTCTCGACGAGGAGAATGCTGGCGGGTGTTAGAAGGAAGGTGGAATCTTTGATGAGATCTTTTTTTTGGTCAGATGGAAGGCAGACAACGAGGGGATTGTACCTGGTGGTCTGGAAGGATATCGCAGTGCCTGTTTCGGAGGGGGGCCTTGGTATAAGGGATGTGGATTCAATGAACAAGGCCTTGTTAGCCAAGTGGGTGGTACGCATTTGGGGTCCATCTGACTCGCCGGTGTTGCGGTTGCTCAATGAAATTTATGGTGTCACGGGGGAGTTGGTGGCTGGGAGGAAGCGTCACGAGTCCTCGTTGTGGAGTGGGATCTGTGCTGTGATTCCTGGGCTCAGGTCTTCTCTTCGGCTGAAGTCGGGGAATGGTCTCCGTTTCCGTTTCTGGCAGGATGACTGGATGGGGGAGGGGGCGTTGGCCAACCGGTTTCCTAGGTTGTTGGCATTAGCCGTTGACAGGGGGGCACGGGTGGCGGAGATGGCTGACTCGGGGTCGTGGGCGCCGAGGTTCCTTGCTGTTCTCTCGGATCAGAGGATGGAGGAGTTTTTGCGGTTGCTATCGGAGATTCCCCCGGTCGAGGAGATGTCGGGTGACCCCGATCATTTTATGTGGGAAGACGGTAAGTTCTCGGTGAAGAAAGCTTACAGGGGGCTGACTGCTGGGTTGGTGGAGCGAGACGAAGATCTATGTGCTGACTTGAAGGTGATTTGGGCGGCCAAGATTCCTACTCGGGTTAAGGTCTTTCTTTGGTGTCTAAGAAGAGACCAGATATGTGACAAAGTGAGAAAAGGCAGACTGCTGGGTGTGACGGATACGAGGTTTGACAGATGCGAGGACAGTGTGGAGGATGCGGACCACATCTTCTTTGGCTGCAGGTCTTCGGTCAGTGTGTGGGAGTCGTTGGGGTTCCCGTGGGTTCGAGCATCCAATGCGGAGCATTTTTGGAGATCTATTCGGGCGGTCGGTCTTGGGTCATCCGGCGATGTCTCCAAGCCATTTGCCGCGTTCTAGGCTATTTGGCTTGGCAGGAATGATAAAATTTTCAAAGGACATCGGTTTTACTTTGGAAATGTACCTGCTAAATGTAATGCCTTGTACAATTTCTGGATTTCCAACTGATGTAACCTCTCTCTTATTAATGAATGCGTTGGTGTGGTGACTCCCGCCTTGAGAGGGCACCCCCGTCTTTCTTAGTCAAAAAAAATTGTCGTGGATAATGATTCGGCAAATGTAGCAGCAGGGAGATTGCTGCTCACAAAATATCCTCAGATATGGTGGACTTCATGTGCTGCTCATTCCATTGATCTTGCTTTGGAGGAGATCAACAAAGATTCGAAAGTGAAAAGCGCAATTAAAAAGGCGAGGATACACACTATTTTTATTTATGCTCACACTAAAACATTGAGCTTGATGCGGAAGCTTACAAACAAGAGAGACATCGCTAGACCATGGCAAACGAGGTTTGCTACTACTTTCCTCACTCTAAAAGCATTCTAGAGAAAAAAGACAAGCTCAGGTTGATGTTTTCTTCAGATGAATGGATGATCTGCAAATGGTACAAGATCAAAAAGGGAGAACAAGCGATGTCCATAGTCTTCAGCGCTACTTTTTGGAACCACACCGCATTTGCAATTAAAATTTTTACACCTTTGGTTCGTCTATTGCGTGTGGTTGATACGGATCGGCGCCCATCCGTGGGCTTTGTTTATGGAGGGCTTAAAGAGGCAAAGAGAGAGATAATTGCAGCTTTTAATTGTGTGGAGCCATCTTACAAGTTTTTTGTGGATGCTATTATCTCCAAGACCAAGGGCAGGCTTGACACTCCATTACATCTAACGACCTACATTCTGAACCCATACTTCTTTTACACGAAGTGTGGTGGTGATGCATATATTGTGGTGAAGAGAGGTTTTATGGATTGCATGGAAAGATTTTATCCAGATTTGGATATACAAGATGCCATCACCACAAAGGAGCTTCTTGACTACAGACATGGTCGTGGGGCATTTGGGAAGCCATTATCCATGAGACAGAGGATGAGAAATGATGAAAATTTCAATATAGGTATTTCAAGCATTATTTTCAATTATTGTCATTTGGATCATCTTTGATTTCATTGGCTTACAATTCTCTATTTTATTAGCTAATTGGTGGTACAATTATGGAGATGACACACCACATTTGAAAGACATGGCCATGATCTTGAGCTTGACTTCTGCATCCTCTGGATGTGAGTGCAACTGGGGTACATTTGACTCGGTAATGACTATATTAGTGACCCACCTAATAGAAATACTAGTAGTAGTTGATATAGTCATTAGTCACAATTTTTGTAATGTTGCTTACAGATCCATACCAAGAAGAGAGGCAAGTTGGAGACAAAGAAGCTAAATGATCTTGTATACGTTCGTTTCAATTCTAACCTGATGGAACGTCGGCTTGAAAAAGGAAAAGATCCTCTTTCCTCCCGTGATTGTGCACATTTAGGTGAATGGACTGGAGAGATCAATGTACAAGCTCAAGATGAGGAGGTCTTTCCAGGTTCCGGATTGACTTGGGGTGCAGTGGCTCTTGCAAGTGGTGCTGAAGAGAATTTGGAGCTGAGAAGAAGCCACAGAGGTGAACGTGGCAAGGGAGCTTCATCTTCGAGCTCAAACGTTGCACCTATAAATGAAGAAGAGGAGGAATTTCTACTTAAAGACATAAATGAAGAAGAAGAAGAAGATAATGATGATGAAGATGATGAAGAAGAAGAGATTGAGTTGGATGATGACCTTGATGGAGATGAATGCCTTTTTACTTGGAATTATTTTTGTTTGACATATTGTATCTCTTTGTGAACATTAACTAATGTTATGTAGCCAATATTTGTTCTTAACTTGCTATTTTTTCCCTTTAATTGCTTATTTTTTAGCTCTTATAAAATTGAAAGTTGCTAAATTTTTGTAAATTTATGATTGAGTATATGTATAAAAATATTTATATATTTAAAAAATAATAAAAAATTCTAAACCGACTAATGCCGACTAAATTCGACTAGTCGCCCGATTGCCGACTAATCCTTAGTCAGTGACCCGCCGATCGAGTACCGACTGCCGACTTCTGCAACCTTGTTTGCTCTTGTTAAATATTTTGTATGAGTCTATCTCCGCCTATGCCGTCTTTTTACAAATTCATGTATGAATGTTTAATTTCTCGTAGTTTTGTTTTGCTGCGAAAAAAGGTGTGAGATTTGTATGATGAATAATATTTTATGATATAGTTTTGCTACAAAATGGCCGGTAGTTCCTAGTATAACCAAATATTATAACATCATAGAGTCCGCTATTTATGGATTTCAGATGTCTTAAGCCTTTTTGTCACTATTCTGGGATTTTCCACGGCATGCCTTCAACAAAACTCATGTGTCTATATTCCCAAGTGCCACAACATTGGTGTTTCCAAACATTCGGTGAGGTGATGGTGAAGGTAGAGTTGGAGATGAAGCAGTGATGATGGTGGTTGGTGTGGGAAGGAAAGGGGGGATGACTTGTGGTAGATTTACAGTTTATAAATAATAAAGTTGGCCTAAATCTATCAATCTGGCAATTTCTATTATCTTTAACGTAAATTCAGTGGGCTTTCTCTGATTGTTAAACTCAAGCCTTATAGTTTAAATGTGACAAGTTTCTTGAGTTGTAGTGTAATTACAAACATTTTTGTGTAGTTAAGTTTTTAATAGCCACCACGTGAAGTTCTAATATATTTCCCTTACGGGGTGTATCAGAATTGCTCCAGGCACATTGCTTCTCTTCAACAAGTGTTTAGTACTACAGGCTCAGGTGATTCATCACGCCTATCATAATCCACAATTTTCTTTTTACATCTTCGATGACCATGCCATAATTTCTTTTGTTGCAATCTGTGGACTTTGTTGTTGTTTACGTTGAGGTAATGTAATTATGATATAATAATAATTTAGTTATATTACTGTTCTACAAGGCATACACTATAATCCCTTCTGTGCACTTCTCGATGCATTATTGTGTATTGCGTCTTTCCTGCATTAATGACAGAGATATGAGTGTTGTTTGTCTCCATCAAGTTAGCATTCTTAGTCTACACAATGGAGTTCCGATAAATGTTTCACCAGGCTTTTGGGAATATTATAAAGCTGAAAACTAATTTGCAATTGTTTTCTCTAATATACTTTGATGAGTTTATGATCTGAATAACGTGACCTCTTTAGATCTAAGTCTGGTTTTACCTGAGTTGGATATGTTTGAAGCTTTGATTTATGCCTTGAATCTTAATTGATTAGGGATCTAGTCGGATCCTAGTTGATGTAAGGATTCATCAAGACTTTGGGTTCCATCTGGATTTTGATTGACTTGTGCTTAGAGAATCTGCCCATATCCTAATTGGTTAGGTATTCTTTAATTGTGCTGTGATTGGGATCCATTTGTATGAGAGTACCATATAAACTCCCATATGTATGAGATGTATGGGAGTACCATATAAACACGTATGGTTATTGTTTTGAATCATCCTTTGTATTATAAATTTGCTACAATATCGAGGCAGATCCATCGCTACCCTCAAGAATGTAGTCCACTTAGGGTGAACCTTGTAAATTTTATCTTGTGGTTGTTTTTTTTGAGAAATGATGGGATGAATATCCTTTAGAGATCCGTCCAAAAAGTATATAAACTACTATACAAATGATAATTATAAGCGCCAAACATCCACCGGAGCTTTGGCATGCTCAATAATATTCTCATAGTGGAATCTCCCACCCTGAAATACAACGCCATTTCTAGCTAGCCATATGTCCCAAAGAAACATACAAATCTTTCTTCTACCATCCATCGAACCAGGCCAACTGCTACCAAATGAAGATCAGAAAGCATCCACATCGCCCCGCCGGATGCCAGGAAAATCCGCAATCCTCCATGCCTCCGTAGAGTCAGGTAACTGAAAGAAAGGTGATCAATATCTTCTGTCGCATCACCACACCTACTGCAGGTAGACTCTGTCCCAAGGAAAATTCTAGCCCTTCTAGCACCAGTCAAAATCTCCCCCCTTCTCAGCAGCCACAAAAAACCCATACTCTAATAGGAATCTCCTAGCTCCAAATCCTAGAACAGTCTCGATCAACCTCTTCAGTTCTTACCACCAAAGGAGCAGAAATAATCCCGTGAATCTTTTTAACCGAGAACACACCATCTCTCCAACACCACGAGTCTCTTCCAGCCGAAGGTTCGCCCATCCTTACAAGCCTAGTCGAGAGGCAAATGAAGTCCTCCACTCGATGATTTGACAATTCTATCGTAAAAACAAGCCTCCAAGCGCCCCCTACCCAGACCTCAGCCACCGTGGCCTCCTTATCCTGCGCTAATGCAAAAAGCTTAGGATATAAATCACAGAAGGCCCCCTCCTCAGTCCTATCATCCATCCATAAACGAAAGCCTCTAACATCACCTAACAACGGACGCAAAGAAGGCATCACACTTGTAAGAAATGCGCAAATCCCCCCTCTAGAATGTGGATGAGGAGGGCACCGTGTCCCGACCAACACCTAAACTCGACGAAACACCATAAATCGATCTGATTAACCTGGTTAGCATACTATCCTCATTACTCCAGAATCTCATTACCCATTTAGCGAGTAATGCTTTGTTTCATCTCACCCAACTGCCTTACTCCTAAACCACCATCTGCAACCAGTTTTGACACCTGTTCCCAGTTTATTAGAGCAACTCCTCTACCATCAGTGGATGCCGATCAGAAGAAACGACGCCTCAAAGACTCTGTTTTCTTTCGAACCTCCCACTGGAAGCATCCTTGTAGAAGTAAAAAAGATCGGAATGGCTGAGAGTACTGCTTTAATCAACACCAAACGCCCACCCCTTCAGAGAAAAGTGGCCTTCCACCCTGCAAGCTTTTTTCCCAATGTCTCAATCATAGGATGCCAATCCACATGTCAAGTACGCCCACACAACAAAGGTAGGACAAGATAGTTTATAGGAAGAGCCTTCTGCGTCGTTCCCAAGAACTCTGCACAAACAGAGATATCCCCATCCGAAAGGTTAAAAGGGACGAAAGCAGAATTTGCCCCATTAATCTTCATGCCCGACACCTCCCCAAATATATCCAAAACAACTCTCACCGTCCTGCACTTCGATGCTCCACCCTCCATGAAAAAAATGTATCATCAGCATACTGCAGTAAAGGGATCGAAATATCTTCTCTGTTGTAGCCCCTAAAGAAACCTCTTTGAACCACAAGCCCTGCCACTACCGCCAATGCGTCTGTAGCAAGAACAAAGAGAAGGGGGGGTGGCAAACTGCAACCTTGTTTAACACCCCTCTACGGCTGAAAGAAACCCCCCTCATGCCTTCCATTGACCAACACCGAACAGGAGGCCATAGTAATACACCTCTTCATCCAATCAATCCATGCGTCAGGAAAACCTCTCCGAACCAATGAGGCCCAGATAAACACCCAATTCATGCTTTCGCAAACCTTCGAGAAATCAACCTTGCAAAGAAAATCCGACGAATCTTTTCTCTTCCAACCGATACAATCTCCGATACTGTAACAACTCCATCTAACAATTGGCGACCCGGGATGAAAGCAGTCTGAGCTGACAATATAAGATCATGAAGAATACGTCTGAGCCTGTTAGCCAAGACCTTCGTCATAATAAGGTAGATGGTATTGGACAATGCCATGGGCCTAAACTCTTCAATCCTCTCAGCCCCTCCTTCTTAGGCAGCAGAATATCAAAGACCTATTTGATCTTTCCATCCCCAGATTTGCGTTCCTAAATTCTCAAACAAAAACCATGACATCCTCCTCTACTACATCCCAAAATTCTCTGTAGAAATAAGCATACATGCCATATGGTCCCGGGCACCCATCCACATTGAGATAAAAAACAACACGATGCACCTCCTCCCTTGAGAAGTCTGAACACATCATCTCCTTTTGATCATCCCTTAGCACATGCGCACCCCTGCTTGTCCATCTGTCTCCGGTCGACGACAATCTCCTACTGGTCTTTGAAATGATCCACAAGTAGCTCCGATAGCCCCCTCCCCCTGGACCCTCTCCCCCCGACATGTAAATCAAAGATCAGATTTCTCCTCCTTCCACTAGCCACCGCATGGAAATACCTTGTATTTGCATCCTCCTCTTTTACCCACTTTTGCCTTAGCCTCTGCCTCCATTCAACCTCCTTTCGCTTGTCCTCTACTTCCACAAGTCTTTGTTGCTCCATCCTCGCATCACGCTCCACCTTCGAGAGGTCGCACTCATCCTCCATCTAACCTCGCGATTTCCACCTCAGCCAACCTACGCGCTCTCCCCTCAACCGTCTTTGCTCCCTACCATATGTCATTAACATTTTCCTCACACCTCCAATCTTTTGCACCAACGCCTGAGTCGCCGAACCCACCGCATGAACCTTTGGAAATCCGCAACCATCTTCCTGAAACCATCCTCCAGAAGCCAAGCTTTCTCAAACCTAAACATGAAGCGAGGAATAACCCCTCCCTGAACTCCCATCGAACCAGCTTATAATCTGATATAGTACGGGGAGAACATAGACCGAAGAGAGGGGAACATCCCCATCAAGTCCGCAGAGGCCAATAAGTCATCTAGTCGAGACCTCGAAGATTTGTTATGCCATGTGTAACAACCATTGCTTGCATCAACCGCCTCCATGCTCTCCAATAAACTCCAGAAAATCCTGTGACCCAGGATCCCGCCCCCTACCATTAGGGCAATCTAACCCAAAAACATCACATTAAAGTCACCACCAACCAACCACGACATATTTGGGAACTTACCCCGGACGGCTCTCAGTTCCCCTCAAAGGGTAGATCTAGGCAGGGCCCCAGATGGCCCATACACTACAGAGAACACGATCCTGCTCTCACCACACTTTCGCTGCAGGACCACATACACCGAATTCTGAGCTGCACGATGATCTATCAACTCAAAGATATCAACATTCCACGTCAACACTACACCTCCAGCACTACCAACGGCCAGGGACACACGAAACCCTGAAAGCCGGTTCCCACCCACCAAACTCCACACACATGGCCCCAACTCTGCCATCTTTGACTCATGCAGAAACACCATGTTAGGATGCCAGGCTTGCAAAAGATCACCCGCAACCTTTCTCTTCTCCCTATCCCCAAGACCTTTAACGTTCCATCTCACAATCTTCATGATCCATTTGGAGGGTCAACGAATTGCATCACAACCCCAAGACACTCTGCAACCTGCGTATGAATGTCCACCATCGACGAATCAGATGAGGCATTTTTCTCGCCTCTAGATTGCTTTTGGTTACCCCTGGAAACCTCCTCCCCTATCTGAGCCACCTTTCCCAACACCTCCCTTACACAGTCGCATTCTCGCTCTTTGTCTTCCAACTCCCTTTGCAACCAGTTCCGGGCTTCATGCTTTCGTTGTTTCCTTGAGAAGGAGAGAAGCAGCCCTGCGCGGACCTTGGTTGAGCCATCACCCAACGCCACCGCTGCAATTGACCAGCTCTTGCCGCAACAATCATCCTCTTTTTGTTTCAGCTTACATGCTTCGGTGTAACCGCACTGACATCCCCAAAGATCACAATGCAAGGACCCATAGAAGCAACAGCCTCGATGCTCTTCCCCAGCAGTGAAAATTCCAAAGTTTTCGAACCATTCAACTCCTGTGCTCCCCGATTATCATTCCATGGAAGCGATTCAACCCCAACTCGAACGGTGTGGTCTTCACCACCAACACATCATCCAGGGCAATCGAAGGAAGTAACGAAGAAGCCGCCCTCACAATCAAGGCCTGCTTCGCTACAAGCATGTCCATCGAAGCCCGCCCAGTACCCGGGTTCGATCCCAAGGAAGACCCGAAACCACCCCTGTAGAGATATATTTCATGTTTATATATCTTTTTA
Source organism: Ottelia alismoides (assembly GCA_037367405.1). Lineage (NCBI taxonomy): Eukaryota > Viridiplantae > Streptophyta > Magnoliopsida > Alismatales > Hydrocharitaceae > Ottelia > Ottelia alismoides. The sequence continues at coordinate 245,361 of JAZKJV010011384.1, read as the reverse complement.
TCTATTTCCTTTTCCCTTTGTCTACTTTATGTAATTTGTCCATAGGTCTCTCCCTATATAAGAGAGCCTAGGGCTCAAGGAATAAACATCTCTCTATTTTCCCAACATGATATCAGAGCGATGGTTCTAAATCGAAGCTCCTGTACCGAAACCCTAACCCTAATCCTCACCTCAAGCCTCTCGCCGAAGCCTAGGGCCCTGCCTCGTCGGCTCTCCGCCTTGCAGCCCGGCTCTCCACCTCGTCGCCTAGGGCCCCGCGGCTCTCTGCCTCGCCGCCCAGTGCCCCGTGGCCCTGTCATCCCTGTTGCTCCGGGCCTCGGGCCCTCGTCGCCCCAGGCCTCTCTCGCCTTGGGCCCCGCTGCCAAGCTCCTACTGTCAGGACCTCGTAGCCGCAACTCTCTCTAATGGGGACCTGTCGCCGCACCTCTTACTTCTAGAGGCGCTGCCGTTCCCTTTTTTTGGGGGCTTCCTTCCGCGGCTCTGTCATCCTTCGGTTACCAACACCGCATGTCCGTGTTGATGGGTTTGGTTGCGTAAGTCTAAACATGCAATCATACCTCTTCATGTCAGTGTAGACCAAAGTTTATCTAGTCTACAACCCTAGTCGTCTCCAGTCGTCATGTCAGAAAGCAAGGTATGATGAACTTGTGTCTCGACTGCGAGATATCATGCCCCTAGCCAGTACTCCACCACCTGTTTCGAAGAGCAGCTCGGACGTTGCTGCTACTACAGGAGCTAGTACCTCAGGTAGAGTTCATACCTCTACTTCTCATCATGATTCAAGTATCTCAGAATGGATTATAGATTCAGGTGCAAGACATCATGTGTGTGGAGATAGAAATCGGCTCATATCCTACAAGCAGGTTTCTCTAGGAAAGACAATGGTCATAACAGATGGGACTCATTCTCCCATCACATGACAGGGGGAGATTACCTTGATGCCATCTATGCAGTTGCAGAATGTGTTGCATGCCCCTAATTTCTCAATGAATTTACCGTCGATTAGTCAGGTTACTAAGTATTTACATTGTCGAGCAATATTTGACCCATCATCTTTTGTGTTTAGGACATTCTTACGGGCATAGTGATTGGGTGTAGCCGTGAGTAGGGCGGGCTGTATCGGCTGGTCTAAACACCATATGCTGGAGCATCCTCTCATTCTACTGGGCCTGTCTCTCCTTATGTATGGCATCTACACTTTGGTCATCTTCCATTTCAGAAACTGCGTCAAATCCTTCCCCATATCTCACCTCGCTCGTCGCTCAATTGTGAAGCATGTCAGTTAGGGAAGCATCATCGATCTGTCTTCCCTAGTCGTCAGAGTCGGAGCAGTTGCTCCCCTTTTGAGTTTTTCCATGTAGACATTTGTGGTCCAAGTCGTGTTCCCGATCATCAGGGACACATATTCTATTTAGTTGTTGTGGATGATTTCAGTCGCCTGTCTTGGGTTTTCTTGTTAAAGAATAAATCAGAAGCGAGCAATACTATCATGAATTTTATTAAAGAAGTGCAGAATGTTTTTTCCACCTCTGTCAAAATTGTGCGAACTGATAATGCTCTTGAATTCTGTACCTATATACTATCTCAATTCTTTTCATCTCACAACATCCTTCATCAAACATCTTGTGCTTACACGTCCCAACATAACGGTGTCGCAAAAAGAAAGCACAGTCACCTTCTTGATGTCACTCGTACTCTCCTTGTCCAGAGTTGTGCACCGCACTCATTCTGGGGTGATGCGGTTCTCACAGCATGTTACCTCATTAACCGTGTGCCCTCATTGATGCTAGGGGAGAAGATACCTTTCTCCCTTGTTTTCCCTGACAAGGAGTTGTTCTCTCTTACACCTCATGTTTTTGGATCCGTTGCGTTCCATCGGTTGTCTCCAGGGATTGACAAGCTCTCTCGTAGGGCTGTCAAATGCGTTTTTATCGAATATTCCAGGACTCAAAAGGGTTATCGTTGCTATGTTCCGTTACGTAGGAGGTATTATGTTAGTGCAGATTTCACATTTTTGAGTCAGTCATGTTCTTTTCTCCTACAAGCGACATGTTAACACCATCAAATTCATATGATGAGATCGATATTCCTCCTCCACCCATTTACCCATCATCACCTCCACCTCCACTACCTCCACCTCCACCACCATCACCTCCACCAGCATTACCTCCTCCCATTATTTTGGTTCCTCCTTTAACACATCACTACACTCGACGGCCATCCCCTGCTCATGATCATGGTCAATCATCCAGCATGCCTCATGTTTGTTCTGGCAACATTACTTCTAATGATGGGTCTGATGGTGTTTCTCAACATGGGTTATTTCAGGAAGGGGATGACCAGACAAGTGGCACATATGATGTAGAACTTGATTTGCCTATTGCTCTGAGGAAGCAGAAGCATTCATGTGCTTCATATCCGATTGCTTCTCGTCACCTTTGAACATCTAACAGGTGACTTCAGGAGGTTTGCAGTTGCTTTGTCTGCTGTGGTCGTACCACAGACATACCGGGAGGCTTTTTTTTGACTGAAATACTATGAGGTATTGACTGACAGTAGATGGCGTCTGGCTATTGAGGAAGAGATGGTGGCTCTTCAGTCGAGAGGTACTTGGCTCCTTGTTCCAGCTCCCATAGGGGCATCTATAATAAGTTGCAGGTAGGTATATACAGTGAAGCAAAATGTAGATGGTAGCATTGATAGGTACAAGGTTCGACTGGTTGCCCGCAGGTATACTCAGACATACGGGGTGGATTATCTTGACACATTTTCTCCAGTTGCTCGTCATTCTACCTTACGGATTCTTTTATTTGTTGTCGTGATTCGAGATTGGCCCCTGTTTCAGTTGGATGTCAAGAATGCTTTTTTGTATAGTGATCTTCATGAAGAAGTCTACATGCAGCAACTGCCAGGGTTTGCTGCTGAGGGGGAGTGTTCACAGTTATGTAAACTTCATTAGGCAATCTATGGCCTTAAGCAGAGCCCGAGAGCTTGGTTCCAGAAGCTCTTAGATTTGTTTGAAAAGCAAGGGTTCAAATGGTCGAGTGCAGATCATTCTCTTTTCGTACAGAGGACCTCCAAAGGTACAACGGCTATTATGATGTATGCTGATGAAATACTTATTATAGGAGATGATATACATGGAATAAAAAGAGCAAAAGAATTTCTGGGCCGTGAATTTGTTACCAAGGATCTAGGAGCTCTTAGATACTTTCTGGGATTGGAGTTTGCCAGAAATCAACAAGGGCTTGTGATGACTCAGAGAAAATATGTCACTGGCTTGCTAAGCGACACAGGTATGCTTGGATGTCGACCTGCTACTACACCCATGAATCCGAGCATGAAGCTGTATGATGATGATACTGATGAGGTTGACAGGAAAGATAAAGTGAACTGGTGGGAAAGCTTCTTTATGTTACCATTACCGGACTTGATATGTCATTTGCAGTCAGTCGAGTGAACCAGTTCATGGAACAACCTCGCCAGGTACATATGGATGATATACAAATGATACTAAGGTATCTTAAATCATCTCCAGGTGCAGGGCTACTGTTTAAAAAGGGTGTCACTATTACTATCTCAGCATGCGCATACGCAGACTATACAGGGTGCCCCAAGGACAGGAAGTCTACATCAGGATTTACCATATTTGTTGGAGAGTCACTTGTCTCATGGAAGAGTAAGAAGCAAACCGTTGTTGCTACATCCAGTGCTGAATCTGAGTATAGAGCTATGGCCCAAGCATGTACATAAGTGATGTGGGTCCGAGCAGTCCTGACAGACCTATATATAGATGTTCCTCTTCCCATGTCGCTGAAATGCGACAATCAGGCTGCATTATTCATTGCTAATAATCCTGCATTTCACGAGAGGACAAAGCACATTGAAGTTGATTGCCACTATATACGTGATATGATCCAGAAAGGCTTCATTTAATACATCCCATATCAGCTCAGGTGACCAGACAAAGACATCTTCACCAAAGACTTACTTAGGGGGTCCTTCCAGAAGTGCTCATCCAAGCTGAGCATGATAGATATCTATGCTCCATCTAGAGGGAGAGTGTAGAGATATATTTCATGTTTATGTATCTTTTTATCTATTTCTTTTTCCTCTGTCTACTTTATGTAATTTACCCATAGGTCTCTCCCTATATAAGAGATCCTAGGGCTCAAGGAATAAACATCTCTCTCTATTTTCCCAACAACCACCACAGAGCAGAGGGCCCTTTCCCTTCACAAAACCAAATGGGGATCCGAAGACCTGGCATGAGAAGAAGACCCGACAGTAGAAAGGGACTCGATCATCGAACAACGCCCCACAACAATCCGGGTCCCGAGGATCCCGACAGATTAAATAGATCCCCGTCCCCATTAATAAGCCCCTCAAAAAAATCTTCCTTTCATCTTCCTGATTAGGGCGAACATCCCCTCGAGTCGTGTTGGGAAAAATAAGCGCAGTGTTTATTCCTTGAGCCCTAGACTCTTATATAGGGAGAGGTCTATGTGCAAATTACATATGGTAGACAAACGAAAATATCAATAAATAAAAGATACATAAACATAAACTAAACTTCTACACTCCCCCTCAAGATGGAGCATAGATATCTATTGGATAAGCACTTCTGGAAGGAATCGCGAAGTTAAGCTTTGGTAAACATGTCTGCCGTTTGATCTCCTGAGTTGACATGGGTTGTAGAAATGAAACCTTTCTGGATCATATCACGGATATAATGGAAATCCACCTCAATGTTCTTCGTCCTCTCGTGAAATGCAGGGTTGTTTGTAATGAATAATGCAGCCTGATTGTCACATTCTAGTGACATGGGAAGAGGAACATCTATATGTAGATCTGTCAAAACTTCGCGAACCCACATCAATTCTGCACATGCTTAGGCCATAGCTCTATACTCCGATTCCGCACTAGATCTCGCAACTACTGTTTGCTTCTTGTTCTTCCATGAGACAAGTGACTCCCCAACGAATATAGCAAAAAAGCCTGATGTAGACTTCCTGTCCTTCGGGCACCCTGCATAGTCTGCATCTGCACATGCTGAGATAGTAATAGTACCCTTCTTTCTAAACATCAATCCTACACCTGGAGATGACTTAAGATACCTTAGTATCATATGTATGGCGTCCATGTGTACCTGACGAGGTTGCTTCATAAACAGGCTCACTTTATTTACTGCAAATGTAATATCTGGTCTGGTAATAGTAACATAAAGAAGCCTCCCTACCGGTTCTCTATACCTTCTTTTGTCAACCTCCTCAGTGTCGTCATCATGCATCTTCATGCTTGGATCTATGGGTGTAGAAGCAGGTCGACATCCAAGCATGCCTGTATCACTTAGCAAGTCAGCGACATATTTCCTCTGAGTCATCACGAGTCCTTGTTCATGTCTAGCAAACTCCAATCCAAGGAAATATCTGAGTACTCCTAGATCTTTGGTAACGAATTCACGACCCAAGAATTCTTTTGCTATTTTTATTCCCTGCATATCATCTCCTGTAATGAGTATATCGTCAACACACACCATAATGACAGTCATACCTCTGGATGTCCTCTGTACAAAGAGAGAATGGTCTGCATTTGACCTTTTGAACCCTTGCTTCTCAAACAAATTTGAGAGCTTCTAGAACCAAGCCCTTGGGCTCTGCTTTAGGCTATAGATCGCCTTATGAAGCCTGCATACCTGTACACACTCCCCCTCAGCAGTAAACCCAGGTGGCTGCTGCATGTAAACTTCTTCCTGAAGATCACCATATAAAAATGCATTTTTGACATCTAATTGGAACAGGGGCCAATCTTGAATCACAGCAACAGATAAAAGAATCTGTAAGAAAAACGTGTCAAGATAATCTACCCCATACATCTGAGTAAAGCACCGAGCAACTAGTCGAGCCTTGTACCTATCAATACTTCCATCGGCATTATGCTTCACCGTAAACACACACTTGCAACTCACAATAGATGCCCCAGTAGGAGCTAGAACCAGACTCCAAGTACCTCTCGACTGAAGGGCGACCATCTCTACCTCCATAGCTAGACGCCAACTATCAGTTAATGCTTCCTGGTGAGTCCTTGGGATATTCACAGTAGATAAAGCACCTACAAATCTCCTGAAATCTCCTGCCAGACGCTCAAAGGTAACATGAGAAGTAATCGGATAAAAAGCACATGACCTCTTCTGCTTCCTCAGTGCAATCGACAAATCAAGATCTGCATGAGCTGTACCAACATCCGTGTCATCTCCTGCCTGTTCCTGCTGAGAAATGCCGTTAGTCCCATCATTAGAAATAATGTTATCAGAACAAACCTGGGGCATGTTTGATGATTGACCATGATCATGAGCAAGGGCTGACCGTCGACTGTAGTGGCATGGTAGAGGAGGAACCAAAGATATGAGAGGTGATAAAGGTGGTGGCGGTGGTGGAGATGGTGGTGTCGATGGGGATGACAGTGGTGGAGATGTAGGAGCTTGTTGTGGGGCGTACAAGGGTGGAGAAGGAATATCGACTTCACTATTCATATCTGATGGCACCAACCTATCACCTGTAGGAGAGAAAAACATGACGGACTCAAAAACATGACATCTGAATTGACATAATATCTTCGACACGACGGATCATAGCAACGATACCCCTTTTGAGTCCTGGAATACCCGACAAAAACACATTTGGCAACCCTGGGAGAGAGCTTGTCAACCCCTGGAGACAACTGGTGAATGAATGCCACGGACCCAAAGACACGTGGAGTTAGAGAAAACAACTCTTTTTTAGGAAAAACGAGGGAGAAAGGTATCTTCTCCCCTAACACAGACGAGGGCATACGGTTAATGAGATAACATGCAGTAAGAACCGCATCGTCCCAGAACGAGTGCGGAGCACAACTCTGGATAAGAAGTATACGAGTGACATCAAGAAGATGACGATGTTTTCTTTCCGCGACACCATTCTGTTGGGACGTGTAGGCACAAGACGTTTGATGAAGAATGCCATGGGATGAAAGAAAATGAGATAATGTTCGAGTACAGAACTCAAGGGCATTATCAGTTCTCACAATCTTGATAGAAACAGAAAATTTATTCTGTACTTCTTTAATAAAATTCATAGTAGTGATGCCCGCTTCAGATTTATTCTTCAATAGAAAAACCCAAGACAAATGACTAAAGTCATCCACGACAACTAAATAGAACCTGTGTCCCTGATGATCTGGAACACGACTTGGACCCCAAATATCAATATGAAAAAACTCAAATGGAGAGTTACTGCTCCGACTATGACGACTAGGGAAGACAGATCGATGATGCTTCTGTAACTGACAAGCTTCACAATCGAACGACAAGCAGGGTGAGATCTGTGGAACGACTTGACGCAGTTTCTGAAATGGAAGATGACCAAAGCGCAGATGCCATAAGTAAGGAGAGACAGGTCCAGTGGAATGGGATGATGCTCCAACGTAAGGTGTATGGACCAGTTGATACAACCCGTCTTGCTCACAGCCATGTCCAATCACGTCGTCCGTGAGAATGTCCTGAAACACCAGAGATGATGGGTCAAATATCGCTCGACAATGTAGATCCTTAGTAATTAGGCTAATTGACAGTAAATTCATTGAGAAATTAGGAGCATGGAGCACATTCTGCAACTACATGGAAGGTGATAAAGCGATCTGTCCCTGTCCTGTGATGGGAGAATGAGTCCCATCTGCTATGACGACGGTCCTTCTTTGGGAAACTTGCCTGTAGGATGTGAGTTGGTGTCTATCTCCACACAAATGATGTGTGGCACCTGAATCTACAATCCATTCTGAGGTATGTGAACCCTGGTAGAAAGAAGAAGTATGAGCACTACATGAGGAACTAGCTTTTGCAGTAGCTGCAACGTCCAAGCTGCTCTCTGAAACTGGTGGAGGAGTACTGGCTGGTGGCATGATATCACGTAGACGAGACACTAGGTCATCATATCGTGGATCCGACACTGACGTAACACCATGATGCTGTATATGTTCTGCTGCACGGGCAGATGCCGGGAAACCATGCTTAGAGTAGCATGTGTCTTCTGTATGACCAATCCGACGACAATAAGTGCACTGTAATCCACGACCACGATCAACCCTACCACGTGGTCCTCGTCCACGAAAATGAGATGAATTGCCTCTTCCTCTAGAAGCTGCCATAGCAGAAGAATTTGGTACAATAGTAGGGCTTGAGATGTTGATTCGGCTCAATCGCCGAAAGGCCTCCTCCATGGGAGGAATGGTAGCATCTGCCAGAATATGAGAAGAAGCCGCCTCATACTGTGAGTCAAGAGAGGCTAGAAAGACTCCCACCATCGTCGCATTCCGATATGTCTTCAATTGTTCTGGAGTAGCCATGAGAGGCATGAAACTGTGAAGCCTCTCAAACATTCCCCTCAATGCAGTGTAGTGAGCATGCAGGGGTCGACCATTCTGCTTTATCGTGAAGATGTCATGCTGGAGTTGTAGGATTTTTGTCTCATTCTTGGCTTGTGAATACGTGGCAGCAAGAATGTCCCACATGGCTTTGGCAGTAGGTTGATGCAAGACATCATTAGCAATGTCTGGAATCAGAGTACCAGACAACCAGACCTGAGCATATGCGTCATTAGCCTCCCATGAGGCATATAACCCTATTTTCTCCTCTGGCTCATCCTCGGTAAGAATATGTTTCTTACCCATCGACTTCATTAGGCTCATGAACTGCATGGCCCATAACTCATAGTTGGATCCATCCATCTTCACAATAGGCGCAGGACCTTTGAAGGCGCATGTAGTGGGGATCTTGATCTTACTTTCTGACATTTTGACTGGAGAAAACTAGGGTTGTAGACAAGATGGGTCTTGGTCTATGACATGATTAGGTTTAGTTGCACATGTAGACCTCTATGCAACCAAACCCATAAACCTGGAAGCGAGCGGAGAGCCCCTTATAAAGATGACAACCGAACCCTAGGGGCGGTGAAACCCTAGGGACATAGCCGACCCACGGGTAGGCATAACCGCAGGTGAGGTGCGTGAGGCGCACAGCTGCGCGTGAAGCGCGTGAGGCGCGTTAGGCACAGCCGCGCGTGAGGCGCGTAAGGCACATGCAACACGCAAAAGGGGGTTGCATGCGAGGGGGCGGCACGCAAGGGAGCAACGCGCAAGGGGGCTGCGCTCAAGGGGGCGGCGCGCGTGAAGGAGGCGCGCGTGGAGGCGGCAGCGCACGTGGAGGAGACGACACGCGGAGGCTTGAAGGTGGAGGGTTAAGTTTAGGGTTTGGTACGAGTGCTCTGGTCTAGGACCGCCGCTCTCATACCATGTTGGGAAAAATAAGCGTAGTGTTTATTCCTTGAGCCCTAGACTCTCTTATATAGGGAGAGGTCTATGGGCAAATTACATATGGTAGACAAACAAAAAGAACAATAAATAAAAGATACAGAAACATAAACTAAACTTCTACAAGTCGAAACCACCGCCTGATTAATCAACGGAAATTCTAGAGTCTTCCGCGCAACCGTCGCTGCCTCAAGCATCCTTCTCGGTCGGAGCTCCAAAAATCCCCGACCAACCGATGGCTCGCAAGGCTTCATCTTCTTCTTATGATCGATCTGCTCCACACCTGAACTCCGCCTTTCAACGTCAACCGAAGAAGACCAAGATCCAACCATCGTGGTCAACCCAATCTTGAAACAGAATCGACCCTCCTGGAACCAAACCCATTCCGGCAGAGCCAGTGGAGGTCCCCTCATTAGCACCACCGCCTCCCGACTGGCATAAACCAGTCAATAGCACCTTCTCAACCTTGCCCACCGACCGCAACGCATCTTGCACCACTCGTCTTCCCCATCATCTTAGTGGCAGACCTTTCACTTCTACCACCCAGCTTGGACTCATCTCCACAACACCGTCCAACAAAGAAGTCCTCCACCACTCGACCTCCAGTGGGAAAATAGCTCCTCCCTTCGCCAAGAAGCCCTCCACCTCATCCTTCTCAACACCTCAGACATAGAGGGACGCATCCGACATCCAGACCGCATCCTCTATCCCTCCCAATTCCATTCCCTTCTCCAGGAGACCCAGTTCCACCATCAAGTCCTCCCTCTGACCCTCCGCAATGAAAACCTCTTCGATGGGGTCAGCCATCGACTTTGCCTCCTCCGTGCTACACCTCCCGTCCTCTGTTGAAGGTCAAGTAACTTCCGATCCACCCCGACAATCTCTTCGAAGGTGCCCCTCCTTGTGACAACGAAAGCAAACCAGGGTCATAGCCGGACATCGCCGCCGCCAAATGTCCCGCCAACCCACACTTAAAGCATCGAACCGTCGGAACCTCACGTATGCTCCGTCTCGCGAGACCTCTTGCGCTTCATCCTCCAAGGAAGGTTCGAACCTCTTGCGGTTATTTTTGTGCTTGCTTATCCATGTTTCTGATTTGTGTCTAACATCCGCTACATGCAACAAATTGATATCAGAGTTGTCGTGTTCATCTAAAGCAAGGAGAAGATAACGCCACACAATATGGAGATCAAGAAGTTCTTCAACATGAATGGATTTGGCTTGTGATAGGTCAATACACACACCTTTCACAAAAAGTTGGGCATATGAGCACCATTAGACAAAGACGATGTGAAGATGCTCGAACCCATAAAGTTGTTGTTGTAAGATGAAAAGACATACTTGACAATCATGGAGTGACTGGTAGACGAGATTATCACAAAGGTCTTTGATGAGAAGACTACCACAAGCCTTCGGTTGAGGATGGAGAGTTTGTATACGACGAAGTCTCCAAGCGACAAGTTGCTATTGAAGGAATGATTATTCTCGTTTCATATACAAGAACGTGCCCCTTTTAAAGACCATCTAGATTGTTAAAACGCACCGTGTCTAGATTTGAGAAACATAGATGTTAAAATAGAGTATGGGTCATTGTTGATATCGTTTGAGAGTTTGGCAGACATTCATACTTGATAGAGAAGAGATTACCTTAAAGGAAGTTCAATCGAGTCTAAACTTCTTCACATAACTTCTAGGAAATGTAGGGACACATAAGCCATGTGGTTGGTAAAGAGAAACCGCAAAGCAAAACCAAAGAAGACCAATCCAAATGATGTATGCAACTATTGCAAGGAGTCTGGATATTATAGGGAGCCTTATGGTACTGTCCACTCCATTGTTCTTTTCGAGCTTATCCACCTTGATGTTTGGGGATCCAGTCGATATCGTGATCAACTAAGAGATCGTTATTAACTTGTCTTGGTTGATGATTTTTCTCATGTAGCATGGACCTTTTTGCTAAAGAGTAGTTATGATGTCTACTCTATTATAGACAAATTTATAAATAAATGAAAATCATTTTGGTGATAATATTGAAACTCGTCGATCTGATAATGGGGTTCATTTCACATGACATGCATCTTTTCCTCTCATCTCAGTTGTACATCAGAATACTTATACTCATACCTCAGAGCAGAATGGGGTTGTCGAAAGAAACATCTCCATGTTCTCTATATTGCCCAAACCTTACTCATCCACTACTATGTTCCCACCACATATTGGGAAGATGCAATAGTTATTCCTGCCTTTCTCATAAATCGCATGCCCTCCCCTATTGATGAGCAAGTTCTAAATGAGATTCTCTACCTCGGCGAGGGGGTGTTTCCCGTCCCTTCTAATGCATTTGGATGAGTGACCTTCATCTACACTTTTGATGCTGGTAGGGATAAGTTGGTAGTGAAGGCTGTTAAGTTTGTATTCTTGCGTATGTTAGAAATCAGAAAGGATATCGCTGCTATGACCTGAGGTCTTGGAAATACTAAATTAGCGATTTCCTTCTTTGAATCAACCCCTTACTATTATGGCACAACTATCACGTGCCTCCACCTCCTGCTATAATTACATCAATTCCTATTTCTCTTCTTCAGGATACTCTGTACATAATTCAATATCAATAGAGACGACCTCTTTTTTAGCCAACATCACCTCTTGCGAAGGGAACTCGTTGGATTGAGATTTTACAGACCGGCAACATATTCTCTTCTCCATAGATACACTTAGAGGGTTAGAAAATAATCACTCATCTGATGTAGTGAACATCTCTGTAGCCCTCAAAAAAGGAAAGTGATAGTGCCCCATGCACCCTTTCTCTGTAGTAGTGCCCTTTTCAAGCCTTGCACATCTTACATGTGTTTTGTTGAGGCTTTATCAACAACAGAGATCTCGAGTAAGCATGACAAGGCTCTCTGTGACCCATATTTCGACTTACAATGGAAGAGGAGATGGTCGCCCTTATCTCTCGAGGAACATGGCAACTAGTAGATCTACATAGTGATAACAAGATAGTTGGTACTTGGCGGGTTTTCACACTTAAGTACACATCATATGGATTTACTGCTCGGTATAAAGCGAGATTGATAGCTAAGGGCTTTACGTAGACATATAATGTTAGTTTCTTCGACACCTCCTCGGTCATACGTCTCTCAATAGTACAGATTCTCCATACTTCTGTTAGTAGCACCACAACTTGATTAGCCCCTCCACCAGCTTGACGTAAAGAATGCCTTTCCCCATGGCGATCTTTACGAGGTCATCTATATGCAACAATCTCCATGTTTCGAGGCTCAAGGGAAGTATACGAAAGTATGCTTACTAATTAAAACCATCTATGGGATTAAACATGGCTCTCTAGCTTGGTTTTAAACTTTATTTGAGGTCAAATAGTCTGGGACTCTCCAGGTTATCATCATATCACTCTATTTATGCAGAAGAACGAGAAGGAAATGCGACAATATTAGTCTATGTGGATGATATCATTATCATAGGCAATGACTCTGAACTGAAGATATAATAGAGGTAAAGTAATAACTAGCAAAGCAATTCATGATTAAGGATCTGGTGCTTTTAAGACACTATCTTGGAATTGCAATTGTCTTCTCCAAGCGTAATCTACTAATATCGCCAAAAAACTATGCTATTGACCTACTACAAGAGAATGGGATGTTGAGATTAAAGCAGGTAAAGATTCCTTTGGATTCTAAACGGGGTAAGAAATATCGTGATATAATAGGTATAGACATAGGACTAATATCAACCATATATCGACGATATGCCTCTTTTCTGGTCCGTTCTTCACAAAAGTGTGTCGATATGGGTGATATTTTGGCGATGTATCATCGATATCAAGGTAGGAAATATCATATTGATTTATATCGGTATGGTGTCAATATTGACATTTTCTACATTGATTTTGCAAAATCATTAAGTTCGAGATTTTTTTTTTGGTTTTTTGGAACCCTAGTCCTCCAGATCAGATCTATTCAAGCACATTGCGGCAACCCAGATCGCGCTCCAGATTCCAGGCCGCCGCAAGGCGACGATGTCCATCGCACATGCCCCGATTCCAAAGTTAGAACACACCCCTAGCCTCAACAGACAACAGGCGGCGATGGCCGCATAGGGGGCTGATTTCATGCCACATCTCTGAGCGGCGCCACCACGACTGGCTCTATGGCGACGACTCTAGGCTGCAGGCGGCACCACCCATCTCCATGACTCCTCCAACCGCAACACCGACACATCATCGCGCTCCAACAACATCAAGAGGTGGTGCCTAGCTGGTAGGAAGCCCTATCGAGATTGAGACGACACCCCTCCGATCTTGTGCGTGCCTTCAGTTCGAAGAAGTCCGAACTCCTCGCATGCAGCCGCGATACTCCAAGCGATGCTGCCCAGGCACAACCCCTTGTCCTCTGACCCCAAGCGGAGCTCCATCGCATCCCGACGGAGTCCCATTCGACATACAATCTCTTGCGCCACTTCATCTCTAGGCGGCAAGGTCCCGTCTCATAGGACCCTCCTTTCACCCATGCCTTCAATGACGACACCTCCTCTTCACCGATCTCCAAGCGGCGCTCCTGCACCTCTGTCCAGAGACGTGCCCAGGCATCGACGACCATCACCTCGAGTGCTTATTGGTGCCCCATCGGCAGCTCCTCTGCCCATCATCCTATCTGCTGCCTCTTCTCCAAGTATCTCCAAGCGGCAACAACCGAACAAGCAGAAGCCCCTATCAGGGCTGTGGCTCACGAGAGAAGGGTTCCAAGTGGGAACCCTAAACGGAGCACAAGTGGGCTGTTGTTAAGAAAAATATAGGCCGCGTGTTTTGAGAGGAAGAAAGGAGCCGTGTTTTTGGCCCAAAGTTGGGCTGGGAAAAAAGGGGGGGGGAGCTGTCTGTATTTTGGTTCCAATTGAAAAAATTGTTTGTTAAAAAAGGAGGCATACACAAAAGAAAAGCCGTACGTAAAGAAAAGAAAAAGAAAAGCCGTAAAAAAAGAGAACGCCTTATTTGAAAAAAAATGATTTGAAAAAAAATGAGAAGAAAATCCGAGAAAAAAATTTGAGATCGGCGTATTGGTTTTTTTATTCCTCCCCTTCTTCATTTAGAGTTGTTTGTATTTTGGGTCCAATTGGGTTCATTTAAAAAAATTGTTTGTTAAAAAAGGAGGCGTGTACAAAAGAAAAGCCGTACACAAAGAAAAGAAAAAGAAAAGCCGTAAAAAAAGAGAACGGCTTATTTGAAAAAAAATGATTAGAAAAAAATTGAGAAGAAAAGCTGAGACAAAATTGAGATCAGCTTATTGGTTTTTTTATTCCTCCCCTTCGTCATTTGTCTTCTCCCAACTTTGTCGATATCATTATTTTCCGACAAGTATGGGAGAAAGAGGGAGTATTGTGTAGAGTTCTACATGCCAGATTGTCAGATATTCAGATTCTCCAGGCCAGCCAAATTTTCGGACTCTAGAGTTCCGTTTCAAACTCTGCGAATTGGTTCATAGTCCATGTTCGAGGCACTACATATTTGATTGACCCATTTTCTTCGAGTTCTCCATAGAGAAACTCCTTTTCAGACGTACATTTGTGCGATCTTTTTTTGTGGTCCCTATCTTTTGTTTTTGGTCTCAGAGTTTTCATGTGATCCATAGGGACTCCACCGTAGAGATCCCACTCCCTATGCCATGTGGGCTAGGGTTTTCATGTGGTTTCATAGGGACTCCAAAGTAGAGATCCCATTCTCTGAGGCAGTATGGGAGAGACCCAGTTCTCCGATGAGGAGACTTTTCAGATTCCATTCTCCAACGACCGTGGACTCCGACGAGGATGTCTTCACGGCCATTTCAGTTCGACCCTTTCAAAGATGTAGCAGTTGTCCACATGATGTGGCCGATCAGAGTACTTCGACGAGGGGACTCATTTCAGTTGCAATGACTCTGACATGTGCAATACAGAGCACATGCTCTCCGACGAGGAGATTCAGTTTGGCTCACACTCCAACCTGTTTGTTCCTTCTCACCTGCACGGTATGAGAAACGTCTTCGACAGCAACCGACAATGTGTATGCGTTGAGTTGATATTGTCCGTTGTGTCTTGTAGTGTGAGTTTGAGTGATTTCTTTCTGCTTGTCCAAGCTGAGCATTGCATGCTCTAGTTTGAGGGGGAGTGTTGGAGTATATGCGTCATATGTAGTAGATGGGTAAATAGATCCCTCCAGGATCCATTTACCATATCCAGTGTTTAGTCCCGCATCTACCAGTGGTGGGACATGGAGGGTCTGTGGAGGCTATATAAGAAGCCCCAGACCTCCTGTATCAGATGAGAATGTCAATAGACACATCGGCCCTTTGAGGCGTTCTCCCGTGGTTTCATCCCGCTCAATCTCGATGTTCCATGATGTCTATTTTTTATCTCTGATTACGCTTCCGCATTCGTAGTTTCTAACAAATATCTTCTTTAGCAGGGTTGTAATATCCAAATCAAGCGACAATCTTACAAGCTCTATCAATTTGAGGCCTACAAACCAAATGCCTTCCAAGCTTTTTGGATGAATAACTCCCCCTTCTCCCAAATCTAAGTGATCTCCAGCCTATCAACAAGTGCGTCTTCAGGCTCCAACACCTCTAGCAGCTTAGTTAGCCCTCGACCTCGCATCAAGGAGCAAATCAGAAATCTGTGATGTCTATACTCCTTGGATGTTACCTAGTCTAGACCAATAGTCCTCCACCATCGCTTCTTTATTCATCGAATGCGGAAAGAACCCAGGAAATCTCTTAGAGATGCACTCCGTCCATCCAATCATTAACCCAAAAGTGAAAGGAGTAATCATCATCGACAATGGGCTACAACAAGGGTGACACGTTAAACAACAAAATGCGTCCCTTTGGTAGCTTGAATGTGATCTCATCCTCCTAGTTGTCATCTCCACCTTTCAATGATACCTATAGATCCCTCTAACAAGCCGTTACAACACGCTATTTTCGTTTTCCCAAATACACACCACCTACTTCACATGCATAGCCTTATTCATATCCGGAAGCCGAAGATACGCCACAACCACCCTCCCTTCGGAGGTTTCAGTATGGAGCTCCATGCTACCAAAGTCATTACTAAGACGTTCTATTCGAACAGGGTCCCAAAAAATCTCCACATTATGCTCTCAAGTCTATGATGAATTCCTGATGACAATTTATACATGAATGGAAAAATCATGAGGATCACTAAAAGCACTAAGTTCAGGAGTACTAGACGTGGATCCCTCAAGAGACATTCAACCTCCCAACCATCCAATTTTATTTTCATCTTCTGTAAGAGAAGTTGAACAATCTCAATCTTTCCCACCGTCAAGTACAAACCCAAATAGACTACAGGGAGAGTAATTCTAGGCGTTCCCAGTGCTTGTCCACAAACCAATACAGCATTTATAGTCAAACATCTGGAACAAAGGTCAATTTTTGCTAATTGATGTGGAGTCGGACACACACAAAGATGTCAATTAGAGCAGAATCTTCGAGTCTCAGGATGACGATGAAGAGTAGGAATTGAGCCGAGTAGACTTTGAAGCTGCCTCCTGAAACCACTTTTTTTTTTGAAGCCAAGAAAAGGGGGATACACTCATTGGTGTTCACCCCAATATAATAAAAGGAAAGAGAGTCAGAGGTACAAACAAAACAAAAAAGAGCGACCCCGTAAAAGAGGCGAGAAACCTCCAGTTCTGGGCAAAAACACAAAAAACAAGATGTCAAAAACTAAGTACAACTCCAGTCATCCACCAAACCACTCGCACGACAGAGCACATTCTCCAAGTAGAAGCGTGGCGCAGAGAAAATGGCCTCGTTGCGACTAAGCCAAATCGACCATAATCTTGCCACTGGTGCCAAGAGCCGCCTTCTATCCATATGTCTATTTATGAAGAGAGTCACAGAAGGTCTCCACATCACAAGCACACACCCAAGCCACAAGCGGGTCTTCCCAAAGCCCCCGGACCATAGGGCAGACAAAGAGGATATGATCCAGGGATTCCACATTCGATTCACAGAGGATGCATAGATTGGAAATCGAGAGCATCAACCTTGAGCATCGATCACGCGCCATAAGCCTCTTTCTGCGGACCATCCATAAGAAGAAAACAATGCGAAAGGGCAGGTCCAAACTCCAGAATAAACCACAGTCTCTCACCAGGGGATCCGAGCGAGCAGGTAGAAGCTCAAGCAGTCCAGCATAGGCCTTCCGAGTCGAGAAGCCACCATCCCTCCAAATCCAATGATCCAAGCCCACGGAAGGCGAATCCGCAACAACAAGGACGCCCATCAGAGCAAGAAAGTCCAAGAACCTCTGATCCGAGAAATTCCCCCCAAAGCGAGGAGACCACGCATTCTCCCAGCAGCAAGCGACGGAGGCATCCTTGTTCTCCGCCATCGCAAAGAGCTGAGGAAATCTGACAGAAAGTGGATCCCCCCCAACCAGCTGTCCTTTCAAAAGGAGAAGGCACGGCTATCCCCCAGGACAGGCTTAAATCTCGCTCTGTTCTTCAAGAAGACCTCCTGAACACCACGCCAGAACGGAGACCGCGCACTCACCACCCCCAACCTGTCTTCCCCAGCCCACTCCCACCCATGAAGCTCCCTCAAGATATCAATAAAGAAGCTTCCACCTCTTCCCTACACCCTGCTTGCCCACTTAAGGAAGAACGCATCATTGACCAACTTGAGGCGCCTAACCCCCAACCCCCCTGCCTGCTTCTCCCTCGCCACCTCCTCCCAAGCGACCCGGTGAATCCCTCTCCCATCAACACCTGATTTCCCCCACAAGAATCTCTTGAAGCAAGACTCTAGTCTCCTGCAAATCCCAACAGGCAGACGTCGAGTCGACAAAAAGTGCACCGGAATGGCAACAAGGACCGAGCGAAGAATAACCAGCCTTCCGCCTTTCGAGAGGAGCGCCGCGCGCCAACCCGCCAATCTCGCCTCAACCTTCTCCACCACCCCACTCCAATCCCTAAGTCTTGGCCTCCCAACCACCAAGGGAAGGCCCAGATAATCAAACGGCAGACTCCCCAAAGCAGAGCCCAGAATGTTCGCAAAATCCATCGCCACAAGCTCTGAAAGGCCAAAAGGAATAACCTTAGACTTGGTACCATTTATGCGCAGCCCCGATAATTCGCTAAAGAGGTCCAGAGTCACCGACATGGCAGCGACCTCACTAGCACCCCCTTCAATGAAGCACAAGGTGTCGTCCGCAAATTGAATTAACGGTACAGAAGCGCCCCCCTTGGAGAAACCCTTGGAGAGGCCCGCAGCAACAACCCGGTCCACCATACGAGCCAAGACATCCGAAGCAAGAACAAAGAGTAGGGGGGCCAGCGGGCATCCCTGGCCAAGGCCCCATCTCGGCTGAAAACGCCCCCTTCCAAACCGCCATTAAGCAAGAGAGAAGGAAACAGTAGTCACGCATCGCCGCGTCCATGAAATCCACAGCTCCGGGAACCCCCGCCTCCTGAGGACCGACCAAAGGAAGGCCAAATCAATGCTATCATAAGCTTTAGCAAAATCAATTTTCCATAGCACCCCCTGTCTCCTCGACGCTTTCCAATCAACCACCAATTCCGACGCAACCGCAATACAATCAGAAATTTGTCTTCCCTTAATGAAGGCCGCCTGCACGGTGGAAATAAGCGAGTTCAGCACTCTAGAAAGTCTCCTAGCCAGCACTTTAGCCACAATTAAGTAGATGGCGTTTGATATCGAAATGGGGCGAAAGTCCCCAATGTCCTCCGCCGCATCCCTCTTTGGAATCAAAAGCAATAAGGCTCTTTTCAGCCTATCAAAACCCGCATTTCCTCCACAAAACTCCACTATCACCTTAAAAACTTCGACTCCCACCAAGTCCCAGAAGTCCCGAAAGAAAGCCACAGAGAAACCATCAGGCCCCGGGGACCCATCAAGATTAAGATCCCATACAGCCTCTTTAGTCTCCACCATCGAAATCGGCCTAATAAGCATGGCACAGTCCTCCTCGGAAACCTTGGGCACCCCGAGCCCCAACCACTTCCAAGAGTGCGTGGAGCGAGTCGACATGACGCCCCTGAAGTGCTCCACAATGGCAGATCCCATTGCATTATCCCCAACGAAACGCTCCCCAGCAACAGAGATAGCGCGTAATGAATTGTTCCGCTTCCTCCCACTAGCAACCCTGTGGAAGTATGCCGTGTTTGCATCACCATCTTTGAGCCATTTTAGCCTGGAGCGCTGCCACCACTCAATAGCTCTCTTCTTGTCCTCCTCCGCCACCTTTTTTTGCGCAGAGGACCGCTCCTCGAGCTCGTCTACATTGAGATTTCTCTCACTTTCAACAGAATCAAGTCTCGTAATAATCTCCTCCGCCTCCGTTCTAAGAGCCACCCGCGCCACCCGCGTCTCCCGCTTAAAGCGCGCCAATCTCCTCAGCAAAGATTCAAGCTTGTGGCTAAGTCTCACAGCTGCAGACCCCTCCACAATAGAAGAAACCCACTGGTCGGCCACAACACCCCTGAAAGAAGGCTCAAGGAGCCAGCAACGTTCGTATCTAAAGAGGCCCTTCAGAGAAAGAGTCTCACCAGAATCCCACATAATCGGCGAGTGGTCGGAGAAAGCCCTGGGTCTAGAAGATACCGAGCAAGAAGGAAACCTTTCCATCAATGCACCCGAAGCCAAGAAACGATCAATCCGGGATCGTGAAGTGCCGCTCCTCCAGGTATATCTTATATCAGATGCCACCAAGTCCTCCAAATCCAAGGAGTCCACAGTCTCCTTGAAAGACAAAGACCCCGGGTCTCGCCCCCCCTTGCCCGTGGGCGATCAGAAGAGAGAATAGTCACATTGAAATCTCCCCCAATGATCCAAGGGAGACCCACAAAAGCACTCCCCGCATCACGCAAGTCCTCCCATAGTTCAGCTCTCTTGATATGACAGCAAGGCCCATACACGCAAGAAAAAGCAATGGGAGAGGCCGAGTCACTCGTAACCAGCACCACTGAAAGCATATGTCTCCCCGAGATAGACGAATCAAGCGTAAAAGCGGCCGATCTCCACGCAATGAAGAGGTCCCCCGCCGCACCCACCGCATCCAAGGCCGTAAAGCCATCCAACGCCCCCGCACCAAAGGAGCGCCACAGAGCATCATCCAACCCACACAATTTCGACTCCTGGATCAAGGCAATATCACAACCCCACTCCGACAAGCGGGCACCCAGAGCCTTTCGCTTCACATCATCCCCCCGCCCCCTCACATTCCTGGAAAACATTTTCATTAAAAAGGTTGGTGACACCCTCCAGAATGCAAAAGGCCAGCCGCCTCCACCACAGTATCTCTCAACGACGCACAAGAAAGAATTGGCACGAATTCCGTACGAGACCTGCTCCTCCTACGATATCTTTTCCCCGATCGCTTATCGGAGCGTGATCCCTGATCGACATTACGGCCCGCAACCGAGTCACCCATCACAGGGCTAGGCAAGGCGAGGATAGGCGAGCCCTCATCATCTTTGGAAAAAGGCCCCAGGATAGACAGCGAAGTTGAACCCAGCACAATAGGCAAAGCATTACCCGAAGGAAGGCCCGATCCAGACAAGTCCCGAACTGAGGGAGACTCATGAAGCACCACCGCAACATTACCCGGCCCAATGATGGGCCCAATAGAAGCCCGGGAGGGGTCCGGATCCGAATCCGCGGAGAGAAAAGGGGTTTCCCCACCGGACCATGACCCGAAACACCCCGATCCGCCAATATTCGAAGAAGAGACACCCGTCCACGGGCCCGAATAAGAAACGCTCATCGTACGGTCCACCTTCTAGGCAAAAGAGCCAAGAAACGAATCAACCTCGGACGGTCCCCCCATAGGCAAAGCGCCACTTAGGGCGAAATCACTCGAGAAACAAGAAGAACCATTGAAGGGGCGTGGGCAATCAACCCAGGGGGGCGACGCTTCGCAAAGGCCCCCATGCAACGCCATCTGGCCAACGGGAGACGAGGCGACATCAACAACCGCAGGGGCCAACGTCTTGATCGAGGAAAACGCCGGCCTAGCCACCGCCTGCGGCTGAGCAAGAGGCTCCAAGAAAGAAATCTCCACCGGGAACGAGAATCGACCAACCGAGAAGGTCTCAAAGACCACCTTGCCCAAGACGTCTTCAAGCGAACTTTTGCCACATTCCAAAAGGACCCGAGTTGCCTTCCAATCTGAACCCGACCTGTAGCCATGACCCACAATCGCCAGCAGCTCCCCCCATCGCCGAAGAAGTTTCCCCAAGCCCTGCACCTTACGAGAGAGGAAAGGAACCCCTCGCATCTCCACAACACAAATTTCAACATCGACGTTGGCTCCATCGTCGTAGCGCAAAGGTCTCCACGAGATGTCCTAAAAAACATCACTCGTCAATAAGCTTCGCCGTTGATCCACAGATAGGCCACGAACACAGCACCTTGAGTTGTCCAAAACAACCACGTCTCCACCGAACATGGGTCCCAGGAATCCATGCAAACGCAAGCCCACGATACTCTAATCCACTCCTTTACGTAGGGCTAACTCCACAGCAACTCCATCACACCCACCCCCCCTTCACGAGGTGGCCATGCAACGAACCTTCAATCGACTTCTTCCGCCCCCTCCCTTGAGAAGCATCTTCCACGCCGCGGCTCCCACCCGCCTCCTCCAGGTTGACATCGCCAGCAAAAGGGATTGCCGAATCCCCATCAGGGTCCTTCGCATGAGGGGGGGTCCTGGAGTCACGAACCACCTGCGCAAAAGACCGCGAGCTCTTCCCCCCCACAAGGATCATGGTGATAGAAGCAGCATGCACAGTATCCTCCCTCCCGGACGAAGGAGAGTCCTTGTGAACAAAAGAAATCGCTCGGGCAACCCCGAACCAGCAGGAAGCTTTCTTGTGGCCAACCCTTCCACAACCATAATAACGTGCAGGCAACACACAGGCCGGTGCAGTATGGCCACGTTCACCACATCTAAAACAACGCTTACCCGGCTTCTTGTGAGAAACACAAACCCAAGCACCACTCCCTTCATGCTCCGCGGAGACGTGCACGTCGTCGTGAGGACTCCCCCGGAGAACGTCTTTTCCTTTGAAGTCGACCCGAAGCGCGCGACCATCGTTCATCACGCTAGCCAAGCTCTCCATGCCTTTCCCAGAAGCGAAGAGAGGCACTCCTGAAACCACTTGCCATGTAGCAATGACATGGCATCACTACAACAACAAAAAAAGAGGCGCCAAAGGGCAGCCGCTGACAAACTCCCCTCTAAGGTTGGAAAAAGCACCCCTCCAACCTCCCATTAATCAGGACTAAGAATTAGGAGGTGGCCATGCCTCTGCATTAATCCCTGTCAGAGTCGATAATGCTCTGTTGTGTTATTCCATAGAGCCCCAGGGTCTCTTATATAGAGAGAAAACCCTTGGGTAAATTACATAGACGTACATAAGATAAATAGGAAATACGTAACGGTACATCATAACATAACGTGATCCTCTACATAAACCTCTACACTCCCCCTCAAGATGGAGCATAGATATCAATCATGCTCAGCTTGGAAGAATATCTCTGGAAGGGTCCTCTGAGCAATGGCTTGGTAAATATATCAGCAGTCTGATCTTCTGAATTGACGTGTGAAGTGGAGATCAAGCCCGTCTGGATCATGTCTCTAGTATAGTGACAATCTACTTCGATGTGCTTTGTTCTTTCATGAAAAGCTGGATTATTGGCAATGAACAATGCTGCCTGGTTGTCACATTGAAGCTGCATGGGTAAAGAGACATTTATATTCAAATCTTCCAAGACCGCGCGAACCCACATCATTTCTGTGCTTGCTTGTGCCATGGCTCTATATTCGGATTCAACACTGGATCTCGCCACAACAGTTTGTTTCTTGCTTTTCCAAGAAATAAAGAGCTTCCTATAAAGATACCAATCCTGAAGTAGACTTGCGATCCTTTGGGCACCCTGCATAGTCTGCGTCTGCACAAGCGGAAATGGATAGATCTGTGTCCTTTCTAAATAACAAACCTGCGCCTGGGGAAGACTTTAGGTATCTCAATATCATATACAGGGCTTCCATATGAACTTGCCTAGGCTGCTCCATAAATTGACTCACCCGGTTTACTGCAAAGGCAATATCCGGTCGAGTTATGGTGATGTATAGAAGCTTGCCCACCATCTCTCTGTATCTTCTTTTGTCCACCTCTTCAGTATCATTGTCGTAAAGTCTCATACTTGGGTCCGTAGGAGTGCTCGACGGTCTGCATCCAACCATTCCCGTTTCAACTAGCAAGTCCGTGACATATTTTCTTTTGGTCATTACCATTCCTTGTGCATTTCTTGCAAACTCTATCCTCAGAAAATATCGTATTGTACCTAGATCCTTCGTAATAAACTGACTTCCCAAGAGGGATTTAGTCATCTCGATTCCCTGAGCATCATCTCCTGTAACCAGAATATCATCAACATATATCATGACGACAACAGTACCTCTGGGAGTCTTCTGGATAAACAACGAGTGGTCCGCATTTGATCTTTTGAACCCGTGTCGTTCAATTATCTGGGAAAGTTTTTGGAATCATGCCCTTGGACTTTGTTTAAGGCCATAGATTGCCTTATGAAGTCTACACACCATCTGAGTCTCCCCCTCAACAGTAAAACCTGGTGGTTGCTGCATGTAGACTTCCTCCTGTAGATCACCATACAAGAATGCATTCTTGACATCAAGTTGGAAAATGGGCCAATCACGTACAACAACAACAAATAGTAGAATGCGAAGAGTCGAGTGTTGAGCCACTGGTGAAAATGTATCCAAATAATCCACCCCATAGGTTTGGGTGAAGCCTCGTGCAACAAGTCTGGCCTTGTACCGATCAAGACGGCCATTTGCGTGATATTTAACTGTAAACACCCACTTGCAACTCACCACAGACGCACCAGGGGGAATAGGAACTAGGGACAAAGTCCCTCGAGACTGTAAGGCACGCATCTCCTCCTCCATGGCTAAACGCCAGCTATCAATCTTCATGGCCTCTTGATATGTCCGTGGAATCTCAACTGTCGAGACAACTGCTGCAAACCTTTGAAAATCACCAGTAAGACGATGAAAGGACACGTGAGACGCAAGAGGATAGGATGCGCATTGCCTCTTCTGCTTCCTATGAGCAATAGGACAATCAAGATCATCATCCACTGTACTGACTGGTGGATCCTCCCCCTGTATCAAAGACTCCTGCATCGGTGCATTAATTAACCCATCATTAGTGATAGCATCGGAGCATACCTGAGGCGTACTGGATGGTTGACGTGTAGCATGAGCATGCCCTGACCTTCTTGTATAGAACTTAGGGAATGGTGGAATGGAAGGATATGGAGACGGTGGTGGTGGTAGTGGTGGTGGTGTAGTGGACTCAGATCGACCCAGACTTGGAGGTAGGGGAACATAGACATTATCATCTGTAGATGTAGAGGAAACCAATCTGTCACCTGCAGGGGAGAAGTACATAACTGGCTCAAAAAATATAACATCAGCACTAACATAGTACTTGTTATTAATGGGGTCATAGCAACGATATCCTTTTTGTGTCCGCGATTAGCCCACAAATACACACTTAACAGCTCTAGGAGAGAGCTTGTCAAGTCCCGGAGACAAGCGGTGAACAAATGCGACAGTTCCAAAGACACGAGGGGTAAGTGAGAACAAGTCCTTTTCAGGAAAGGGAACAGAGATTGGAGCCTTTTCCCCAAGAACGGTAGAAGGCATGCGATTGACCAGATAACATTCTGTAAGTATAGCATCTCCCCAAAAGGCTAATGGTGCACAACTTTGAATAAGTAGAGTGCGAGCAATATCAAGAAAGTGACGATGTTTCCTCTCCGCAACACCATTTTGTTGAGATGTGTAAGCACATGTAGTTTGGTGGATAATGCCCTTAGAGGAAAGAAACTGAGCAAGAGAACGAGTGCAGAATTCCAATGCATTATCGGTGCGTACATATTTAACAGTAGACGAAAAAACATTCTGCACTTCATTGATAAGATTTGTGATAACACTTCCTGCTTTAGATTTATTTTTAAGAAGAAAAGTCCAAGAAACACGAGAGAAGTCGTCAACCACAACAAGATAAAACCTGTGACCCTGACGATCCGGGACACGACTAGGACCCCAAATATCAATATGAAATAACTCAAATGGGGAGCGACTGCTCCGACCCTGACGACTAGGGAAGCTCGAACGATGGTGCTTCCCTAACTGACACGCTTCACAACGAAATGAAGAATTCAGAGAGATCTGTGGCAGGAGGTGACACATCTTCTGGAGCGGAAGATGACCAAATCGAAGATGCCATGTATACAGAGAAACAGATCCCTGAGAGTGTAGTGAGACGTTAGCATAGGAGTTCCGTACTAGACGATAAAGGCCATTGTGCTCAGAACCACAGCCAATCACCCTGCCCGTTAGTATGTCCTGAAAAATGACAGAAGATGGGTCAAATATAGCACGACAGTTCAAATCCTTTGTAAGCTGGCTAATCGATAATAAATTCATGGAGAACTCTGGTGCATGTAAAACATTGTGTAAGTGTATGGAGGGCAATAAGGAAGTCTCCCCCTGACCTACAATAGGGGACTGAGTGCCATCAGCTATGAGCACGGAACGACCAGACTGAATATCCCTGTAGGACTGCAACATATCTTTATCACGACAGAGATGATAGGTGGCTCCAGAGTCAACAATCCAACCTGAGAGATCATGACTATGACGAAAGGCAGAAGTGCTACCTGAGGTACTGGCAGTAGCCGATGTACTGGCTGATGCAGAGGCCGCAACGTCAGATGTATCAGCAACCTCTGATGATGACTGTGGCATAATGTCACGAAGCCGTGCCACAAGCTCCTCGAACCTGTGATCTGGAGTAGATGCGGACGGTGTCTGAACATGATCAACTACTCGTGCTGAAGGAGGAAAGCCATGCTTGGAATAGCATGTATCCTCAGAATGACCAGTGCGACGACAGAATGAGCACGTTAAACGTGTACGACCTCCTCGGCCACGTCCGCCTCCGCCGCGGCCACGAAATGAAGACGAACTACCTCGTCCCCTGGAGACTGCCATTGCCGAAGGAGGTGGAGTTGCTGCGCTAGAAGGGACAGAGATACGGCTGAGTCTCCTGTAGACTTCCTCCATCGGAGGAATAGTGGCATCGGCGAGGATCTGAGAGCGGGCTGCCTCGTACTCCGGATCAAGGGCACCAAGTAACACGCCCACCATAGTGGCATTGCGAAACGTCTTCTGCTGCTCGGGGGTGGTTGTGAGCGGAATGATGCTATATAACTTCTTGAACATCCCACGTAGGGACGTGTACAGAGAGTGAAGAGGTCGGCCATTTTGCTTCATGGTAAAAATGTCATGCTGCAACTGCTGCATTTTTGTCTTGTTCCGCACTTGAGAATACGTAGTAGCCAGAATATCCACATTGCCTTGGCGGTAGGTTGATGAAGGACGTCATTGGCGATCTCCATCGTGAGCGTCCCTGACAGCCAGACCTTGGCATACGCATCATCAACCTCCCATGAGGTATATATCCCCGTCTTCTCTGCCGGCTCATCCTCGGTAAGAATGTGCTTCTTACCACATGACTTCATAAGACTTAGGAACTGCATAGCCCAGAGTTCGTAGTTCGTCCCGTCCATTTTGACTATTGGTGCCGAACCTTTAAAGGCACCTATGGAGGGCATATCAACCTTTTGGTCTGACATGTTGTCGGAGAAGAAGACGCTGGGATGATAGACAAATGAACGTTTGTCTACAAAGACTGGATTGGATTCAAGTGCATATGTAGACTTTATGCACTTGAACCCATAGATGAAGGGGTGCCGACCGACGAGTGAGAGAGGCCCGAGGGAGGGCTACGTCAGCCCCCGACGGAAGAGGGAGGCCTCGGTGAGGGAGGGAGGCCTCAGTGGCGCGAGGAGGCCTCGGCGGGAGGAGGCCTCGGCGTGAGAGGGGGGGGGGGGCGGAGGGAGGAGGCCTCAGCGGGAGGGGGCCTCGGAGGAGGCCCGACGACGGCGGTAGGGGGGCCCGACGGTGGCGATAGGAGGGGCCCGGCGGGAGGTGGGGGCAGCCGGTGGGAGGAAGGGAGGGATGGGCGGCGGGAGGTGGGCGGCGGCCGTGAGAGAGGGGGGGGGCGGCAGCGGTGGAAAAAACCCTAGATTAAGGTTTTGGCTCTGATACCATGTCAGAGTCGATAATGCTCTGTTGTGTTATTCCATAGAGCCCTAGGGTCTCTTATATAGAGAGAAAACCTTTGGGTAAATTACATAGACGTACATGAGATAAATAGGAAATACGTAACATTACATCATAACATAACGTGATCCTCTACATAAACCTCTACAATCGCTATTAAAATTTCCATCAGCATAACAAATGGATCAAAAGTTGGATTTTCCCCTTACTAGACTCTAGTAGATCTTCCCTTTTTGCTAGACACTATTGGATCCCTCCTTTCCCTCTTTGCCACATTTGTTTCATCCTCCATTACTTCACCTTGTTACTTTGCAGTATGGACCAGTGCCGAATTGTGTTTCACTGTTCTAATGGCTTTTTATTTGTCAAGTACAGAATTTAAAGTGGTATAAATCCTTCAAGGAGATGCTGGAAACCGAGTCCCTGACTGCGGTTCTTCCTGGTGTTAAAACTGTTATGGAAGGTACAAAAATCTTCATAGTTGAGTTGCCTGTTTTTGAATTAAAATTGAATTTTGCCATTGGATTTTTAAATCTAACTTGCATCTTTTTTTTTCTTGGGAAGCTAGTATTTCTTCTCAGAATTTACCCTTCTTTGCTATATGGCAAAAAAAGTGGAGTGGAAATTTATTTGTGATTATGTAGCTTTTTCGAAAAGTCTAGGTGAAGTTCTTCCATAATAGCAGGGAATATCCTTCATAGGTTTATGTTATAGGGTTGTGATTAAATGATTCGTCAATGAAATCCTTCCCATCACTATCAGTTCCTCTTGTATCTAAAATACAGGACACCAAGAGAGAGAGAGAGAGAGAGAGAGAGAGAGAGAGAAGGTTCATATTTAATACAACGGGGTCAATACTTGGTTTCACTTTGATCATATCAGAGCATAAAGACCCATGTATACATGTGGAAACCGAACAAACACACTGGGGGAACAACATTGCACATCATGGCATGTGATATATGCAAGTAACAACGAAGTCTGCATATTGGCAGGGGTATGAAGAGGTCCAATATTGAGTTTCTCATTCTCCATTTCATAGCTCAACGTTCGGGTTGACCCATGACTTTGACATGGAGGACCTAGGGTTGACTTCATATTCCACATTAACTGGGTTACTAATATGTGGGATTTGTTAGTGTTCCTATGGATTGGCATGGAGGTCTTTCACTTGGAGAATAGGGAAGTTGGAATAAGGAGGTAGAATAATGAATTTTGGGGTTTATTTCCTATTCCTGTTCTCTTATGTTTATAAAGGTGGAACAAGGGGGTTTATTCATATTCTTTATTTGTTTGTTGTTCTTGAGAATGTGGATTAAGTTGTAGTAATTGTGGAATAAGTAGTAATTTTTGTGGAATACATAGTATGAATGGAGGATAGGTATTATTCACTGTCCAAAAGACAGGAAATATCTAATCCTGGAATAAGAAAAATCCAGGATAAGGAGAAAATCGTTGATGTATTTTCCTATTCCCTAAAGAGAAAATCACGGGTAATGGTTTCTGGTTGTTGGAAAAAAGGATTTAGAATCCCCGTTTCAATCAAATGCTTTCCTGAAGAGTAAAGAGAGCCCATGGGAGCTTCTTCTTCGGGGATGGAGCAAGGGAGAGGGGAGGCACAACGAGAGTCGGAGGAGCAGAGAGGAGGGGAGTCGCGACGGGAGCCGGAGGAGCGTGTGAGGGAGGAGGAAAAGAAGGCCACCATCAAAGAGTCTCATGAAGAGATTGGATGGGAAAGAGGCAATATAACTTTTGGCTCTTTCAAGTTGGTTGTTCGTGATCCTACTTCTAGGGTTGTCTAGATTTGGTGCTTCAGATGTGCATTGTAAGGTCACAAGGCATTTTAGTGCGCGACTGGTGGCCCGGTTTACTTCTAGTGTCGTAAGGTGGGGCAACTGATGAGGAGTTGCTTCTCGACGCTGGAGAAGATGGAAGTTGATGCAAACAACATGAGAACTTCAGAGGGGGAGGTAGGGAAACAAGGGGATTTGATCGACATAGTCCTTACTGTAGAAGGAGGGAGGACCTATTGTCGGTGCTTGAGGTGTTGGAGAAAGGATGGTCGTCAGGCTGCAATGTGATCTGGATCTCGAAGTCTTTGCCGTACGTGTGTGGAATCAAGGAGGGGTTGAGGGTTTCTTGGCCAATGGTGGGCATTTGTTTCCCATGGGGTTGGTTTGGCGAAAACCTCAGCTGCGAGATCACGCCATGGAGGTGAGTACAAGGTGGTTGGTGGAAGTTTGTGGTCTACCGATGAGGTGTATGGGCTTAGGGCGGTCCGGGATGCTCTCTAGCAGGTGGAAGTGGTGGAGGAGGTGCTCCGAATTGGGTTGCGCCCTGATGAAGGGTGGGAGGTGCTGGTGTTGATGAGGGGGGCTCCATGTGTGTTTTCAGTGGCGGTATGGTTGCGGAGTAAGCAATGTATATGCTTCAAGCTGGAGTTGGCTTCGGTGTCTGATGATGGAGTTTGACTGGTTGGAGGTGCTTCAAGGCAGGAGAAGAGGGACTGACGGATTGTAAGATGTGTGTCGTCGGAGAAGAAGTCGTAGTTGGTCTAGGGAAGGAGGCCGATAGAGGTGTCGTGGTTGGAGGTGCGGTGGAGGACGACGGTGCCTCGCACGATGCCACGTCAATCGTCCGAGTGAGGGTTTCTGGGGGCTGCTGCGATGCCGCAAGAAGTTCAGGCGAATTTTCCTATTTCAGGGGTCTTGTGCCCTAATCTCGCTTCAAAGTCGGGGACTTTAAAGGGGCGTGATTTTCAGTTTGGTGATTGTTCCGGGTCGGTTGGGGCATTAGATCAAATTTGCTCTAGAGGTGGTGAGATGTACTGGATTTGCTCTGGACCCGCTTATTTGAACTGTTTTGGCCGCCTTGCATTGGGGAAAGACCCGCTTATTTTTCGGGTTTGGGCCCAAGATGTAGTGCCTTGCAAGCCTCTTTGGTGCTCGAATTCTGTGTTTTAGCACAAGTTGTAACCCCTCCTGTGGTGCCTGCTGTTGGGCTTGCTTTCGAGGATGTTTTGGTCGAGGACACGCCTCCTTCCCAGTAGGGGGTGTCTGAGGGGAGTGGCCTTGGTGGTGGTAGTAGGGGGGAGGGCTTGGGATGGTATCCCAGTAAAGGATGCTTTTTAGGCTTTTAATGCTGGTATTGGGGGCAAGCTTGGAGATGGTGGTACGCTGGAAGTAGACCTTCTCAGTGTCGCGATTTTGAAGCGTTTATCTCAGCGAGAAGTGAATATTGGTGGCAACGCGTGCTGTTAAGCTGGGGAGGCTTGCTTTGGGAGAAGGCTCATGTAAGGCTTATGCATATCTGCTTCTCTCTTTCTCGCAGAAACAAAGGAAGCTAGAATCACATTTGCGGCTTGAGAGAGAGAGATGAAGGACAAGGAGACATGGGGAACTACATGCTCCTGGGACTGCTGTGCAGTTTCAGAAGCCGGTTATGGAAGAGGTGGAAGGGGGCCTGAAGCGAGCTGGAGGTGAGGCTTTAAACAATGATACAATGGACATTCACACGAGGGTCGCAGAATGCCCTGGAGTTGTGATACCCATTGGTAACCCTTTGAGTGAGTCATGAAGATTGTCAGCTGGAATGGGGGGGGAGAGGAAGGTTGTTGGAAATCTCTTGATGTCATGGCAGGCTGATGTGGTCTTTTTGCAGGAAACGAAGATTACTGTGTGGGGTTCAAGAGTGTGAAGATCCATGTGTGGTAGTCGTCTTTCGAGTCTTGGGGGTAGTTTTGGTAGTTGGAAGTGTCGGTGGTGTGGTGTTGGCCTAGGACGAAGATGGCTTGACACTTGTGGATGAGAGGGTGGGTCTTAGATTTGCATTTGTGGTGCTAGAGAGCCGTGCTGGTGCCGACAGAATGATCCTCAGTTCGGTCTATGGCCGTCTGGAGGTTTGTAGGGTACGATTTTTTGGGAGGAGTCACGATCGGTCAGTAGAGAGTCTAGAGACTTCTCAAGGTTACCTTGGCTCATTGGTGGGGATTTAATGTTCATTTATTTATCGTGGATCGTCATGGTGACAAGGGAGGGCAAGACCGGGGATCTGCTAAGTTATTGGATTTTGTTAGGGAGTCAGCGTTGGAGGTGGTGGATGCGACGAATGGGCGGTTCACGTGGTGCAACAACTCGTTCATGTTGCGTTGGGATCGGTTTTCGGCTTTGACGGAGTTGTTGGAGTTGTTTCCCCTTTTCCTCGGCCCAGGTCCTCTCGAGATCGAGATCGGATTATACACCATTGTGCTGGGAAACAAGTGAGGGGGTGCTCCCTCGGTCCATGTTCAAGTTTGAGAGGGCATGGATAACGGATGATGGATTCAGGGAGTTGCTTGGAGCTTTTTGGGGTTCTGTGCAAGTGAAGGGGTCGGCGACGCAGAGATTGGCTCCGAAGATCATGGTTTTGCCAGAAATGCTGAAGAAGCAAATGAATGAGTTATGATAGAAGCGTGAGGAGGGACATGTGCCAAGTAGGGGGTGGTAGATTGCTTGTTTAGATGGTATTGAGGACGTGCAGGATCTCTCTAAGGAGTGGGTGGCCATATGTGAGCATCAGAGGGTGGTGGTGGAGGATAAGTGGAAGGAGGTGGAGTGGCTGCAGATGTCGAGGTAGAAGTGGGTGATGCAAATACAATGTTCTTTCATGTAGAAATTTGATTCATGATTTGCAGGTAGGGGGTGAGAGAGGAGATATGGTGATTGGTAGCCATTTTCTTGGTTCAACAGGAGGACGATATCGTCGGGAGCTAGATGGCTTGGAAGAGGTGTTCGGACTCTGACGATGGAGCAGGTGGGGTTGCTGTCATTAGAGTTTTCTAGGGAAGAGTTGCATAGGGTTGTTTTTGCTCTAAATGCGACGGTTACCCTGGGCCGGATGGCCTGCCCGATTTTTTTTACAGAGTGTTTTGGAATGTTATTTAGGAGGATGTCATGTGGTGATTATAGATTTCAGAGTGCGAACTAGGGTTTGGAGAAGTTTAATAGCTACCGATTTTTTTTAACTACCGAAGGAGGGTACAGAGCATATGGAAGGCTTTTAGCCTAGCTTTGTCCAATGCTCTCTACCTCATTGTGGCCAACCGTCTCAGAGGAGTCCTCATCACACTCATTTTACCCACCCAAACGACATTTATTCTAGGTCGACGGTTGGTGGAGGGTGTGGTCGTCGCATCAAAGATTGTTTCAGATTGGAAGAGGAATGGGGTGGAGGGGTTCCTTTGGAAGGTGGATTTTTCGAAGGCTACGACATCATGAACTGTAGCTTCATATGGGCATCTTTGGTCCGAAGGGGCTTCCTTGACATTTTGATTGACGGGATGAAGAGGTGCATTACGATGTCGTCATTCTCGGTGCTGGTTAATGGGAAGCAAGAAGGGGGTTTCTTTCAGCCGCAGAAAGGAGTAGAGCAAGAATGCCCCCTGTCACCTTTGTTGTTTGTCCTGGTAGTGGATGCTTTGGCAGTGATGATGGGGTTGGTAGAGTTTGGTGGTTTTTATAAGGGCTACTCTAGGGAGGATTTCTCGATCCCGATTTTGCACTACGCATACGGCACTATCTATTTCATGGAGGGAGGTGTGCCAGAGTGCATGACAATTAGGGAAGTTATTTATGTCTTTGGCGAGCTTTTTGGTTTGAGGGTGAATTGGGCAAAATCTACTTTTGTTTCGTTCAACTTGTCCCAAGAAGCGACTTCGACTTGTGAGGTGATCTTGGAGACTGCGCAGGAAAGTCTGCCTATTAATTATCTTGGCATGTCATTGATGTATGGTAGACTTAGGCTGGTAGATTGGCTGCTTGTTATTGAGAAAATGGCTGCGTGGAAGGTTTTATACATGTCGAGGGGGGTTAGACTAGTGATGGTTAAGGCGGTTCTCTACGCTATCCCCATTTTCTCTCTCTACGAGGGTGATTTCGATGGGTGTTTGTGGGGGATTGGAGGTTCTGATGCATCGTTTCTTCTGGTCGTCGGGGCAGGTTGGAAGGGGGATCGCTCTGGTGGATTGGGAGGTGGTGTCCTCTCCAATCAAGGAGGGCAGTTTAGGTGTGCTACGACTTGAGGGTATGAACAAGGTGTTTCTTGCGAAGTGGATATTGAGGGTTTAGGGGATGGTTATGACATGCTTTCTAGGTTGGTAAGATCGATTTACGTGGTCTCACCTAGCCTATGTGCTGGCGTGGATGTTGTAGGTTCACCTTCCACCTTTTGGAGGAATATTTGTTTGAAACTGCCAAAGGTGTCAGGCTCGCTGAGGCCAATGATCGGTGATGGCTATGGGTTCCGATTTTGGAAGGATGATTGGTCTGAAGCTTTGTGATCAATTTCCTAGACTCTTTGCTTTGGCCTCGAACAATGATGCAATGGTTGACGATATTTGGTCAGGTGGTTCTTCGATGCCTACTTTCATGAACGAGTTGTCCGATCAAAGGATGGAAGAGTTCCTTTGTCTCTTGAGTATGCTCGCAAGAGTGGGACACACGTTTTGCTGGAAGAGATTCCTGGGTTTGGAGAGATGGGGCCTTTATGGTGAAGAAGGCTTACAAAGTGGTTTCGGAGGTTGCCAGGTCGGGCATCGAGGAGGTCTTGTGGGATTGTGCTAGGATCTAGATCTAGAGGATACCCACAAGGATACAAAACTTCTCATGGTTACTTAGAAGGGGGAGGGTTTTGGCTGGAGTTAGGTGAGGGAGGTTGTTTCCCTAGAGCAATGAGATTTTAGGAGATGTGGAGAGGCGGTGGAAGATATTGATCATCTATTCTTTAGGTGCTCTAGCTCGAGGGAGGTTTGGGGGAAGGTGGATCTTCCGGGTGTCCGAAGGGATGATGCGAGTTCGTTCTGGAGCTCGATCTGCAGAGATTGGACGGGTTCGATGGAGGGGAAGCTCAAGGTTTGTGCACCTGTTGGGTCATCTGGCTAGCTAGAAATGAGGTTGTCTTCAAAGAATGGAGTTTCCATTTTGAGAGCATAATTGAGCACGTCCAAGTTCTATGCGAAACTCGGAGATTGTAATGTCTGTACATAATTTTTTTATAGCTTAATATATTTTTGGATGGGTCTCTAATGGAGGTCCATCCCATCATTACTTAAAAAAAGAGTAAAGAGACAACTGGACAAGACTGTAGTGATTATATTTAAGCTTTGTAATGTATTTAGACTTTTAGATAGAGAGAATTAAGAGTTTAAGGCAAAAATGTCCATCCAGTTTAGGATGATATCTGCTTGGCTTTTGATGTTGCACGACAATGCAAATTGACTAGGCTTGCAGACTTAATCAGTTACAGATATTTTTTCATGGCATTAGCTTAGTGCTATTTCGACTTTCTTGCTAATATTTTTTTGGCTATGAATAACATTGAAATAGATATTATACAAAACATTGAATTCCAGTTGATATAACTTATGATTTTTTCTCGTACGACATGGCTTCAGGAGTGCAAATTTACCGCAATTTTTATTCTGAAGAGAAGGAAATGTCTAATGGTGTTCTGGCGATTTCATTGTCTAGACCAAATTCTCAACCTTATCTACTGACGGCTAATATTCTTTCGGTATGCATTTTATAATTGGATAAATTACAGTTGAATGAATTTTTCTTGCCTACTCTTACAATCTCTAAATTGGTTTTTGTTGATTTAATAGTAACTTTCAATAATGACATAGATTTTTCAAATTTTCCTCAAGAGAAGACGTGGCAAAATTGGAGCATGTACTAACATCCATCTATTTTGTTCTTCCCAATGCAAGGGAGTGAACTTCAACAATAAAGTACAAGCTTGGACTTTGAAGTATTAATCTTTATTTTCAGGATCATCTGCAAGCCATTTCATCTTTTTGTTCTGTAGAGATAGATATTATTATGCTATGTACCTGTTCGTTATTTTTTTATTTTCTCTGGACTACTATGTACTTTACCCTTAAGGTCTCTCCCTATATAAGAGAGCCTAGGGTTTCTCTGAACAAACAATCTCTGTTTTTCTCCCAACATGGTATCAGAGCCCAAGCCCTAGGGCTCTCCACCTCCCGCCACCCACCCCCACCCGCCGCCCATCCTCTTCTCGCCGACACCGCCAACCCTCTCGGCCTTT
Organism: Ottelia alismoides; assembly: GCA_037367405.1. Taxonomy (NCBI): domain Eukaryota; kingdom Viridiplantae; phylum Streptophyta; class Magnoliopsida; order Alismatales; family Hydrocharitaceae; genus Ottelia; species Ottelia alismoides. The sequence continues at coordinate 209,673 of JAZKJV010011384.1, read as the reverse complement.
CTCAGCCCCTCCGCCACCAGCCCCAGTCGCCCCTCTCGGCCCCTTCGCCACCAGCCCCAGTCGCCGGCCTCTTACACACACCCCCCCCTCAGCCCCACCCAGCAGGCTCATCATAGCCGTCGGCTCCAAGCCTTACCGGTCCCCCTCCCGGCGTGGTTGATCTTGTTGCTTGTTTGCTCTAGCGGCACCGCTAGGGCGGTTTTTCTAGTGCCTTGAGCCTAACCGTCTCTTCCTCAAGGTGTATGAGTTTGGGTGCGTAACGTCTACATACGCACTCGAATCCTAAGCGGTTTGTGTAGACATCTGTAACTTTGTCTACAAACCCTAGTTCTTCTCCAGCGGCGATATGTCAGAATCGAAGATTGATATGCCCTCCATAGGCGCATTCAAAGGTCCTACGCCAATAGTCAAGATGGACGGGTCGAATTATGAGCTCTGGGCGATGCAGTTCATGAGCCTCATGAAGTCGAATGGTAAGAAGCAAATTCTTACCGAGGATGAGCTAGCTGAGAAGACAGGGATATATGCCTCGTGGAAGGCTGATGACTCCTATGCAAAGGTCTGGTTGTCAGGTACATTGTCGATGGAGATTGCCAACGATGTCCTCCATCAGCCCACTGCCAAGGCGATGTGGGATATCCTAGCTGCTACATATTCGCAGGTGCGAAATGAGACCAAGATGTTGCAGCTTCAGCATGACATTCACGATGAAGCAGAACGGGAGACCTCTTCACTCCTTATACACATCCCTGAGGGGGATGTTTGAGAAGTTATACAGTACTATCCCACTCACAGCGACTCCTGAACAGCAGAAGACATTTCGGAATGCCACCATGGTGAGCGTTCTACTTGCGGCCCTTGATCCTGAATATGACGCCGCCCGTTCTCAGATCTTAGCCGATGCAGTTATTCCTCCAGTGGAGGATGTTTACAGGAGGCTCAGTCGCATTACAGTTTCTTCCAATTCTTCTACTCCCCCATCGGCGATGGCAGTTTCGCGTGGGAGAGGTGGTCCGTCTTCTGGTCGTGGACGTGGACGTGGACCCCAGGGCAGGGGTGGTCGCTTTAGTCAGCCTTGTTCATACTGTCACCGCACAAGACACTCGGAGGAGACATGCTATTCTACGCATGGGTTCCCAGCATCGGCACATGTAGTAGAGCACTCTCAGCCCCAGTTGGCATATACTGCAGACAACCGTTTTGAGGAACTTGTGGCACGTCTCTACGATATTATGCCACAATCATCTGGTGATTCTTCTGGTGGACCTTTAGATGTTGCTGCTACAGCCTCCGCCAGTTCATCTGCTGCTGCTAGTACCTCAGGTAGATCTACTGCATTTATGCCGTCCCATGATATCTCTGATTGGATTATAGATTCGGGTGCCACACATCATCTCTGCCGAGATCGAGATAGACTTGAGTCCTACAGGGACATTCCTCACAACCGCTCAGTGTAGATCGCAGATGGTACTCATTCCCCCCTTGTTGGACAGGGGGAGGTCTTCCTATCCTCTACTATGCATCTACAGAATGTCCTACATGCTCCTGAGTTCTCGATGAATCTGTTATCTATTAGTCAGATTACGAAGGATTTGCATTGTCGTGCTATATTTGACCCGTCTTCTCTTATTTTTCAGGACATACTAACGGGCAGGGTGATTGGCTGTGGCTCTGAGCAGAATGGTCTATATCGGTTGGTTCGGAATTCTTATGCTGGCGTCTCCTCTCATTTTGCCGGACCAGTTTCTCCATACATCTGGCATCTCCGTTTTGGTCACCTCTCGCTCCAGAAAATGCGCCATCTTCTACCTCAGATCTCTCCCAGTTCGTCCTTTCGCTGTGAAGCATGTCAGTTGGGAAAGCATCATCGATCGAGCTTTCCTAGTCATCAGAGTCGGAGCAGTAGCTCCCCGTTCGAGTTGTTTCATATAGATTTATGGGGTCCAAGTCGTGTACCCGATCATCAGGGGCACAGATTTTATATAGTGGTAGTGGATGATTTCTCTCGTGTATCTTGGGTCTTTCTTTTAAAGAATAAATCTGAAGCAGGAGATGTGATCAAGAATTCGATTAATGAAGTACAAAATGTGTTTTCTTCTACTGTCAAATATGTTCGTACAGATAATGCCCTAGAATTTTGCACACGGTCCCTCTCTCAATTTCTTTCATCAAAGGGCATTATTCACCAAACCACTTGTGCGTACACATCTCAGCAGAATGGTGTGGCGGAAAGAAAGCATCGCCATCTCCTTGACATTACTCGAACCCTACTGATTCAGAGTTGTGCTCCTATTTCTTTCTGGGGGGATGCTGTTCTTACCGCGTGCTATCTGGTCAACCGTATGCCATCTTCTGTTCTTGGTGAGAAAATACCTCTCTCTATTATTTTTCCTGACAAGGAATTATTCTCATTTACTCCACGTGTCTTTGGTACTGTGGCATTTGTTCATCTTCTGACTCCTGGACTTGACAAACTCTCTCCTAGAGCTGTCAAGTGTGTCTTTGTCGGTTATTCTCGGACTCAAAAGGGCCATCGGTGTTATGATCCTATAAACAAGAAATACTTTGTTAGTGCTAATGTCACATTCTTTGAGTCTGTTATGTATTTTTCTCCTGCAGGTGACAGACTGGTACCATCTACTACCAATGATGATGTCTATGTGCCTCCACCTCCTACTTGGAGTTCACCCGAGTCTACTCCTGTTCCTGCCCCTACATCATCTTCACCACCACCACCTCCACCTCCACCTCTTCCACGACCTCCCATTCCACCTCTACCAAAATTCTATACGAGTCGGTCAGGTCCTGCTCAGGCTACACGTCAGCCACCCATCACGCCTCAGGTATGTTCAGATGGCATTACTACTGACGGGTCAGATATGGTACATGTGCAGGATTCTTCATTGCAGGAGGAAACTACACCATCCAGTACAACAAAAGATGATCTTGACATTCCTATTGCTATCCGGAAGCAGAAGCGGACGTGTGCCTCTTATCCCTTTGCTTCACAGGTGTCTTTTCACCATCTCACTGGCGACTTTCAGAGATTTGCTGCAGCGTTGTCTTCCGTGTATATACCACGGACCTACCAGGAAGCTATGAAGATTGATTACTGGAGATTGGCTATGGAAGATGAGATGCGTGCATTGCAGTCTCGTGGCACATGGTCTTTGGTTATTGCTCCTCTTGATGCATCTATTGTGAGCTGTAAGTGGGTCTTTACAGTTAAATATCATGCAGATGGCAGTCTAGATCGGTACAAAGCACGTTTGGTCGCGCGTGGTTTTACACAAACCTATGGCATGGACTATATGGACACTTTTTCTCCAGTGGCTCGACATTCTACCCTTCGCATTCTCTTATCTGTGGTTGTGGTCCGTGAGTGGAGTATATCTCAACTGGATGTCAAGAATGCCTTCTTGTATGGAGATCTGCAGGAGGAAGTCTACATGCAGCAACCACCAGGGTTTACTGCTGAGGGGGAGAAGCATATGGTGTGTAGACTTCACAAGGCAATTTATGGCCTCAAACAGAGTCCAAGAGCGTGGTTCCAGAAGCTTTCCAATCTTATTGAACAACATGGATTCAAGAGGTCAAATGCAGACCACTCATTGTTTGTTCAGAAGTCATCGGCATGTACGGTTGTTATCATGGTCTATGTTGATGATATTATGGTTACATGAGATGATATTCAGGGCATAGAAAGGGCGAAGGCTTTCCTAGGCCGTCAGTTCGTTACGAAGGATCTTGGAACCCTAAGATATTTTCTGGGGTTGGAATTTGCCAAGAATGCACAGGGTTTGGCGATGACCCAATGGAAGTATATTACAGACTTCTTGATTGAAACAGGCATGGCTGAATGCAAACCATCAAGTATTTCCATGGATCCAAGCACGAAGTTGTATGATGATGATACTGCTGAAGTGGATAAGAGGAGATATAGAGAAATGGTGGGTAAGCTCCTTTATATTACCATAACTCGACCTGATATTGCCTTTGCAGTAAGCAGGGTGAGTCAATTTATGGAGCAGCCAAGACAAGTTCATATGGATGCTATACACATGATACTGAGGTATCTGAAGTCTTCTCCAGGTTCAGGGTTGCTGTTTCGAAAGGGCACAGATTTGTCTATCTCAGCCATGGTTTTAAAAATCGCGCCTCGAGGCGCTCGAGGTGTACGCCTCGAGGCGAGGCGGCATGAAACCGTTTTGAGGCAAGCGCCTCAGCCAGCCTTCGCGAGGCGAGCGCCTCGTCTGGCGAGGCGTAAGGCGATGCGGCCTGGCGAGGCGTTGTGCCAATTAGTGGGTCACGTGCGAAGCACGTGACCCACTTAAAACTTAATTTCCAAGGGTCCCGTCGCCTCCATCGACCCTTCCAGTTCCTTCGAGCCTTTCAGGGAAAAACCCTAGCCGCTACACTGAGCGACTCGCCTCCATCGACGGCCTGCCGGTGCTTCCAAGGTGTTTGCAGCTCTTCTCCGACGCCGCGCAACGGACATCAGGCACCGCGTCGCCTCCAGCTGCTCGAAATCTCCACCGCAAAGCTGCTGGACCTCCGCCAACAGTAAGTTTTTTTTTCGTTTTTTATTTTTTTACTTAAATTTATGATATAGTTTCGAGGTTTTTTCCAACCTATACCTATGTATGAATCATGATACGATTTAAAAAAGAAAAAATGACTATAATATCTTGTTTATTGAAGTGGATTTCATGTCATGACTCATGCTATGCCTACGATTGAACTTTTAAAGGCTGAAGTTTTGTTAAATAAATTTGAAATTTTCTTAAATCAAAAGTTTTACTGTGATTAGGTTAAATGAAGTTATTAATGTTTTACTAAATAGTATGCAAATGTTATCTACTTGATTGTATTTGTTACTCGAAATTGTAGAGATGCCAAAGACAAGCAAAGGTCAAAAGAATTCTGAAGGAGGTCGGAATGATCCCGCATGGAAATATTGTGTTCAACTTGATGTGGAGGAGGGTTAAAAATCTAAAGGATATGTGTATGTCCAATGCAATTTATAATTACCCCAGAAACCCTTGATAAACACAAATTATACTGAGGACCCTGAATAATTGCTCCGTTTTACACATATGACCTTCTGTTAGTTTGGTGCATTGTGGGAAGAGGATTACAGGTGGAGTCGCTAGACTCAAGCATTATCTCGCAAAGACCGGAAAAAATGTGAAAGGTTGTGCACAAGTTCCTACTGAAGTGTTGAATGAAATGAAGGCTATATTATCGTACAACGAAGAGAAAAATAAGAGGGAAATGATGGAGATGGAAGAATTGTGCAGAGCGGGTAGCTTTGACATGCAAAGTCCATTTGGTGGTGACAATCAAGCAGTCTCTCCATCTGGATCTACTAACATGAAGAGGGTAAGAGGTCCCATGGACTTCTTTGTTGCTGGCCCATCACCATTGAAAAGTCCAAGTCCTACGACTACGATTGGGGTGAGTGGCCATCAAACTACACTGAATGAGACTTGGAAGAAAGAAGAGAGAAGCCGTGTCTGTCGTACCATTGGTAGATTCTTTTTTGAGAATGGGTTGGCATTTAACTGTGCAAGTAGCCCTTCCTTTTCATCTATGCTTCATGTTGTCGGCTCCTTTGGGAGGGGATTGAAGCCTCCGTCTGCTTATGAGCTAAGTGGTTGGATTTTGAAAGAAGAAGTAAAGAATATTGGGGACATTATGAGTGAGGCAAGGGCTTCTTGGGCAGAAACTGGATGCAACATAATGTCAGATGGTTGGACAGATGTAAAGGGTCGTTCTTTAATCAACTTCTTGGTGAACAACCCGAAAGGCACTTGGTTCTTGAAGTCCGTAGATGCATCCGACAAAGTGAAGAATACAACCTTGCTATTTAACCTGTTGGATGAGATTGTAGAGGAGGTCGGCGAAGGCAATGTTATACAGGTTATTACAGACAATGCCTCAAATTACAAGGCGGCTGGACAAATGTTGATGGAGAAAAGGAAGCACCTTTACTGGACTCCGTGTGCAACCCACTGCATAGACTTGATGTTGGAAGATATCTTGAAATTGCGTCTACCCGCATCTGTGTTCAAGAAAGCAAAAAGGATTATTCATTACATCTATGCGCATGGATGGGTTTTGGCCATGGTCAGGAAGCAAATAGGAGGAGATTTGGTACGACCAGCGGTCACACGTTTTGCTACGGCTTTTCTTACACTACAGAAGTTGATGAGCATGAAGGATCCTTTGGAATCCTTTTTTACTTCCAACAAATGGAAGAAGAGTCCATATGCTTCCAAGCCTCAAGGGAAAAGTGTAAGTCAAACAATTTTGAGAAGCAAAACTTTTTGACCTGGTGTTGCCTATGTGATACAAACGGCAAAACCGTTAGTTTTGGTTTTGCGGATGGTGGATTCTGAAAAATATCCACCAATGGGTTTCATCTACGAGGACATGGATAGAGGTAAGGAAGAAATGGCGAAAGCATTGGGCAATGATGAAACAAAATATCGAACATTGTGGGATATTGTGGATGACAGATGGGATCGTCAACTCCATACAAACTTGCATGCGGCAGCATACTTTCTCAATCCCCAATGTACATACGAGCCGTCATTTTCCAAACATTTTGAGATTAAAAAAGGCTTGTTTGATTGCATCATGAGGATGATAGATGATCCATCTGCAAGGGAAAAAATTGATTTACAAATTGATGCTTTTAAGCATGCAAGAGGTTTTTTTGGATGGGAAAGCGCAATAAGTACGCGCAAGAAGAGGAGTCCTGGTTAGTATATATTTTGTTTTATTATATTATTTCTTTCAATTGATAACCATTTAAGATTTACCATGATTGTGAAATATAACATTTTCAGCGGATTGGTGGTCTCAATTTGGGGACGAATGTCCTGAGTTGCAAAAATTTGCCATCCGAGTTTTGAGTTTGACTTGTAGTGCATCGGGGTGCGAGCGCAACTGGAGTTCTTTTAATCAGGTAATATTAACAATTACATTGTATTAAGATTTATGATACAATATTATTGATATTGGAAATCTGACACTAGGTACACACAAAGAGAAGGAATCGACTTGCACAAGCCAAATTGAATTATTTGCTCTACGTCATGTTCAACCTAAAATTGAAGCATAGAGAGATTAGGAGAAAGACCATGGAGGATCCTCTATGCTTGGATGACGTCGATTCTGGTGATGAATGGGTGTCGGAGCTCCAAAGTTGTGACTTCGAAGCGTTTCAAGAACTTGATGCGAACACTCCCATTGAGGATGACGTTGTAGAAGCCGAGGATGAAGCTGATGGACAAGGAAATTCACGTCAGAAGAGGAGGAAGGACAAAGGTAATGACTACTTATTATGATTCATGAACATACTATGTTATTTTAAACACAACAAAAGTAAGTTAATTAATATTGGTATTATCTAATAGGTAAAGCAGTGGTGGACGTTGATGAGGAGGAGTTTCAGGATGACGAAGTCAGTGACGAAGGGGAAGATGAAGCAAGGTTGAAGTACATGGATGACTCATTTGATGATCCAATAAGCAGTAGTTCTTCTGATGATGATCTTTTTGCAGAAGTTGTAGTTGGAGCCAATGTCAATGAGCAGGAGAATCCAGAACGCCCAGAACCTTGATTAGAAATTTAAGATATGGGAAAGCTACCTCTTTTAATACTCCTTTGGGTTTTTTGAACTATTGGTCATGTAATAGAAGTAGAATATTCGAACTTATATCATGTTTTGTAACCATTTTAATGTTTTGTCTTAAACTTTTAGACTTTTACATTAACACACAGAGTCTAGCGGCGATGTTTGTTATTGTTGGTTTTGAGAAGTTACTTGAAATATGCTTTAATTGCTTTAGAACATTGAAATCTTATTAGATAATATTGTCTTACTAATATTATTACAATATTCTCTATTAAATCACATATTTTGGGGGGTAATACTGAGGCTGACGCCTCGATCGCCTCGAGGCTACACCTCGCCTCGATTCCAGGGTAACCGCCTCGTTCCGCTTTTCGTTTTTTTAAACCTTGATCTCAGCATGTGCAGACGCCGATTATGCAGGATGCTCTAAGGATCGAAAATCAACCTTAGGATTCGCAGTGTTTGTTGGAAGCTCTCTGGTTTCTTGGAAAAGCAAGAAACAAACTGTTGTGGCAAGGTCCAGTGCTGAATCTGAATATAGGGCCATGGCGCAAGCCAGCACGGAGATGATGTGGGTTCGATCTGTACTAGAGGATCTACATGTAGCCGTACCTTTACCCATGCAGCTTCAGTGTGACAATCAGGCAGCCTTGTTCATTGCCAACAATCCAGCTTTTCATGAAAGAACCAAGCATATAGAAGTTGACTGCCATTACACTAGAGACTTGATCCAGAGAGGATTGATATCTACAACTCACGTGAGCTCAGGGGATCAGACTGCGGATGTATTCACCAAGCCGTTGCTCAGAGGACCTTTTCAGAGATGTTCATCCAAGCTGAGCATGATAGACATCTATGCTCCACCTTGAGGGGGAGTGTAGAGATAGATATTATTATGCTATGTACCTGTTCGTTATTTCTTTGTTTTCTCTGGACTACTTTGTACTTTAAGTTTACCCTTAAGGTCTCTCCCTATATAAGAGAGCCTAGGGTTTCTCTGAATAAACAATCTCTGTTTTTCTCCCAACATGTTCTGTTGTGTTTGGCAATTAGAACTATAAGTGCGTTCCTTGAATGTTCCTTAAACTTTGATCTTGTATATTTATCTCTTTGCCTGTAGTTATGCCGTTCAGATTTTTTTTCTGTAGCTGTTATGTTCCCAGCTCTCAATAAATTTCTTTCAAGGGTCTTGAGGAATAACCTATAACTGTAATTATATGCTAGAACTGAATAGCACTAAAGTCCTAATTTTAGTTTTATGTAGGGACTGAGCTATGAAGGTATTGCACGACTTCTTGGTCTAATGCACACTATAGGAACTGTTCATGATGCACTACCTCCTCCAACATCTGCCCTTGTTTCCTCGTTCATATCTCCTAATCGACCAGAGGTAATTTCAAGAGCATGTGGTTACTTTACTTTGAAGAAACCTTATAATTTAATTATATGGTCTAAATATGACTAGGTAGCCATATTGTCTAAATATGTTATTCCTACATTACTGGTTACCCTAATTAATTGCGGGAAAAGGCTTTGTTGTTGTTGTGTTACATTACTTGTTACCAACATGCTGCAGTAGAATGGTCAAAATTTTGATAATTATGCATTGGTATTTTCTTGTATGAGTTAGCTGAATAATTTGATTTTAGTGAAAAGGATCTTAAGATACCAAGCATGTTGTATATATTTCATAACAAATTCCTTTTTTTCCATAAGAGACTTTACCCTTTTCCCATATCGAAGAAGCATTAGTTTACATAGATCATTTGTTTTTAATTGTTATGTCTTTGTATACTTTTGGAGGTTAAAGGTAGCTTGTTGACCACTGGAGCCAGGGCACTAGCCAAGCATGCTAACAGGGGTTCCGATGGTTGGTGGGGTACTCTCGTTGGAAGTGGTAAGGACGTGCTACATATTTGCAACACTTGAAAAAAAACTACATTCCATCAATTTATGGCAGAAAAAGAATCTGTGCATTGTTTGACAAAAAATTTCAGACTTGGAAAAGAACAAGCTTGCACTGGGAGCCGTGAAAAATTTATTGGCTTCTTGTTGTTGGATGAATATCCATTTGCAATCTCATGTAGAGGTGTTTGAGATAAGAGTTGCTGATGGATATGGTGCTCGATGGTCAAAAGATGGATCAAAGGTGCTTAATTGCTTTCATTTATTAAAATCTTCTTTGTATGTTCTTCAACAACAACAACAACAAAGCCTTTTCCCACAATTAAGTAGGGTCGGCTACATGGATTCTTCGCCTCCATTCAGATCTATCTTGGGTCAATCTCGGGCTTATATCCAAAAAACTAAGATCCCTTCGTATAGTCTCTTTCCAACACTTTTTGGGCCGTCCTCGCTCTCTCTTAGCCGGCTCAACATCCCAACACTCGCATCTCCTAACCGGTGCATCAGTTGACCTTCTTTGCAAATGACCAAACCATCTTAAGCGGTTTTCTCGCATCTTATCCTCGATCGGAGCTACACCAACTTTATTTCTGATTGCATCATTTCGAATCCGATCTTTACGTGTATGTCCACACATCCATCTTAGCATTTTCATTTCTGCTACAGCCATTCTCTGCACATGTCTATGGTTCACAGGCCAACATTCAGAACCATAAAGCATAGCAGGTCTCACGGCTGCTTTGTAAAACTTTCCTTTAATTTTTAAAGGAATTTTCTTATCACAGAGAACAGCGGAGGCTCCTCTCCACTTTAGCCAGCCTGCATTTATTCTATTAGTAACATCTCCATCAATTTCCCCATCATGTTGCAAAATAGATCCCAGATATCTAAAAGAATCTCTCTTTTGAATGTTATCGTCACCAATCTTCACCTCGATTCCTTCACCATTGCTTCCATCAAAAGTGCATTCCATATATTCCGTCTTAGCCCTACTTATACGAAAACCTTTAGTCTCCAATGCATGTCTCCAAACCTCAAGCTTCTCATTTACTCCATCTCTAGTCTCGTCAATCAACACAATATCATCAGCAAATAACATACACCAAGGTAACTCATCCTGAATGTGACTTGTCAACTCGTCCATAATCAAAGTAAAAAGAAATGGACTCAAAGCTGAACCTTGATATAAACCAATGTTGATATCAAAATAGTCAGTCTTCCCTGTCGGGGTTCTTACACAAGATAAAGCCCTATCATACATATCCTTTATGAGATTAATGTATAGGACATGTACTTGTCTCTTCTCCAAAACTCTCCACGGTATCTCTCATGGGACGGAATCATAAGCCTTGTCCAAATCAATAAAGATCATATGGAGATTCTTCCTTTTAGCTCTATAAATCTCCATTGTTCTCCTCAGCAAATGGATGGCTTCAATAGTTGAGCGACTTGGCATGAATCCGAATTGGTTTTCTTTTACTTGGGAAACTTGCCTCAACCTTCTTTCGATCACACGTTCCCAAATTTTCATAGTGTGGCTCATCAGCTTGATACCTCTGTAATTTGAACAATTTTGAATGTCTCCTTTGTTCTTATACAGAGGCACCACGATATTCCTCCTCCAATCTTCAGGCATTTTCTTGCTTCGCCAAATAACATTGAATAGATTCGTAAGCCAAGTCAAACCACGCTCACCTAAAACTTTCCATACTTCTACAGGGATGTCATCTGGTCCAACACCTTTCCCAGGTCTCATAACCTTCAAAGCCTCCTCTACTTCTTTTCTTTGTATTCGTCTATAGCATGCACGATTCAAGTAACTTTCACTACTAGCTAGATCACCCAAAGTGATCTCTCTATTTCCTTCTCCAATGAAAAGTTTATGGAAGTACTGCTCCCATCTAGTCTCTATATCCTTCTGAGTAACAAGCACGTGACCTTCCTCGTCCTTAATGCATCTCACTTGAGAAAGGTCTTTGGTCTTTCTTTCTCTTGCTTTGGCCAACCTGAATATATCCTTTTGGCCCTCCTTAGAGTTGAGATTTTTATACAAAATCTCATAAGCTCTTGACTTAGCTTCGCTTACAGCCTTCTTTGCTTCCTTCTTCGTTATTTTATAGTCTGTGATAGTTTCCTCTGTTCTATCCTTAGACATAGCTTTAAAGCAAGCTCTTTTAATTTTTAGCTTCTCTTGCACCCCTTCACTCCACCACCAAGCCTCCTTTTGACCCGGAGCTCCTCCTTTTGACTCGCCTAGCATCTCTTTGGCTACCTTTCGGATACAAGATGCTACTGCCTCCCACATCTCGTTTGCACTACCGCTACAATCCCAAGATAAGTCTTCTAAAACCTTCTCCCTGAAGCTTGATTGCTTCAGCGGAAGATTCCACCACCTAGTTCTAGTGATCTTAGGAACCTTCCTTTTCTTTACCAGCCCTTTTATTTGTAAATCCAAGACTAATAAGCGATGTTGGGTTGTCAAACTCTCTCCAGGGATTACTTTGCAATCTTTGCAACACAACCGATCTCTTCTCCTCAACGCAAAGTAATCTATCTGTGTTCTAGTTGAGCCACTCTTATAAGTAATTAAATGCTCCTCCCTCTTCTTGAAAATAGTGTTTGCTATGAAAAGATCATATGCAGTTACAAAATCCAGAATGACTTTTCCCTCTTCGTTTCTATCCCCAAAACCATGACCTCCATGCACAGTTGCATACCCTGAAACATCTTTTCCCACATGTCCATTAAGATCTCCACCTATGCAAACCATCTCTCTTTGTGGGATTCGTTGTAAAATCTTATCCAAATCCTCCCAGAAAGCTTGTTTAGTCCTTTCATTTAAACCAATTTGCGGTGCATAAACTGAGATGATATTCAGAATTTCTTCTTCAAGCACCAACTTTAGCAAAATAATTCGATCCCCAAATCTTTGCACCTCAACCACACAATCCTTCAAATCTTTATGAACAACCACTCCAACACCGTTTTTGCCCTTATCTTTACCTGAATACCAAAGTTTAAAGCCTGTCTTCTCGATCTCCCTTGCTTTCTCTCCAACCCATTTAGTCTCTTGAAGACATAATATATGAATCTTCCTTCTTTCCATTGTATCCACTATCTCCATCAATTTTCCAGTTAAAGTACCGATATTCCAACTATCAATCCGTAACTTCCTTTGCAATCTCTTTTGGACTAACTTCTTTACTCGCATGTGTCCATTATGCGAGAACCCTTGCAAATTTTGGACTGCATCCGGACGGTGATGCAGCGGAACTAGCTTATTTACCCGCATGCGTTCCTCATGCGAGAACCCTTGAAAATTTTGAACTACATCCAGGCTGCGATGTAGCGGCCCTTGCCAATTTTTCATTGCATTCGGGCGATGCAACGCGTCGCAAGTAGGGAATGCCCCAACGAAATCTGTATGTTTGCTTAAATCTGTATGTTTGCATCCAGGCTTCTTTGTATGTTCTTATCAAGAAAAAATGTCCTTTTTGCATGTAATAGGTTCGTGCAAAGTGCATTCGTCATATTAGGATTATCCAAGCAATATTTAGTATTATAATATAAATAGCAAGAATTAACCTTAGCATTCAGTTGTCCTTTTGTACCCACTTAATGGTCTAGTGGTAGTACAGTGTGTCTACCACACAAAAGACCAGGGTTCAAATCCCACTCTTGCAGGGGTTGCGTTAGGTAGTCGACGGCCAGCGTAAAAAATAGTCGAATCTTTCAACATGGATTTGAGCAAGAATTCATGTAGCCGACCCTACTTATAGTGGGAGAAGGCTTAGTACATATATTCAGTTGTCCTTTTACGTGCCCAATATTCTTTTTTCATGATATAATTTTTTTGAGTAAAAAAAGAGGAAAACATTATGTAGATGACCACCCCAAAGTTATATTAAGTAAAAAATAAAGCAAATAACTACAATAACCAGTTTTCGATAAGAGACTTAGTGAGGTGGGTCACGTCATCAATACATAAAGCCCGTCTTATCTAAAAATGATCCCATTATGAGAAAGCCAAATTGCCCAAACCATAGCGATATGCCACGACAGCTCCACCATTGGTATGAATTGGCCGGCCACCAAAGAGCTCCAGAAGCTGAGATGGGAGGAAATGCATGCCCATCGAATGTCTGCAACTTCCCTGATTTCATGCATGCATGTGCAAGAATAGAAGAGATGGTCTAGATCATCATTGCCATTGTTATAGAAGGGGCATGTGAGCACGATATGTTATCCTGACTTATTCCCTAGGACCAAGGTGAACCTTCTGACCTTGGTAAGCAAACAGTCGTATGCACGACCATAGGAAAATCTTAATATCTAAGGGACCTTCAGGGTCCAAATCAAGCTGCAATCTCTTTCTCTTATATTTGGATCGAACATTGCACTGGTAGTGAGAGCTTTGTAAGCCTTCTACACAGAAAAATAGCCATGGCACCAAATCCAATGGTTACGACCCTCATAAGGGCTCGTGTAATTAGCAATCATCTCTGACATTAACCCATGTTGCCCTGACGGACATATCACGATCCTCAGTGAGCGCAAAGAGGCACGGGAAACACTCCGAGGATCGTTACTGGATCGGTCATCCATCCAGAGCCTGAATAGTCTGCTGTCTAGGACTGAGCACATATGTGTGGGTAGTTCGTGAATGATCAAGCAAATATTTTTCCAAAATGTAGACGAAAGGCATTTCGAAGACTCAACAACAACAGGCTGGGCACAAATGTTGTAAATATTCCTAACAAGACGATAGGGGAGGTCCTCACCCTCACGCCATAAACATGCCATCCTCTTGAGCAGGCTAGCATTATTCATTTTCTCCAGGCATAAAACTCGGGGTCCCCCGTGATCTTGAGGGACAGGAGGCAAGTGCCCGCCTCCCAATTCACCAGATGTAAACTCTTTGACCACCCATTATAAGGGCTCCAAAAGATGTTGCACATGCAAGCCTCCATTCAAGGTCGATCTTGATAGGAAGAATCCTGGTGGAGATAAAAAATGAGAATAGCTACCAAATCTACCTTTAAAAGAACAAACTTTCCACTTCTAGATAGGCAAGATGCCTTGGAGCTTGCCAACTTCCGCTCCAACCTCTCAATCACTAGGAGCCAATCTAATTTTTTCAGTTTGTCGTACGTCAGTGGAAGACCAAGGTAATCGACAAGGAAAGAGCCACGCGAGGTGTTAACGATACCAACACACTCTTTGATCTCAACATCAGAACTGGTCTTTTAGGTGGTAGGCACACTGCACTACCACTAGACCATTTAAGTGGGTACAACTCTAATACCATGTGAAAATGTAAAACATGTAATGGAGAATCAGTGGCAAGAACAAATCATGATTTTACATGGGACCTTGCTCTTCAATGACTAGGATGAACAACAAGAGAGAGCCACTAATGGTTAGCTACTGCATCATGCTTTCTCAACAAGTACAATGGATATGGGGCTCTAACACGACATAACGAAGTGTGACAAAACAATTTCCATATAAATGATGCCAATTACATGATTCCTCAACAATGTTAGATATGATTTCATTCGAGATGTGGTCGCCCGTGACCGGATTTTGGTGCAAAAGGCCTTTACAACTGAAAATCCTCCAAACCTGATAATGAAGTCTCTGAAATCTGGCCTCGACGGAGGTGTGGAGCAGAGCAAACATTCCTTGGCTTGCGCAATATGACTGCACCTCCTTTTGACAGGATATCAGATCGGTGTGGGGTTACTGGCATGAGGACATGTCATTCCTGTTTGCTTTGGTGTGGGCGATTTGGTGCGCCAGGCGCAATGTTATTTTTTTGGGGGAAGATTTTCTATACTGAGAATGTAATTGAGCATTGTAGGACACTCTACATGTCATGGCAAGTGTAAGTTGATGTACTTGTAATTTTTCACGTTTTGATTTGTAAATATACGTATACTTAGAGGTGGGTCCCAAGTTGGGAGGGCGCCCTTCATTTTTCTCAAAAAAAGTCTCTGAAATGTTGGAGGAAAAGAATAGAACTTGATTATTATTGAGACCCTAGGGCTCTCTTATATAGGAGAAAAATTTTGGGTAAATTACATGAGTGGTACATGAAAGAAATAGAAATACGAAATAAATATAAAGAGATAAAATATCTCAACACTCCCCCTCGAGCTGGAGCATATATGTCTATCATGCTCAACTTGGAGCATCTCTGAAAAGGGCCTCTAGCAAGGGCCTTGGTAGAAATACCAGTTGTCTGATCTCTAGCAAGAACATGGAAGTAGATGAGACCCTTCTGGATCATATCTCTGGTGTAGTGACAATCGACCTCTATATGCTTGGTCCGTTTATGAAATGCAAGATTATTGGCAATAAAAAGAGCCGCTTGATTGTCATACAAAAGTTGCATAGGAAGAGGAACCTCAACAAAAAGATCGTTTAAGACCGATCTAACCCACATCATCTCTGTACTCCCCTGTGCCATGGACTTGTACTCAGATTCTGCACTGGATCTAGCGACCACTGTCTGCTTCTTGTTTTTCCATGACACAAGAGAACTCCCAACAAAAATAGCAAAGCCAGACGTGGATTTCTTGTCTCTAGCGCATCCTGCATAATCTGCATCTGCACAGGCTGTCACCTCAAGAGATGTACTTTTGCTGAATATAAGACCAGTACCAGGTGAATTCTTTAAATATCTCAAAATCATATAAACTGCATCCATATGAACCTTCCTGGGCTGCTCTATGAATTGTCTCACCTTTGCTCACAGCAAAAGATATGTCTGGCCTGGTGATGTTAGCATATAGGAGCTTCGCAACAAGCTCCCTGTATCTCCTCTTATCTACCTCCTCATTGTCGTCCATCATATAATCTCATGTTTAGATCCATCGGGGTAATAGCAAGCTTGCACCCTGTCATACCTGTCTCTAGTAGAATATCGGTCACAAACTTCCTCTGGGTCATCACAAGACCGCATGGGTTCCTGGTGAATTTTATTCTTAGGAAGTATCGAAGATTGCCAAGGTCCTTGGTCACAAACCACTGACCTAGGAACTCCTTGGCCGCCTGAATTCCCTCCTCATCATCACCCGTGACAATAATATCATCGACATAGACATGAATAATACAGTACCTCTCTGTGTCCTCCGAACAAAAAGCGAGTGATCCGCGGTGGATCGTACAAACCCTTGGTGCTCTATCAACTTTGAAAGCTTCTGGTACCAAGCTCTCGGACTCTGCTTCAGGCATAAATCGCTTTGTGGAGCCTACACACCTTCCGAGACTCTCCATCAGCAGCAAATCCTGGTGGTTGCTGCATATAAACCTCCTCCTGTAGATCTCCATATAGAAATGCATTCTTCACATCAAGTTGGTAAAGGGGCCAGTCCCGTGAAACAACAACTGATAGAAGAATGCGCAATGTCGAATGTCTGGCCCTGGACAGAAGGTATCCTGATAGTCCACCCCATAAGTCAAGTCTTAGTGAACCCACGTGCTACAAGCCTTGCCTTGTAGCGATCCACACTGCCATCTGCCCGTTGCTTTACTGTAAAGATCCATTTGCACCCCACAACAGAGGCACATGGAGGAGCAGTAACAACACTCCAAGTACCACGAGACTGCAACGCAGCTATCTCCTCTTCCATGGCAAGTCGCTAACTGCTATCCTGTATGGCCTCCTGATATGTTCGTAGGATAGTAACACCTGAGAGGCCCATAACAAACCTCCTGCACTCCTCTGAAAGATGGTCCAAGTAAACATGCACAGCAAGAGGATAAGTGGCACTATTACGACGCGGCTTCCTCAAGGCAAGTCATCAGCCTCTCTGTCCTCAGGTATCAACTCTTCCTGTGTAGTATCCTGTGGACCAAGCATATCACCAGTGTCATCAGTAGAAACAATGTGTTCATGACATACCTGAGGTGTGCTGGATAACGGGGAAGGTGCATGAACAGATGGGCGAGTAGAGGACTTGCGAATGTAAAACCGTGGTAGGAACTGTGTCAGTGTAGACGGAGGTGGAGGTGGTGGAGGAGGTAGAGGTGGAGATAACTGAGACTCAACATGGGGACTTGTTGGTAGAGATAACAAAGGTGGTGGAACAAAGATATCCTCACCAGAGTCAGCATTAGACAACCTGTCAACTGTGGGAGAAATACATAATAGGCTCAAATAATGTGCCATCAACACTCACATAATATTTTCTCCCTATAGGATCAAAACATCTATACCCGTTTTGGGTACGAGAATAACCAACGAACACACATTTGACAGCTCTAGGTGAGAGCTTGTCACGACCAGGAGTAAAATTGTGGACAAATGCCACAGACCTAAAGATCCTGGGAGTAAGGAAGAATAGGTCCTTCTCGGGAAATACAATCAAGAAAGGAACCTTTTCTCCTAAGATAGTGGAAGGCATACGGTTCACCAAGTAACAAGTAGCGAGAACTGCATCATCCCTGAATAAATGAGGAGCTCGACTCTGAATCAAAAGAGTCCTCGTGACATCCAAAAGGTGACGGTGTTTGCGTTCAGAAACACCACTATGCTGCAAAGTGTAAGCATACGAAGTCTGATGAATAATCCCTAGAGATCTGCGAAAGTCAGACAACTGTAAAGTAGAAACTCCAAGGCATTATCAGTACGGATGAACTTGACATTAGCAGAAAAAATGTTCTTTTTTTTTAAGCCAAGAAAAGGGGGATACACTCAGTGGTGTTCACCCCAATATATTAAAAGGAAGGAGAGTCAGAGGTACAAAAAAACAAAAAAGAGCGACCCAGTAAAGGAGGCGAGAAACCTCCAGTTCTGGGAAAAAACACCAAAAAAACAAGATATCAAAAATTAAGTAAAACTCCAGTCATCCACCAAACCACTCGCGCGACAGAGCACATTCTCCAAATAGAAGCGTTGCGAAGAGAAAATGGCCTCGTTGCGACTAAGCCAAATCGACCATAATCTTGCCACCGGTGTCAAGAGCTGCCTTCTATCCATATGCCTATTCACGAAGAGAGAGTCACATAAGGTCTCCACATCACAAGCACGCACCCAAGCCACAAGTGGGTCTTCCCAAAGCCCCCGGACCATAGGGCAGAGAAAGAGGATATGATCCAAGGATTCCACATTCGATTAACACAGGACGCATAGATTGGATACCGAGAGCATCAACCTTGAGCATCGATCACGCGTCATAAGCCTCTTTCTGCGGACCAGCCATAAGAAGAAAACAATGCGCAAGGGCAGGCCCAATCTCCAGAATAAACCACAGTCTCTCACCAGGGAATCTGAGCGAGCAGGCAGAAGCTCAAGCAGTCCAGCATAGGCCTTCCGAGTCGAGAAGCTACCATCCCTCCAAACCCAATGATCCAAGCCCACGGAAGGCGTATCCGCAACAGCAAGGACGTCCATCAGAGCAAGAAGGTCCAAGAACCTCTGATCCGAGAAATTCCCCCCCAAAGCGAGGAGACCAACACGCATTCTCCTAGCAGCAAGCCACGGAGGCATCCTTGTTCTCCGCCATCGCAAAGAGCCGTGGGAAGCGGACAGAAAATGGATCCCCCCAACCAGCTGTCCTTCCAAAAGGAGAAGGCACGGCCGTCCCCCAGGACAGGCTTAAACCTCGCTCTGTTCTTCAAGAAGACCTCCTGAACACCACGCCAGAACGGAGACCGCGCACGCACCACCCCCAACCTGTCCTCCCCAACCCACTCCCTCCCATGAATCTCCCTCAAGATATCAATAAAGAAGTTTCCACCTCTTCCCCGCACCCTGCTCGCCCACTTAAGAAAGACCGCATCATTGACCAACTTGAGGCGTCTAACCCCCAACCCCCCTTCCTGCTACTCCCTTGCCACCTCCTCCCAAGCGACCAGGTGAATCCCTCTCCTTTCAACACTCGATTTCCCTCACAAGAATCTCTTGAAAAAAGACTCTATTCTCCTGCAAATCCCAGCAGGCAGACGTCGAGTCGACAAAAAGTGCACCGGAATGGCAGCAAGGACCGAGCGAAGAAGAACCAGCCTTCCGCCTTTCGAGAGGAGCGCCGCGCGCCAACCTGCCAATCTTGCCTCAACCTTCTCCACCACCCCACTCCAATCCCTAAGTCTTGGCCTCCCAACCACCAAGGGAAGGCCCAGGTAATCAATCGGCAGACTCCCCAAAGCAGAGCCCAGAATGCTCGCACAATCCAGCGCCAAAACCTCCGATAAACCAAAAGGAATAACCTTAGACTTGGAACCATTTATGAGCAGCCCCGATAATTCGCTAAAGAGGTCCAAAGTCACCGACATGGCAGCGACCTCACTAGTACCCCCTTCAATGAAGCACAAGGTGTCGTCCGCAAACTGTAGTAATGGCACGGAAGCGGCCCCCTTGGAGAAACCCTTGGAGAGGCCCGCAGCAACAACCCGGTCCACCATACGTGCCAAGACATCCGAAGCAAGAACAAAGAGTAGGGGGGCCAACGGGCAGCCCTGGCGAAGGCCCCTTCTCGGCTGAAATAGCCCCCCTTCCAAACCACCATTGAGCAAAAGCGAGAAGGAAACAATAGTCACGCATCGGCGCATCCATGAAATCCACAGCTTCGTGAACCCACGCCTCCTGAGGACTGACCAAAGGAAGGCCCAATCAATGCTATCATAAGCTTTAGCAAAATCAATTTTCCATAGCACCCCCTGTCTCCCCGATGCTTTCCAATCAGCCACCAATTCCGACGCCACCGCAATACAATCAGATATTTGTCTTCCCCTAATGAAAGCCGCCTGAACAGGGGAAACCAGTGTGTCCAGCACTTTAGAAAGTCTCCTAGCCAGCACTTTAGCCACAATTAAGTAGATGGCGTTTGAAATCGAAATGGGGCGAAAGTCGCCAACCTCCTCCGCCGCATCCCTCTTTGGAATCAAAAGCAATAAGGCTCTGTTCAGCCTATCAAAACCTGCATTTTCTCCGCAAAACTCCACTACCACCTCAAAAACTTCGACTCCCACCAAGTCCCAGAAGTCCCGAAAGAAAGCCACAGAGAAACCATCAGGCCCCGGGGACCCATCAAGATTAAGATCCCACACCTCCTCTTTAGTCTCCACCATCGAAATCGGCCTAATAAGCATGGCACAGTCCTCCTCGGAAACCTTGGGCACCCCCGGCCCCAACAACTACCAAGAGCGCGTGGAGCGAGTCGACTTGATGCCCCTGAAGTGTTCCACAATGGCAGATCCCATCGCATTATCCCCAACGAAGCGCTCCCCATCAACAGAGATAGCGCGTAACAAATTGTTACGCTTCCTCCCACTAGCAACCCTGTGGAAGTACGTCGTATTTGCATCACCATCTTTGAGCCATTTTAGCCTGGAGCGCTGGCGCCACTCTATAGCTCTCTTCTTGTCCTCCTTTGCGACCTTTTTTTGCGCAGAGGAGCGCTCCTCGAGCTCGTCCGCATTGAGTTCCCTCTCACTTTCAACAGAATCAAGCCTCCTAATAATCTCCTCCGCCTCCGATCTTAGAGCCGCCCGCGCCACCCGCGTCTCCCGCTTAAAGCGCGCCAATCTCCTCCGCAAAGATTCATGCTTGTGGCTCAGTCTCACGGCCGCAGACCCCTCCACCGAAGAAGAAACCCAGTGGTCGGCCACAACACCTCTGAAAGAAGGCTCAAGGAGCCAGCAACGTTCGTATCTAAAGAGGCCCTTCAGAGAACGAGGCTCACCAGAATCCTACATAATCGGCGAGTGGTCGGAGAAAGCCCTGGGTCTAGAAGAGAACGAGCAAGAAGGAAAGCTTTCCATCAAGGCACCCGAAGCCAAGAAACGATCAAGCCAGGATCATGAAGTGCCGCTCCTCCAGGTATATCTTATATCAGATGCCACCGAGTTCTCCAAAGCCAAGGAGTCCACATGCTCCTTAAAAGACAAAGACCCCGGGTCACGCCCCCCCTCGCCCTGGGGCGATCGGAAGAGAGAATAGTCACATTGAAATCTCCCCCAATGATCCAATGGAGACCTACAAAGGCACGCCCCGTGTCACGCAAGTCCTCCCAGAGTTCGGCTCTCTTGATATGACAGTAAGGCCTATAAACACAATAAAAAGCGATGGGAGAGGCCGAGTCACTCGTAACCAGCACCACTGAAAGCATATGTCTCCCCGAGATAGACGAATCAAGCGTAAAAGCGGCCGATCTCCACGCAATGAAGAGCCCCCCCGCCGCACCCACCGCATCCAAGGCCGTAAAGCCATCCAACGCCCCCGCACCAAAGGAGCGCCACAGAGCATCATCCAGCCCACACAATTTCGACTCCTGGATCAAGGCAATATCACAACCCCACTCCGACAAGCGGGCACCCAGAGCCTTTCGCTTCACATCGTCCCCCAGCCCCCTCACATTCCAGGAAAGAACTTTCATTAAAAAGGTTGGCGACGCCCTCCATAATGCGCAAGGCCAGAAAAAATGTTCTTAATTTCAATTAGAAAAGATATAATGACATGACCAACTTCGAACTTTTTCTTTAATAAGAAAACCCAAGATGTTCTAGAGAAATCATCCAGAGCACTTTAGAACCGATGTCCCTGATTAGGAACACGATTAGGACCCCGGATATCAAAATGAATCAACTCAAACAACTGACTACTGTGACGACTCTGACAACCCGGAAAAGAAGAAGGATGGTGCTTCCCAAGCTGACATGCTTCATACTCCAAGGTAGTACGAGTAGAGATATGAGGTAAAATATGACAGCTTCTGCAGAGGAAGGTGTACAAAACAAAGATGCCACATGAAGGGAGAGATAGATCCAGACGAAATAGTAGCAGCACCAGCACTCGGAGGTTGGACCGATCCGTACAACCCTCTCTGTTCACG
This sequence comes from Ottelia alismoides, assembly GCA_037367405.1. NCBI lineage: Eukaryota > Viridiplantae > Streptophyta > Magnoliopsida > Alismatales > Hydrocharitaceae > Ottelia > Ottelia alismoides. Next base: position 187,284 of record JAZKJV010011384.1, on the reverse strand, counting down.
GCCACATCCAATCACCCTGCCTGTGAGTATGTCCTGAAACACAAGGGAAGAAGGATCAAATATGACACATTAACGTAGATCTTTTGTAATCTGACTAATAGACAAAAGATTCATCTGAAATGCTGGAGCATGTAAGACATTCTGCAGACGCATCGATGGGGTTAGAACAATCTCCCCCTGACCAATAATGGGTAGATGAACCTCATAAGCAATCACCATTGATCTTCCAGGAGGGATAGATATGTAAGGAAGTGAACTAAGTCGGATCTCCACGCATATGATGAGAAGCTCCGGAGTCCATGATCCGGTCAGTGAAATCTAAACAGCTACAACTGGTAAGTGCATAGACAATACCCGAGGAACTTGCAGAAGCTCTGACAGTAGCTGCAACATCTGAAGATCATGCTGCTGGGACGGGCAGTATAATCATCATCTCTCTCAATCTCGAGACAATATCCTCAAACCTCGCATTACGAGGAGCTGAAGTAGTCTCTTTTTTCTCAACTACACGGGCAGACGCTGGATACCCATGGTTCAGATAGCATGTCTCCTCTAAATGTTCTGGACCGTGGCAATGTAAGCATGGGCCACGGTGTCCTCCTCCTCGACTACGGGATCTGCATCTACGAAACTGTGAAGAACCCCCTCTGCCACGCGAGGCTACCATCGCAGAAGGAGTCTGAGTCACTGTAGTAGACAAAGTAGTGATCCTATGCAACCTCTTGTAGACCTCCTCCATTAAGGGTATCGTCTCTCTAGTAAGTAGTTGAATACATGCTGCATCGTACTCAGAGTAAGGGATGATAGAAAGACTCCAGTCATATTGGCATTCCTGTATGCCTGATGTTGCTCAGTGTTGGTAGTAGTGGGCATGAAGCTATAAAGACGCTCAAACATGCCTCGGAGATGCAAGAAGTGGGCATGAAGAGGCCGACCATTCTGCTTGGTCGAGAAAATGTCAAACTGCAATTGAAGGATTTTGCTCATATGTTGAATCATCAATTTGCCTGCCTTCGGTTGAGGATTTTGCTCATTCAGAGGAGACGCTCAAATATGCTTGCCCATATGTGTCAGCCAAGATATCCTACACAGTATTGGCCGTGGGTTGATTGACAATGTCGTTGGCGATCTCCGTGGTGAGAGTCCCAAAAAGCCAGATCTGTGCATAGGCATCATCTTGCTTCCATGAAGCATTTGCCCTAGTTTTATCCGTCAGCTCTGAGTCAGTCAAAATGTGCTCTTTGTTATGGCACTGAATAAAGGGTGCGAAACTGCATGGACCACAGCTCGTAGTTGGTCCCATCCATCTTCACGACATCCTGAGTGACCAATCAGAGGTCCTCAACCAGACTTTGTCTGATGATCAAACAGTAATGTTTTTTGAGTAACTTTTTTGTGTGAAAATTATTTCAGCAAATATATCTTAAATTATACAAACCTAATTCTTTTCTGTTGTTCAGGATTTATTCAGATGTCTACAAATTATTCGTAGAAATTTATTCCATATAGATTTATCCTTTTAGGATTTTTTTCATAGAGAAAATGATGTCTCGCATCAATATGCTTTGTTCTATTCTGATCATCAGGTTTTTTAGCTAAATTGATAGAGATAGTGTTATCATCGAGATTACAGTTTTGTTTAGAGGTTAAACCAAAACCAAATGACTGAGAACATGCCAAAAATATGATTATTTATCCTGCCTCAGTATTTGAGAGCGAGCATTCCTAATGAATTGGTAGGTGTCACTCGTACTTTTTGTATTGGTGCAACCGCCAGCATACTGTGAATTGCTATATGCAAATAAATCAATGCATGTTAGCGTAAAATAAACATATGTCTTGAGTAAAAACAAGATGTTGAAAAATCATTTATAGGTTTGACACATCCAAGCGGAATGATAAAGTAGATCCATATAAGATGACATCTGAATGATGTCATCAAAATAGATAATGGTATCCTCGATCTTCTGCATCGAGGATGCAAAGGCCAAGTAACAAGTTTTCCAACTTCATCAAAATTGAAGCCCTACATGCCTTGGATATGCCCCTATTTAACATAATCTTCACCTCAGTACTATGACACATCCTCACAACAATATGGAATCTGAATTATCTTACACCGATTCCATATTTTTATGGTGATGGAATGCCCTATTCCTTCTTAAAATGATAAAGTAGATCCATATAAGATAGCATCGGAATGATATCATCAAAATAGATGATGGTATCCTGGATCTTCTGCTTTTATTTTGAGGATAAGTATGTTGTTCATCCATCCATAGTCTTCATTCAAAAAGAGTATCCACATGAAAATATTAATTAATAGCTTTATTATTATTATCTTCAAACAAATTCAGATAAACTATTTTTATGTTCAGCACATCCTCCTATCCTTTTAATTGGACAATGTGATGACTGATATTCTGTTGGTGGAGGTGGCATGCCTTTACATCCATCGTCGGGTACATGTTTCAAAACAATTATGTATAGAGTTGAGTCATTGTGTTGGCATCAATATATGCATCTAGTCGTTAACATAGTATGTGATCTACTTTATTATCCATCTTTCTATATAGTGACAGTGAAATGGAGTCAAATTCCTAAGTAGTACCTGGGATTTACTTAAATACCCAGGTTCGACGAAAACTTTTTTTTTACTTAAAAACTACAGAGGTGTCGCATGTTGAACATGCGACACCACTGAAGTTTTTTTTACTCAGAAACTACAGATGTGTCGCATCTTTAATATGCGATATGTCACTGTCTCACTGGATTTGTTCCAGGGTTTTTCTCCTATAGCGCATTTTGGACATGTGTTATATGAGACACGATTCCAGGGAGTTTCTCATATAACGCATGTCCAAAATGCGCTATATGAGAAACCCTGGAACGAATCCAGGGAGTTTCTCATATGTCGCATGTTGAACATGCGCTATATGAGAAAAACCCTGGAAATTGACAGGCCAGGTCTGGATATATGAGGTTTTGAAGCTCTTAGCTTGGCCCTTAGTCATCTTACGACAAGAGACCAAATAAGAGCAAAGATGAACCTCCTCTCATGCCAGATTGAGACCGTGCATGTCAATTTATATGCTTGTTTCATGTCGATGAACACGCATTCAAAGATGTATCCACAATCGCAAATGTGGGCTATGGACAGAAAGACATTCACAAAGGAAAATTATTGTGATCCAGAAATACATTCCAAACATTATATATATATAGAATTGTTCACGAATATACACTACATTTTTGTATCACATTAACAACTTCAAGGTTTACAACTCAACGCTTTTTCCTCCGCTGGTATGTTATCGTTGAATCAGGAGGATGGAAGGGTAACAGATGGTTCGCCTCGTCTATCATGTGGATTTGAGAGGGCCCAGCAACATCTTCGTCGAAGGTTGGCATCGGCGGCGGCGTGAGCGTGCAGTAAGTTGGTTGTGTTTCTGTGGCGTCCAATCGTCCCCTCAACGGTGCCTGAGGCGTTGGCATGCCGTCTCGTGGTTGCTCGGCGGCAGGTGTGACGAAGTCTATTGGCGCAAGGTTCTCATCTACCGCAGCGGCTTCTTCATAGTCCATGGGTTCCGCCACTTGTTCACACACCCTTCCCCGACCTCTTCCTCTTCCTCTTGACCTTCCTCGCCTTGCCTCCTCCCGAGCCACATCAGCATGGTCGTCATGTATTGTGACGACATCTGCAAATTGAAACGACAACCACTGCGTCATTTCCGCCCTTGCTTGTGCCGCAATCTCACAGCATTCCTCGTGTCCAATATCGTATACACGGCTCCACTTGGCGAGCTGCATCCAAGAAAAAAGCATAGAGTTCAATTTCTAGCATTCTTTGTAAATTAATTTACCACAAACTTTATCCGAGCACTTACGTTGCTTGCCAGAGTTGCACCTAATCGTCCGACAAATCTTCTAGTAATAGTCCGATACCATTGCTCGTATGCGGGCGTCGCGGATGTCCCATTGGACCGATCGATATCAACGATTCTATCTTCCCGCTCATCCCATTGGCTAATATGCAACCAGTGTCTCGCCCTCCAATCCACATGCACCTTCCCCCTCAAGTCGATTGCATGGAGGTCCCGAAAGGTGAAGCAAGGTTGTGGAATGTCTTGAAGGCCGCCAAATTGTCTCAAGAATCGGTCGGGGTAGTAATACTCCACAATGTGGAAGTATATCAATGGTACTTCCGCTCTCCAAATGCGTTCGCCTTCAAGACAGTTGGCTGGGAGACCTGCGCGGATGTCATCGGTATATGGAGTCCATAATACCTGAATGACAAAATTGTATTTCGATCAGTAATTTTTTTGGTTGAACTAGAAACAATTTGTGGATGTAAAATTACCTGCTCGGGTGATTGCATGTCAAAAGCGTCCCGTTATGGTCTCACTACGTGTGTAGGCTGTCGACGATGGGCAAATGCCGTTGCCCAGCGGACTCCTAACGGGCGCCCGTGCCATTCTCTGCCTTCCCTCACAACTGGAGCAATGTGGGGCAAATGCTCCCATACGTGAATTTGCGGCCAACAGCAATGGCTGCGCTTGCTTCTTCAGCATGTTGAATGAAGTATGACATATAATTATAAAAAGTCTTCTCGATTAACGCAGAAATTGGCAAGCAACGGGCATCCTTAAGAACAGCATTGTAGCTTTCGCTCAAATTTGTAGTCATTTGACTAAACCTATAACCACCGTCGTAAGCCAAGGTCTATTGCTCACGACGAGAATCATGAGTCGAAAACCATCTACCTGCTGCATTATTCCACTCTTGTAATTTCCTCATGAAGTACGCGAACTTTCTAGTTGTCGTTGTAATGCTACTGCTTGCACCAGGGCTTTCATGGAGCCATTTTTGAAAACGCTATTGAAGTTGCTCGCGACGTGTCTTGTACAGAACCGCCAATAAGCAAAGGGTTCTAATCAGTCCATGTCAGCATCTTTCATAGCGGCTTTTATTCCAGCATTCCGGTCAGAGATGATACATATTGGTCCAGGTCGCATGCCGATTACCCTAATACGCACCAACGATAGAAACCACTTCCATGAAGGAGAGGATTCCTCGTCAACAATCCCGAATGCAAGGGGAACAATATGTTTATCATCGTCAATCCCGCAAGCAATTAGCAACTTCTGTTTGTACTTCCCGTACAGATGTGTCCCATCAATACTAATCAGAGGACGATAATATTTGAATGCCTCAATCGAAGGCCCAAATGCCCAAAAGCAACGTTCAAATCTACGGCAAAGCGGTTTCCGAGGATCAAGATGGTCGTTGTATTCAATATCAATTTCAGTCCTAGGAATAGCAGCCCTCATTGCATGCAATAGATAAGGCATTTCAGCGTATGACTTCTTCCAGTCACCAAATACAATTCCGATGGCCTTCCTCCGAGCATCCCAAGTCCTTTTCTTTGTAACCCAGTAGTTGTACATCTCGTGGATGTGAGCTCTACAACTTGAAACACGAACATTAGGGTCATCCCTAACAAGAGTTAGCAACGATCTGGACATGAATTTGTAATCCAACTGAGGGTGATCCTGATTAACTGTTGGGTTTATACAAGTGTGTGCCCCAATAACCTTGGAGATCACCAACAGTCCATTAAATTTTGTAAAATGTCCTCGTAAATACCAAACACATCCATTCGGTCTCTGCGTGCAAAAAGCCGACCATATCAAGCTGGTGGATTCCTTAACAATGAAGTCATAGTGTGCCAGAATGTGGTACTTCTTGACAGCGTAAATCAAATCTTCCCTACATTTGATTGTTCTACCCTTGCGTATTTCGTCAATGACACCATCAAGTCTAGACTTCTCTCGAACGTCGTCTTCATATGTTGAACGAGTATTTGATCCTCTAACCCCAAAAAAGGTTATACAGGGTGTAATAGTATGCGTGCTTTGTTCATCAGCTGGGATCTCCTCGTCCACCGCATCATCGTCGACATCTTCGCTACCTTCTTCCAGGTCATCATCGGTCCCCCAAGGGATGAAATCATCCTAATCATGGTTAACCTCTCGTAGCAACGAGTCACTCATGCCCAATTCCTGATCCGTGCATGGTTGCGTTATAGGTGCATCAGCGTCAAAGTAGGGTTCCATGCTAGGAACAACTATTGGTTGTATGCTTTGGAAGATTGTTGGTTGTGTGCTACGGACAACTACTGGTTGTGTGCTCGGAACAACAGACGGTCCCTTGTTAGTCACAACATTGGGGACTTCGTTCACAGATACATCTTCAACAATAATGTCAGTAGGCATCGATTTCCCAATGGTCCGAGCATACACAAGAACTGCCTGCACATCATCATCATCGACAATAGATGAAAATGATGGTTCTTCCCCTGGACCTCGAGGGATGCGATGTAATAATCGAATTTTTTGACTATTGGCATCCAGGTTGAACTTACGGTAAACCAAGTTCAACATCTCATCGAACGTCATATTAGGCATTACCACAAACCCCCTAACGTTGGTCGTCGATCCGCCAATGAGTGTACCACTTAAATGAAACATACAATACAACGGCTCCATTCTGACCTAATACGTGACACAACGTACAAGTAAACAAAATACATTCATGAAATGAAGAATAATATGCGTATGATATAAACAATCATCTCAAGAAAAAAATTTACCAAGTCTAAGTGTATGCAACAACGGCTTAGCCCTAGTGGGAGGCGGTGGCGGCTAGGACGGTGCCGACCAAGGAAACTACGGAAAAGGAGTGTTCCGCGAGGCTAGGAGTGATCAAAATGGACGTTTTTGAGAGAGGGGGAGGTCAAAATGGGCGGGTGGCGCAGTGGGCGGGTCGCGGGCGGCAGGGGGACAACAGCTGGGTTACGAAGTTCGCGTGGGGGAAATGGGAAGTCCGATACGCGCGGTCCTTATTTAGACCCTATATCACATATTCAGTATGCGTTATATATATCGCATATTAAAGATGCGACACATCTGTAGTTTATGAGTAAAAAAAACTTCAAGGGTGTCGCATGTTCAACATGCGACACCTCTGTAGTTTTTAAGTAAAAAAAAGATTTCGTAGAACCTCGGTATTTAAGTAAATCCTAGGTACTACTTAGGAATTTGACTCCAGTGAAATGCGGATCAATCCAAAACTTCATCTCTTCTATGACTTCGTTAACTAATGTAATGAATTTTCTCAGTTGTTTTTGGAATATATAAGCACAAGGTTGCAAAAAGTAGTAGTTGGTATTTAGTTCGGTGGGTCTTTGATTACTGATTAAACAATATGCATGAGTCTAAATGGAAATTAAACGTGTTATGTGGTTTTGTATTTCTTAATTAATAAAAATTATTACATATATAATTAATAAAAAGTGTAAATAAATTAAAAAATTTACAGATTCACAATATAAATCAAATATTGTCAAATTCAAGGATTTTTTTCATGCAAATGTCAAAATAGATAGCATAAACAACTAGAATCGATAACCAAATATCAAAATAAACAATATAAACAATTACAATTCATAGCATGAATCTAAAAAAGTCATGGATAACACAAAAGTCTGCAATTGAACCATTTAAACGGTCATTTAACGACCTTTATGCACCCGTTTAACATCGTTTATGTGGTCCACCCGCTTATGAACCTGACTTTGACTAGTCGGTGTGGTCGAGGGTCGCTTACGTTTAAACGACTGTTTAAGCCATTTTTGCATCCCTGTATAAGCACATTCCCAAATGCCACATCACGTAATTTGGTACATATATTGTGACTATTACATAAAAAATGAGAGGAACCATGCTCATCCAAACCTTTTAGCCACTTGTACATATTGGATAGGATCGTAGTAATGCGTGGTGATTGCATGTTATACATATCATCTGCACATGCCATATTATTAATAAAAAATGCACATACAAGTGTGCAAATAGATAGTACTCATCTACCCTTTTTTTTATTTGACTGTCTGCCTCATTTCAATGATAAGTTAATGTTGTTTTTTTGCACATTTTCCTTCAAATCATTATCTCCTAAGCATCTAAGAGCAGTTGGCAACTTTGTTTCAACTATAATGGATCGTCTAATGTGCACATGTTGCTAAGGTTAAACGTATTTTTTACGAGTGTGTTAAAAGAACTTTTTGAAAAAAATAAAATAAAATTATCGCTATGTTAACATTACCTATAAAACTATTAAAATCCCATAAGCCTTGATATCCTGATCTTGACTCTTCTACTGAGTTCAGAATATGCATGTTTTAAAGATGTTTCTCTGCAAGTCTGTACCTGATCATGAAAGTCTCTTAAATTTAACAACTATATAAATGTAAAAATTAATGAAGACGGGAATAATTAATTAAATTTTGAGGAATAAGAACCAACAATATGATAAAATAGACCAAAATTTACCTATGTAGTACCATATCTTCATTGCTATTAGGGGTGCTAATTAAATTGAATCATTCAAATTCAATTATGATTCGCATGATACAAATTGGAAAAAAGTTCGGTTCAAAATAAAACAAACTGAATATGAATTTGCTTTGTTCTTTTCCCCTTCCGCCTTTCTGGTCTTCTTCCTCCCGGCCTCAGAAGTAGGGTTCAAAAGGAGATGAGCGGACATTCTACTTTCCCACCGCCTTCTCACAGCTCTCTAAGCAGCCGGCCAACTCACAGCTCAAACTGCCCAATCCACAACAGCCCCGGGAATCTTCACTCGACTGATTTGATTTCCAAATGTGTTGAAATTTACTTGTATTTGTCAAGAAATAATTCAATTTGATATACATATTCATATACATATTTATGTTTATGTTTATATACATGCATTATTTGCATACAGACATATAATCATATTAATTAAGACTAAATATTAATTATTAAAATAGAGTAGAAAATAGTAGTTTTCAAATGTAGTTGGAAAGAACATATGCTTAAGGTTTTTATTATAATTCCTCACTCCCAATTAATTTCCTGTTCTTGCATTCCGTACCACACAATTTACTTTTCTCTTTTCCTTATTTACTAACCTGAATCTATATCAAGTTCCTCCTTGACAAATGTCATGGTTCATGACCTATTCGGGGATCTCTCCACCCTGCTTGTTTTTGGTGAGGCATTACAACTAGATCTAAACAGCCACTTTCGAGAGGCATTAGTGTACCTCCAAGTGTAAGAGTTGTAGAACATGACCATTCTTGGCCCTCAGGCATTGGATATTTGAGTTAGTTATCACTATAGGACAACCCATCATGGTGTATATAATTCTCAAGATGACATTGAACGTCATGTGAGTAATCTAAAGATCTTCTCAACATCGTGTAAGTTCCTTTGTATATTGTAAACCTTGTATGGTTCGAGACTTCAGTTTGTAGATATCGATGATCATTATGGTGTATGAAGTGGTTTTATCATGCCAAGTTTTTTGTTGTTATTCCCAGTGTTTCAAATGATAAGATTAATTTGTATTATTTTTCAATTGGAGTTTGATCTCGTATTGCTCTAACATACAATGGTAATCATAATGTCTTCATTTTTTAGTTAATAATATTCTATTTCTACAATAAGCTTATATAATTACATTTTATTTATATATATTCTTCATTACTAGAAAAAAAGCGATTTTAGATTACAAAAGACATACACAACAAAGATTAGGCATTTTTATGAATTATATATAATCTATCAGATTATATATTTTCATGAATCTTAAAGTACTTTTATTTATCTTAGTTATCTATATATAAATAGGATTATAAAAATATTCCTTATATAATGTAAAGTATATAAGATTTATCATTTATAATATCAACTAAAAATTATTTCGAAATAAAATGAATCAAATTGAATATTTGAACTTCAAATTGAATCAAATTTAAATTAAGTTAGCCAATTTGTTTAGGATTCAATTCGAGTTTGGATTAGAAGCTTTTGACATGAGTTAATTTTGAATCATGGTGGATTCGAATTTATTCGATTCAATTAGTACCTCTAATCGAACCCACTTAAATGGTCGGGTGGTAGTACAATGTGCCTACCACCCAAAAGACCATGGTTCAAATCCCGCTTTGTGGGGACGACATTAGGTCGACATCTAGCATAAAAAATAATCAAATCTTTCAACATGGATTTGAGCAAGAATCCATGTACCCGACCCTACTTATAGTGGGAGAAGGCTTCGCCAATTAGTACCTCTAATCAGAGTTTAAAAAAATAGATCGGACCGACCGGTTGGACCGGAAATTGGTCCCGACCCTCTCGGTTCGATCGGTTTCATGAAATTAATTTTAAAAACGGAAGAAAATAAAAAATCGAGTCCAATCGATGGTCGGATCAGGCTAACCTGGGTTGACCCGGTTTTGATGGTTTGGTAAATTTTCAAAAAAAAGGTTTACACAATTAAACAATATGATTTTTTATCACATGTGCCCTTAACTTATGCAACATCATTTATGCCCGTCTCCGTTTTGGAATATCAGTTGTGCCCCCATCTTCTTAGGGGTCGTTCAGTAGAGGAATATGGGAAAGAGGTAAGGAGGGATAAGACAATGTTTTTGTTTGGTTGAAGTGAGAGGATAAGGAGGGATACATGGTAGTCATTTGCTATTCTCTGTTCAGTATGAGGTAGAGCATAAGTAGTGATATGGGTAGTTATTTGCTGTTCTCTGTTCGATAGGATGGAGAGGATAAAGAGGGATAAAGGGGGATATGTTAGCTAAGATTTTAGATAAGTGGTAGCTATTTGTATTTTTTCTGGTGGGTGAGGTTTATGATGGAGGAATAGTGAGAGAAACCTTATTCCTCGTTTTGACTCCAGGACCAAAATATTGACCATCTATGGAGGAGAAGAAATGAACGACCCCTTAGAGTAATTTCCAGAAGCAACTATGCATAACTGATTACAATATATGGTATTCATGTATAATGTTAGAAAATGTGGCTAACTTTTGTAGAGTTTTGCTTGAAATAGACAATCTTGTTATTATATTGAAAGATTGATATTTTAAACGATTATTTCATTGATATATATGTGTGTACATATATGTGCGTATACATACTTACGCATATGTATCCTGCTAGAAGAAATGAGTACACTCTTTATTCCATAAATCCTAGGCTCTCTTATATAGGAGAGGCACCTATGGGTAAATTACATAAAGCGTTCATAAGTAAAAAGGAAATAAGAAACAATACAAAATGACGTAATCGCATAACATATGTCTCTACAATCCCTCTCAAGATGGAGCGTAGATGTCGATCATGACCAGCTTGGATAAGCACTTCTGGAATGGTCCTCTAAGTAGGGCCTTAGTGAAAATATCTGCAGTCTGGTCCCCTGAGCTGATATGAGATGTGGAGATAAAACTCCTCTGAATCATATCTCGTATATAGTGACAATCAACCTCAATGTGCTTGGTTCATTCATGAAATGCTGGATTATTTGCTATAAATATAGCAGCTTGATTGTCACATTCCAGTGCCTTAGGAAGTGGCACATCTATATATAGATCAGTAAGAACAACTTTAACCCACATCATTTCTGTACTGACCTGGGCCATAGCCCTATATTCTTATTCTACAATGGATCTGGCTACAATTGTTTGCTTCTTTCTTCTCTATGAGATGAGAGAATCCCCAACATATATAACAAATCCAGTCGTGGACTTCCTATCTTTAGGGCATCCTGCATAATCTGCATCTACGCATGCTGAGATAGTGATCTCCTTGCCTTTCTTAAATAATAGACCTGCACCTGAAGATGATTTAAGATACCTGAGTATCATATGTATAACATCCATATGTACCTGATGTGGTTGCTCCATGAACTGGCTCACCCGACTAACAACAAAGGATATATCGGGTCTGGTAATGGTAACGTAGAGAAATTTTCCATCCAGTTCTTTGTATCTCCTCCTATCCACTTCGTCAGTTTTGTCATCATATAGTTTCATGCTTGGATCCATAGGTGTAGTGGCAGGCCGACATCCAAGCATTATTGTTTCACTCAATAAGTCAGTGACATGTTTCCTCTGAGTCATCACAAGTCCTTGTTGATTCCTGGCAAACTCCAGTCCTAGAAAATATCTAAGGTCTCCAAGGTCCTTGATGACAAACTCACGACCCAACATTACTTTTGCCCTCTTGATTCCTTGTATATCATCTCCTGTGATAAGAATATCATCAACATATACCATAATTGCAACCATACCTCTGGATGTTTTCTGTATAAAGAGGGAATGATCTGCATTAGAACGTTGTACCCCTGCTTCTCAAACAGGTCTGAAAGCTTTTGGAACCAAGCTCTAGGACTCTGCTTAAGGCCATAGACCGCCTTATGAAGTCTACATACATGTGAATACTCCCCCTCAACAGCGAAACCAGGTGGTTGTTGCATGTAGACTTCCTCCTGAAGATCACCATATAAGAATGCATTCTTGACATCTAACAGAAACAATGGCCAATCTCGAATAACTGCAACAGATAGAAGAATCCGTAAGGTGGAATGACGAGCGACAGGCGAGAATGTGTCAAGATAATCCACTCCATATGTCTGTATAAACCCTCGTGCAACCAGACGTGCCTTGTATCTATCAATGCTACCATCTGTATTTTGCTTGACTGTGAACACCCATTTGCAGCCAACTGTAGACACACCCGTAGGAATAGGAACAAGACTCCAGGTACCTCTTGACTGAACAGCAGCCATTTCTTCCTCCATAGCTAATCGCCATCTACTATCCTTCAAAGCATCTTGGTAATTCCGTGGAATTTCCACAGCAGATAGGGCAATAGTAAAGTTTCTGAATTCACCATACAAGCGATCAAAAGAAACCACATATGCTATAGGATATGATGCACAGCTACATTTCTGTTTCCGAAGTGCAATAAGTAGATCCAAATCAGTAGCCTCCTCGTCTGTCTCCTGTAACGAAGCCTGCTCAGGTAAACCATTATATCCATCATTAGAAATAATATTCTCAGAACATACCTCATGCGAGCTAGATGATGAGCGATGACCATGAGCGGATGCAAGACGACGGGTATAGTGGTATGGCAATGGTGGAACATGAACTGTAATAGGAAGGGAGGACGGTATAGGCAGAGGTGGTGGTGGTGGAGATGGTGTAGGTGCCGGAGATGGTTGTGGTGGAGGTGGTGGCATGTATATAGATTCATCAGTGTCAGAAGACATCAACCTATCACTTGAAGGGGAGAAGTACATAACAGATTCAAAATATGTAACACCGGCACTAACATAATATTTCTTGCGCAGTGGATCATAACACCGGTACCTTTTTTGTGTCCTGGAGTACCCGATAACAGTGTTCAGAAAGCCGGCCCAGGCGGTCGCATATGCGTAGTCGGGCAGTGGACCAAACCGCACATCCAGTATTCGGTCCATATGCGGTTTGGGCGAGTATGCGGCCGAGTAAACCGCATATGCGGCCGCATACTCGGCCGCCTTTTGTATGGAGTCCTTTCATACATGCTTCATCTTTTAGTTGCCGGAACTGGTAGCTACTGCTACAACAGTAAAAAATAAATGTTACTAATTGTTTATTAGAAAAGATTTTTATGTTGTTTGTAAAAAATAATTTTTTATTTTTTATTTAAAATAAATGTTACTAATTGTTTATTAGAAAATATTTTTACGTTGTTGTTTGTAAAAAATAAATTTTCATTTTTCATTTAAATAGAAGATTTTTATTTAATTTCTATGAATGTCGTTTCATGCATTTGTTTAGTTTATATTCAATATACTTTTATTTTAGAATCAAATACATCTTCTTTTGTGAAAAATATGAGTCGTTTTCTTTCTTCAGTCAATACTTTTCTCAATTGTTAAGAAATTTTGTAATAGAAAATTACGTTAAATCCCCCTAGCTAGGTGTCATCTCGTTAATGCTAGATAAAAGGGAATCCGATTATTTAATCAATTGAAATATATTGATTCACAATCCAATTTTCATCTAGTTAATTCCTATAGAAACATAACAAATGTTTCTATGATTTATTATTGTTACATCTCAAATTTTTTTCTGATATTTTCATTCCTATAGTAAGTATGCCAACAAATTTCGCTTTTATTTTTTTATGATTCACTCTATTATCTAAAATGGTCATTTTTTAAAAAGCTTTCTCTGAAATCATGTCGTACTAAAATGTATATGCATATATTTCATCTATTGTTATTTTTTCGAAACATAAATCTCCAAATTTGAATTCAATTTATTACTTTAATTATTTTCAAATTAAAATAATAAAAACCACATAATCCGCATATACTTCCGCATATCCGCTTACTCGCTTTAGACCGCTTGACCGAACGAATACCGCATACCGACTTTCTGAACCTTGCCCGGCAAAAACACATTTGATAGCTCTAGTAGAGAGTTTGTCAATACCTGGAGATAGTTGGTGCCTGGTGGACAAAGACAACCGAGCCAAACACACGAGGGGTAAGTGAGAACAATTCATTTTCAGGGAAAGCCACAAAGAAAGGAATCTTCTCACCCAAGACAGACGATGGCATGCGATTGATAAGATATCAAGCCGTTAGAACAACATCGCCCTAGAAGGAATGAGGAGTACGACTCTATATGAGAAGTGTCCTAGTGACATCAAGCAAATGACGATGTTTTCTCTCTGCAACTCTATTTTGTTGGGAAGTATAGGCACACCTTGGGTAGAGAAATAACTAGAGAGAGTATTAGTACAAAATTTCAAGGCATTATCAGTTCTCATAATTTTCACAGAAGCAGAAAAAATATTGTGAACTTCATTTATGAAATTTCTGATAACATTTCCAGCTTTAGATTTATTCTTTAATAAGAATACCCATGACAAACGAGAAAAATCATCAACGGTGACAAGGCAAAACATGTGTTCCTGATGATCAGGGACACGACTTGGACCCCAAATGTCAACATGAAACAACTCATAATTGGAGGTACTACTCCGACTCTGACGACTGGGAAAGGTAAACCGATGATGCTTTCCCAACTGACAAGCCTCACATTGAAAGGACGTGTGAGGCGAAATCTGGGGCAGAACATGACATAACTTTTAAAGTGGGAGATGACCAAAGCGCATGTGCCACATAAATGGTGAGACAGATCCAGTAGGTAGAGAGGTAAATCTGGCATATGGAGGCCTAACTAGGCGATAGAGACCCCCCTTCTCACGGCCATGACCAATCACATTGCCCGTAAGGATGTCCTGAAAAATAAGAGAAGGTGGATAAAAAATATGGGATGAAGTGACAAAGTCTCGTAAGGACGGTGGTCTTGGCGTGCGTGACGTCGATTGCTTGAATAAGGCGTTAATTGCAAAATGGATTTTACGCATTTGGGGGTCGTCCAGCTCCCTTGTCGTCAAACTGATTAGGAGGATCTATGGGACAGAAGCTAGTCTGTTTGCGACTAGAATCCGCTTCGAATCCCCATTGTGGGCGGGCATACGGGCGGTCTTACCGAGCATTGCGCCTAACCTCCGTCCACAAATCGGCGATGGCATGCTGTTCAAGTTCTGGCAGGAGGACTGGACCGGCGATGGTGCTTTCCAGGATAGATACCCAAGGCTTTTTGCTCTTTCGGCTTCGAAGGATAGCTCTTTGGCAGAGGTGGGATCTGCGGGGTCTTGGTCGCCGACCTTCCTGACAGATTTTTCCGCTCAACGCCTGGAGGAGTACCTGGGGTTGCAGGAAGCAATCCCCCCCTCCGGGAGACCTCTCGAGTGGGAGGGATCACTTCCTCTGGGGGGGGATCGAAATTTTCTGTCAAGAAGGCATATCAAGTTCTGAGGCAGAATACAACTGGCAGCCTGGCACGGATGTGGAGCTCTGTCGCGACATGCGCGTGGTCTGGGCGTCGAAGGTCCCATGCAGGGTCAAGGTTTTCTTATGGTGCGTAAGGAAAGGTCGGGTTTGCGGCAAGGTTAGGAGGAGACAGATGTTGGGGGTGGCCGAGGCTCATTGACAAGTGCGTGAGCGCGGAGGAGGATGTTGACCACCTCTTCTTTAGGTGTCCGACATTTGAGCAGGTTTGGAGAGCGGTGGGCATTCCCTAGCTGCCATTGGGTGATGTTGCGATGTTCTGAGAGTCAATCCGGACGGTCGGCCACAATTCCACAGATGATTGTGCCAAAGCCTTCGTGGCCTTGTGGGCAATCTGGCTGGGCAGAAACGAGCTTGTCTTCAACAACAAGAACTTCTCCGCCAAAAGTGTAGCAAATCATTGTAATACGTTATATGATTTTTGGCTCTCGCGCTAATGTAATTTAATTTTCGTTACTATATATTTTTGCAGTGATCCCTAACGTGGGGACTCACCCTCCATATAAAAAAAAGATGGATAAAAATGGCTCGATAATGTAAATCCTTCATAATCTGTCTAATCAACAACAAATTCATAGAGAAATCATGTGCATGCAACACATTCTTTAGATGCATAGAAGGTATCAAGCTAATTTCCCTCTGACCAGTAATCGGGGAGTGGGTTCCATCTGCAATAACCACAGTGCATCCTGAGGAAATCTGTCTGTAAGCTATAAGTTGATCCCGATCTCCGCACAGATGATGTGTAGCACCAGAATCCATAATCCACTCTATAGTATCAGATCCACTACTGCTAGTGAGAGCATAGGTACTACCTGAGGTACTAGAGGAGGCTGAAGCAGCAACATCTGGATGGCTCTCGGATACTGGAGAAGGCATTAGGACATTATGGAGGTATAATACCCCTCAAACGAGCTACAAGATCATCAAAGCGTTGATCCAACGAGGAAGCATCAGGAGGCTCAATCTGTTCAGCCACTCGTGCAGTAAACCGGGAATCCATGCTTGGAGTAGCATGTATCCTCAGTATGTCCAGTGCGATGACAGAAAGTACATGGTTAACGAACACAACCTCCCCTTCCCCAAGGTCCATGACCACTAAACAAAGAAGAACTACCACGACCTCGAGATGCAGTCATTGCTGAGGATGTCTGATTTGTAGTAGAAGATGAGACGGTTATATGACTAAGTCTGCGAAAAGCTTTCTCCATAGGAGGAATAGTAGAGTCAGCCAATATCTGAGAGCGTGTCGCCTCGTATTCTGGATCAAGTGCTGCCAGGAATACACCTACCATTGTGGCATTCCTATAGGTCTTCTGCTGCTCAGGAGTAGACGTGAGAGGCATAAAGCTATACAACTTCTCAAACATCCCACGTAGGGATGTATGTAACGAGTGTAATGGTTGTCCATTCTGTTTGATAGTGAAGATATCATGTTGGAGCTGTAGAATCTTCGTTTCATTCTTAGCTTATGAATACATATCAGCAAGGATATCCCACATCGCTTTGGCTGTGGGCTGATGGAGTATATCATTGGCAATCTCCATTGCCAATGTACCTGAGAGCCATACTTTGGCATATGCATCATCCGCCTCCCATGAGGCGTTAATCCCGGTCTTCTGAGCTGGTTCTTCCTCGGTAAGAATGTGTTTCTTACCGGGAGACTTCATCATACTCATGAACTGCATAGCCCACAGTTCATAATTTGACGCATCCATCTTGACTATGGGCGTTGGACCTTTGAAGGCGCATGGCGGAGGGGATATCCACCTTGTTCTCTGACATATTGGCTTGAGAAGACTAGGGCTGAAAACTTGACTGGATTATGTCTACACCAACATAAAGAGATTGGATTGCATGTGTAGACTCATGCACCCAATCTCAGCATGTAATAGGGCTAGACGACGATGAAGACTTTCACACGGAAGCCCATGTGAAGAAGCACGGGCTCGCGGGACTTAGGCGTGCACTCGCACACGGGGTGGAGCACACAGTCGTACTAGGCGCACGTCGCGCTAGGGCTGTGCACGAATGCTGGGCGCACCAAGTGCGCGCTGCACTAGGGCTGGCGCATAGACACACTGGTGATGGGCGCGCAAGCGCTAGGGCACCAGCGCACAAGCAGGGGTGTTGCTTAGTGCTGGGCGTGCACGGGCACTGATGTTGGGCGCACATGCACTTAGGACTGGGCGTGCACACGCAGGGGCGGCATGCGGACGAAGAGAGAGAGAGAGAGAGGTCGACGAGTGGGGATGGGAATTAGGTTTAGGTATTCGAGCTCCGGTCTAGGACCGCCGCTTTGATACCATGTTAGAAGAAATGAGCACACTCTTTATTCCACAAATCCTAGGCTCCGGTCTCTTACATAAAGCGTTCATAAGTAAAAAGAATATAAGAAACAGTACAAAATAACATAACCGCATAACATGTCTCTACATATCCGATTTTATCGATTCCGAAACTGGTTCGACTGGTTGGACAACTAAATTAATATCGGTCTTATTTTTTTCGAGTCAATAGGAATGACTATGTCATGCTGACATCATCGGCGGTCGATTGGACTCCGACAGTCCGTCCTGGTTGGACCAAACCAAAGGCCGGCCCGATTCAACGTCTGGTCCGGTTTTTAAAACCTTGCCTTTGATTGCTATCTGCAAGAACGACATATTCCAAATAGTGAAAAATTAGAGCGTTAATTCGTAAAAATGCTTCTTGCTCATTGACATGCCAAGAAGTGGATCACCATGTCGAAAACAAGCATCTCGTACCCGTGTCTGTTGAACTTGACCCCCATTCTATCAGATTTGGTGTCGTGTCTAGTGATGCCTAAGAAAGTCCACGTCACCCCAATATTGGTGCATGTACGCTGGCACAACAAGTTCTTAAATCCGCCAGTAATTACATATCATGCAATGTAGTTGTTGCCTCTCCCAATCTGAAATGAATTTTAGTTGTCTTGGGATACCAATTTGAACTCTATTCATATTTATAATACAAGAAAATCCAAGAAAAAATCTAAAAGATGGTCCCTTATTACGTTTCATTTTTGTAAGGTATCATTTAATAACACTACACGTTCAATAAATCAAATTATCTGGAAGTAAAGAACCATTAGGAGATAAACTGCAAATCTAAGAATTGTCTTCTAGTTATCTTGTTATCAGGTTGGTCGATTGCTGGGAACGATGATCTGCTGCAAATAAGTAACTGATGAGTCTATGTATAATTTGAATTTCTATCATGATATTCCATCTGCTTCCTCGTTTAATTTAGATAAACATAATGAACCAACTTGCATATAACTTAAAATTTCATAAGAGTTGGATATGCTTGTCTGAGCCACAACATAAAATATTAAACTCTAGCACGGAATTTTGCTTTTATGTCCCGGGAGACATCAAGAAATGAAATTGAACGGCATCGATTTATTATGCTATGAATCCTAACCATCTGACATAGGTTGAAGAACCATCGTATGCATCCCATCCTATCGTACCATATGCCAACAAGACGGGAGTCTTGTTGTATCCTGTGTATTCTTCTTTCTCCACATAATGAAAACCCGATTACCATCACCCAAGGACATAACCCAGTTACGAGTGAACCTTGTAAATCCGTGTGTGTTCATGCTTGCGTGACTGATCTTGTTTGTGTGTGCTTCTACGATTCACAACAATTTCTTTCTATGAATAAATTAGTCGAGTGTGTACTGATTGCTTGCATAATGTAAATAGCTATGCCTTCCACCCATTTCATCAATTTCATTTTTTTCCTCCTTGAATAGGTTGTCCAGTTTTTCCTTTTGCAGCAAGTGGATGCAATATGGGTTCCTAATCTTCACCACCAATTTCTTCGATTAGGACTTGGATGAAAGTGATGTAGTATGCTTAGTGATAGTATTCCTACATAACTTCGTGAACACAAATTCAAGTGATCAGTATTTGCACACATTCACGCAAGATGTTGTGACATGAGAGCATGTAAAATACTTCATTTGCATAAATCCACATGAGCATTGACTTTTGGACATATTTAACATGGTTCGACAACAAAAGCTATCACGACCTTTGGCTTGAAATTCATTTGGTTTATATATTGATCGACATGTTCTACCCTTCGATTATGTTATGTCATGTACTTCCTCAAACTTCTTTTTCAGTGGCGTTTGCTTTGTTGTTGCTGCTTCTTGAGAATCATTCAGATATCCATTCACTCGTAGAAATGTCGTATCCATTCACTCATAGAAATATCGTTAGAACAAGTGTTATAACCGGCAATCTGCGAGCTCATTTTATGACATTGTTAATACACTCCAATAAGCTGGTAGTTGTGTTCATATTGGTGTCCACCATCATATAATGCCCAACATGTTAGGTCGCCATTATCCTGTGATCTAATCCACTCAAAAGCTTTGACATATCTTGTATCATACCTTCAAGTTTATTCGGCAATTCTTTATAAAACGGATTTTGTGATTAGCATGATGCATGTTAACTCCCATATGTCAAAGCGATGTTGATGAGTGAACCCATCTTCGAGCGGAGAATATTCCTCAATTTGAAACTTCAAGTACCGAAATATACTTCCATGTTAGATACTGAATTTCAATAACCAGGAATATTCCTCAATTTGAAACTTCAGAGTACCAAAACTTACTTCCATGTTAGACTGAATTTCAACATCTATTTCGTTATTTATTCCACATTTGTTTTTTTAAATGACATTTCGTCGTTACTTCAAATTTTCAATTTCTTTATCCATTTTTTGCTTTTATTCCGTTGTGAGAAATCCATTTGCATTAACCAAATCTTTTTTTTTTCATTCGCCAGTTTATAGGATTTTTAGAGCCATATATGGAGGATGGCCACTCAAAGGGTTGGAAACACTAGACTCTCTGGGCATGTCATCAAGGGTTTGTTGCGGAGGCTACATTGTGGTAAATAATCTTTTTATGCTTATGCCGCTTTGCGTTGCATGCGTTTGGGACTCCTCTTTGCATGGGACTGTTTGAATTATATTTTCATATATCCCGGGGTATAGCATTAAATATTGTAAATATTTCTGTAGTGTAAGGTAATGCATCATTTTTTTTCAACACTTTTTGATCGAGTATGAAATCTATTTTTAATTCTTCCAAGCTTCCAGGAAAAATTCGAATGTCTGATGAAAATAGCGATTTGAAAAAGTCTCAAGTGATTATCCAGGTCCATCCTGATGGTCTTTATAATTGCTGCCATAGAAAAATTACGTTTTTAATTTGTTTTCGATACAAGCCAAGGAGCAGTTTTTTTGCCAAACCACTTGAATGTTTGTTGGGTTAGGAGTTGGACCTATTATGTAAACAAAAAGGCATATCTTTTCTCTTTGAAAAAGAGTTGTTATTTTAAAGCAGGACCGGGCCAATCAGTGTCAGTCAAAAACAAAAGAAAGCTTTGAAAGGTATCACCCTTTAAACAAAAAGATCACTCGTGCTCTCTTTCAATGGCAAAACAGATTTTGCTATGCAAGCAATTCAAGCTGTTTTCTGCATGGGAACTGTGTTAGTGGTTGAGCCACTTGTCTTCTAAAAACAAAAAAGCACCCTCTGCAGACAACTGTGCAGGTTAAAGCAGTACTATCCACAATCTCTTAGAATATATACAGAATTGTTGGTTGCTTGATATTCGCTGTGTCGTGGACTGAATCAAGTCGTCAACTGTCTTGGACACATCCATAAAGACACCGGCCTGCATAATGAATGGTGGAAATGAGGCAGCTTAGTAAGGACTTGTGGGGGGTTACCCAGAATTGGAAGTCTTTGTTGCTTGGTGACTCCGAGCTAGGTGAAGGTTGTTTTTCTTCGCATGACCAAATACGTATATGTTTAATGATACCAATGAACCTTTTTCTTGTTGGGATTTGAACCACTGGTATCTCCTTTTCTCTGATATTGGATGAACCCCCGGTTACAGATGCGGACGCGCAATTACCTACCACCACAAAAGCACATGAAGAAGAAAACTAGATATGACGATGATTGATCATCTCTTGCAACCACCGGAGAAGAAAAATCACTAAAAGAGGAACGAGTACAACTCTCTCCATTCCCTCGCTCTCTTCCTCTCCTCTCTCTCCCTCTCTCTCTCTCTATATATAACGTAAGTGCAAACCCATAGTCCTATTCCTACAAGGACCACTAGAATATAACTCAATTGCTATTAGGATTAGGAGTCCCATCTCATTAAGATTCCTAATCCTAATATGATCCTAATCCTAACAATCTCCCCCTTAAGTTGAATCCCATCACGATCTCTCCATCATCTTGAGTAAGCATTGTGTCATCCTCGTCATTTGTAGGTCTCTTTAGAAGAAACTCATCATCTCTGGGTGACTCATCTGTCATTGGGTGCCCTCAATGTACCACCTTGCACGACCTCCTGCCAGCTGCCGCTAGCAGTATTCTTCAACATCTCTGATCGATGTATCCAAAAGATCATCTTATCACGACTTCTGGGGATTGTGCATATGTTGTATCGTATTGTATCGTCGATGTTGAACTTCGCTATGATCTGTTACATCATGTCCCTTCAATAATGTTGAACCTGGTTCTGATACAAGTTATTGGGATACGAACCACCGGTATCGTCTCTGCTCAGATACCGGTTGAACCCCCGAATATGGATGCGGATGCAAAATCACCCACCACCATAAAAGCACATGAAAAAAGAGAACTAGATATGACGATGGTCGGTCACCTCTCATGACTACCGGAGAAGAAAGATCACTAGAAGAAGAATAATTACAACTCTCTCTGTTCCCTCGCTCTCTTCCTCTCTTCTCTCTCTCTCTCCCTCCCTAGAGGTTACATTATTCTAATGGTAGTACAGAGGCAATGCTCCCCACCCTCTCTATATATAGCCTAAGTGCAAACCCATAATCTTATTTCCACAAGGACTACTAGAATACAACTCAATTGCTTTTAGGATTAGGAGTCTCATCTAATGGATTCCTAATCCTAATATGACCTTAGTCCTAACAATCTATCTCTTGAGTTGAATTCCATCATGATCTCTTCATCGTCTTGAGTCGGTATTAGGCCATTCTCGTCATCTGCAGGTCTCTTTAGTAGGAACTCATCGCCTATGGGTGATGTACCCGGCATTGGGTGCCCTCAACGTGCTACCTTACACGACCTCCTGCCAACTGCTACTAACAGTATTCTTCAATGCCTCTGATTGATTTATCCAAGAGACCATCATATCGTGGCTTCTGAAGATTGTGCATCTGTTGGATCATGTCGTCTCGTCGACGCCGAACCTTGTTCCAGTCCGTCACATCGTATCCCTTCAATAACATTGGACTCGGCTCTGATACCAGTTGTTGGATACAAACCACTGGTATCGTATCTGCTCGGATACCGGATGAACTCTCGGATATGGATGCGGATGCACAATTACCCACCACCACAAAAGCACGTGAAGAAGAGAGAATTAGATATGACGATGGTCGATTACCTATCGCGACCACCAGAGAAGAAAAAACACTAAAAGAAGAACGAGTATAATTCTCTTTACTCCCTCGCTATCTTCCTTTCTTCTCTCTCTCCCCCTCTCTAGGAGTTACATTGTTCTAGTGGTGGTTCAGAGGCATTGCTCCAAACCCTCTCTATATATAACCTAGGTGCAAACCCGTAGTCATATTCCCACAAGGACTACTAGAATACAACTCAATTGCTATTAGGATTAAAAGTCCCATCTTATTAGGATTCCTAATCCTAATATGACCCTAATCCTAGCATCGTTGTCCCCAACATATAAAGACGAAGGTTCCCCAAGGATCACTTCTCTATCCCAGAAATCGTCTTATGTCAAATCTTCATATGAAGGGGCACTCGAAACTAAGTTAATGATATTTGTTGGAGTATTTGTTATGTGCACCTCTTGTGTTGTAGGAGGGTAAATGTATCTCTCCAGGATCCATTTACCCCATCCAGTTGTTTAGTCCCACGTCTACCAGTGGTGGGACTTGGAGGCTCTGTGGATGCTATATAAGGAGCTCCAGACCTCCCGTATCAGATGAGAAAAAAGGGCAATGCAAAACACGACCCTGTTAGAAAATAAACATGCGGAAGCGAACATGGAAAAAGATAAACATCAAAGAATAAGAACGCGGGATTTTAACGTGGAACCCTACTCCGTGAGGAGCGGGATGAAACCACGGGAGAAGCCCTCAAAGGGGGCGGATATTCTATTGAATTTCTCATCTGTTACAGGAGGCCTGGGGTTCTTTATATAGCTTCTACAGGGCCTCCAAGTCCCACCACTAGGCGGTATGGGACTAAACTCAGTGGTGTGGTAAATGGATCTTGGAGGGATCCATTTACCCACCTATTACATAAGTGACGCATGCTCCAAATACTCTAACACTCCCCCTCAAGCTGGAGCATGCAATGCTCAGCTTGGACAAACAGAAAGAAACTCAACTCACAATACATGACACTACAGACAATATCAACCCAACGCGCACAACTGCTGCAGTCGAGGACGTTGCTTCTCATGGCGTGCATGTGAGGAGGACGAACGGGGCTGGAGTGTCTATCTGGCCCAGAGAATGGTACTCTACTCTGGAGTCCCTATGATACCACATGAAAACCCTTGCCCTTAATGGCATAGGGAATAGTCCTCTGCTCTGGAGTCCCTATGGCTCACATGAAAGCTCTGGCCGACCAACAAGAATGATTGGCATGCGTCATCATCGAGTCTGAGCTTTGTAGAGTCTGAACATCTGACCGGTCTGAAAATCTGATATCTGAATCTTAGAACAAGATCTGTGACTCTACATATACTCCCCCTTTCTCCCATACTGGTCGGAATGACATTATATGACCACGTTGAGAGAAGATAAAAATAATATATATAAACATGGGGATGAATAAAACATCAATTAGCCGATAATGATGATTTTTTTTCTCGGTTTTTTTTTCTCTCTAATAATAATAATTTTTTTTTGAACCACATTTTTTTTAATTCGTACGGCTTTTCTTTGTACGTGCCTCTTTCGTTTTTTTTTTCTTCTTTTTTTTTTACTATGCGTACGGCTTTTTAAATGTACGCGCCTTATTTTTTTCTTTCTTCTTTTTTTTTCTTTTTTTTGTTTAACACTATAAGCGTGGTCCATTTGGACCCAAATATACCTTAGCCCAATTGGGCTTTACAAAATCTCTCTCTCTCTTTTCTCACCTTTTTTTTTAAAAAAAAACATCTCTCTTCTCTCATTTTTTTTATTCATCTTCATTTTTTTTTACCGTAAGCCTTCTCCTTTTTTTTTATACGGCTCACTTGAGGCTTACTTGAGGCCCACTTGAGGTCTCTCGTAAATAGCCCATATATTTTCCTTTTAAAGAACCAATTGGGTCCTGGAAACCCTACTCTTCAAATCACGCCGCCGCCGCTTAGGAAAAGATGGAAGGAGAGCTGATCTGCGCCGTTTGCGAGCCGCGGAGGTACTTGATGAGGAGATGGAGCGAGATGCGCCAGGACCAGAATCGTCGCTCGCCTGGGAGCGCCTGCGCGATGCGCTGGAGGTCGCGCAATGGGATCTTCACGCGCACGGTGCGCTGGATATGAGAGAAGCGGCGTCGCGCGATGGAGCGGCTCGCCGCCTGCAGCTCCTGTGTCGTTTTGGAGAAGGTGCTTGAATAGATCTGTGCTATGGTTGCACCGCCTGAAGAACTCGGTGCCGCCAGGGGTCGAGGGTAGCGCCTGCCTGCGAGGGAGGGTCCGCCACGCTTCCCACGCTTCCTCTGCGCGCCTAGGGCTCTTGGTTACGAGGCACGGGAAGGGGCTGGAGACTTGTGCGAGTATCACGCCCTGCGCCAACTGGAGAACAGGAGGATGCGCCGCCGGGAATTTTGCCTGATTTTGGAATTTCACCGCTGGGAGGGCTGTGCGCCTGCCGATTTCACGGTAATTGCAGATCGGAGCTTCTGGACAGGAGAAATCGCGCCGCCAAAATTAGGGTTCTAAAAGAACCCTAGAACTTGAATCAAAAATTAATATGCTCTAACTCTCGAAAAGAAAAAATCACGAAATCAACCGAGAATCAAACCCGCTCTGATACCATGTTAGAAAATAAACATGCGGAAGCGAACATGGAAAAAGATAAACATCAAAGAATAAGAACGCGGGATTTTAACGTGGAACCCTACTTCGTGAGGAGCGGGATGAAACCACGGGAGAAGCCCTCAAAGGGGGCGGATATTCTATTGAATTTCTCATCTGTTACAGGAGGCCTGGGGTTCTTTATATAGCTTCTACAGGGCCTCCAAGTCCCACCACTAGGCGGTATGGGACTAAACTCAGTGGTGTGGTAAATGGATCTTGGAGGGATCCATTTACCCACCTATTACATAAGTGACGCATGCTCCAAATACTCTAACAGACCCTTTGAGGCCTTCTCCCGTGGTTTCATCCCGCTCCTCACGGAGTATGGTTCCACGTTAAATTTTGTGTTCTTACAGTTTCGTATTTCTAGATTAGGCTCTGTTTTATCATTCTGTTTCCGCTTCCTATTTTCTAACATGGTGTCAGAGCGGGTCGATTCTCAAGGTTTTAAGTTCTTATTTTTCGAGATCCATTTTTGGAGTTCTTATTTTTAAGATTAATGTTTGAAGAGTGTTGCTCAATGATCGATGTTCAAAGTTATAGGGTTTCGGTTTGAAACCCTATCATCGAGCAAGCTCCAGATCTATTTACGATCGTTGTCAAGTTCAGGCCACACGAGGGGCAAGATCCAGGCCGCATCTCCACATCAACAACAGGCGGCATCAGTTCTTGGTCTTGTTCCCTCGCACATCACGCACACAAGGATGCGCACCCCAGGCGCATTACGCACACAAGTTCTTGTTCTAAGGTTTTTTGAAACCCTAGATTTATTCGTGAAGATCCGCTCTCCAGGCCTTGCGTCATCTTCCAGCCGCATCATCTTGGCATCCCGAGGTTCTCGATGGAACCCTCGTACTTTCTCGCAGATCCCTCCATGTGTGTGTCCATTCTCCAGCGAAGCCGCAGGCGGCGACATCCCTCCCAGCAACTGGCGGCGCAGGGCACACCCTCGTCCCTGCGGCAAAGCCCTAGCCGCATCAGCCACTCTACAGGCGGTCCCCTTCCTGGCGGTTCCCTTCCCCAGCGCGCGCACAGGCGGGGCACGGTCAAACTCCAGATGCAGGACACTCGAAGGTGCTCAGGCGGCACCCATCGCGCCACCGTGGCGATTCCTCCTGATGCGGCAAGCCCAAGTCGATGCGGCACCCATCTCGACTCCAGACCGCAAGCTTCACGCCCGCGCTTCCTGCAGTTCCCCTTCAGGCGGCGAAGCCCCTGACGCTCAAGGCGGCGCGCAGGTGTTGGTTGTTCCAGTCCCAGGTCGCAGGCGACGCACTCACGCAACCCTCATCTTCTCCGAGCAGCCCCGGCACGTGAAACCCTCCTCGCATCCAGGCGCGCCTCGTGATGCAAGCCCTTCAGGCGACGCCTGATGGTTTCCAAAGAAAGGGTTCCCATGAGGAAACCCTAATTAGGGTGTAGCGGGCCTCAAGTGAAAAAAAATTATATGTTCTGTAAAGGCCCAAGCGGGAAGATCCAATCGCCCGTGAATAGCGACGGCGGGAACAGAGACCCCCAAAGGGGGCGACATGCATTTGAAAAATAAGGGTTCCAAGTTGGAACCCTAGGCGCACATTCAAGGGGGGTTATTAAAAAAATGAATGAGGTTTTTGTAGGCCCAATGGGGCCAAGGTTTTCGTTAAAAAAACTGGAAAAAAGGTGTGTAGATGAGAAAAAGCCATACACAGTTTGCAAAAGGCGTATAAAAAATTCAACGGCTTATTTAAAAAAATAATTATTGCTTTAAAAAAATGGAAATAGCCGGAAAAAAAATTTGAGAAGCCAAAAATATATATATATATAAATATCGGCATTTGAGATGTTTTATTTTCTCCTCATTTTTCTTGTCTTCTCCCTATATTGTCGATGTCAGGCTTTCCGACAAGTACGGGAGAAAGGGGGAGTATATGGAGAGTCACATGTCTGTTCCATGATTCAGATTCAGATTCAGGCCAACCAGTTGTTCAGACTCTACAGTTTTTCAGATGAAGATTCTCCATGCGCAAGATTTAGACTCGACGTTCAGATTTCGAGTCCACAGGTGTGATGCGCAGTTGTTCAGACTCGACAGATTGGTCAGAGTCCAAGTTCAAGGCACTCCATGAGGATAGGCTCATTCTTCGAGTTCTCCAGAGAGAGACTCAGTTTCAGACACGCACGAGTTTGCAGTCATTTTCAGATGAGCACATGTATGCCATCAGTTCGAGGTCCCCATCATTATTCTTGTTTTGTCGGTCAGAGTTTTTCATGTGAGCCATAGGGACTCCAGAGTAGAGGACCATTCCCTATGCCATGTTGGCAAGGGTTTTCATGTGGTATCATAGGGACACTAGAGTAGTGTATCATTCTCTGTGCCAGATGGGAGAGACCCAGTTCTCCGAAGAGGAGACTTTTCAGACTCCATTCTCCAACGACTGTGGACTCCGACGAGGATTGCACATCCACAACCCTTTTCAGTTCGGCCCCTTTTCAGAGATGTAGCAGTTGTCCACATATTGTGGCGGGCCAGAGTACTCCAATGAGGAGACTCATATTCAGTTGCAGTGACTCTGACAGGCGCAGTACAGAGCACATGCTCTCCGACGAGGAGATTCAGCAGACTCACACTCCAGCCCATTCGTCCTCCTCACCTGCATGACATGAGGAGCAAAGTCCTCGACAACAACATTTATGCGTGTTGGGTTAATATTGTCCGTAGTATCTTGTAGCGTATGAGTTTCTTTCTGTTTGTTCAAGCTGAGCATTGCATGCTCCAGCTTGAGAGACAGTGTTGGAGTATTTGTTATGTGCGCCTCTTGTGTTGTAGGAGGGTAAATAGATCACTCCAGGATCCATTTACCCCATCCAGTTGTTTAGTCCCACATCTACCAGTGGTGGGACTTGGAGGCTCTGTGGAGGCTATATAAATAGCCCCAAACCTCCTGTATCAGATGAGAAAAAAGGGCAATGCAAAACACGGCCCTTTGAGGCCTTCTCGCGTGGTTTCATCCCGCTCCTCACGGAGTAGGGTTCCACGTTAAATTTTGTGTTCTTCCAGTTTCATATTTCTAAATTATGTTCTGTTTTATCATTCCATTTCCGCTTCCTATTTTCTAACATGGTATTAGAGCGGGTCGATTCTCGAGGTTTTAAGTTCTTATTTTTTAAGATCCATTTTTAGAGTTCTTATTTTTAAGATTGATGTTTGAAGAGTGTTGCTCAATGATCGATGTTCAAAGTTATAGGGTTTCGGTTTGAAACCCTATCATCAAGCAAGCTCCAGATCTGTTTACGATCGTCGTCAAGTTCAGGCCACACGAGGGGCAAGATCCAGGCCATATCTCCACATCAATAGTAGGCGGCATCAGTTCTTCGTCTTGTTCCCTCGCGCATCACGCACACAAGGATGCGCACCCCAGGCGCATCACGCACACAAGTTCTTGTTCTAGGGTTTTCTGAAACCCTAGATTTATTCGTGAAGATTCGCTGTCCATGCCTTGCGTCATCTTCCAGCTGCAGTATCTTGGCATCCTGGGGTTCTCGATGGAACCCTCGTACTTTCTCGCAGATCCCTCCATGCGCATGACCATTCTCCAATAAAGCCGCAGGCGACGACATCCCTCCCAGCAACTGGCAGTGCAGGGCACACCCTCGTCCCTGCGGCAAAGCCCTAGCCGCATCAGCCACTCTACAGACGGTTCCCTTCCCCAACGCGCGCACAGGCGGCGCACGGTCAAACTCCAGATGCAGAATACTCGAAGGTGCTCATGCGGCACCCATCGCACCACCTTGGCGATTCCTCCTGATGCGGCAAGCCCAAGTTGATGTGGTAGCCATCTCGACTCCAGACCGCAAGCTTCAGGCCCGTGCTTCCTCCAGTTCCCCTTCAGGCGGCGGAGCCCCATCGCTCAAGGCGGCGTGCAGGTGTTGGCTGCTCCAGTCCCAGGTCGCAGGCGGCGCACTCATGCAACCCTCATCTTCTCCGAGCCGCCCCGGCGCGCGATACCCTCCTCGCATCCAGGCGCGCCTCGCACTGCAAGCCCTTCATGCGGCGGTTGATGGTTTCCAAAGAAAGGGTTCCCGTGAGGGAACCCTAATTAGGGTGTAGCGGGCCTCAAGTAAAAAAAATATATGTTTTGTAAAGGCCCAAACGGGCAGATCCAGCCGCCCGTGAATAGCGGCGGTGGGAACAGAGACCCCCCAAAGGGGGCGGCAGGCATTTGAAAAATAATGGTTCCAAGTTGGAACCTTAGGCGTACATTGAAGGGGGGTTATTAAAAAAATGAATGAGGTTTTTGTAGGCCCAAATGGGCCAAGGTTTTCGTTAAAAAAACTGGAAAAAAAAAGGTGCGTACATGAGAAAAAGCTGTACGCAGTTTGCAAAAGCCGTATAAAAAAATTCAACGACTTATTTAAAAAAATAATTATTGCTTTAAAAAAATGGAAATAGCTGGAAAAAAATTTTGAGAAGTCGAATATATATATATATATATCGACATTTGAGATGTTTTATTTTCTCCTCATTTTTCTTGTCTTCTCCCTACATTGTCGATGTTAGTGTTTCCGACAAGTACAGGAGAAAAGGGGAGCATATGTAGAGTCACAGGTCTGTTCCATGATCCAGATTCAGATTCCAGGCCAACCAGTTGTTCAGACTCTACAGTTTTTCAGATGAAGATTCTCCATGCGCAAGATTCAGACTCGACGTTCAGATTCCGAGTCCATAGGTGTGATGCGTAGTTGTTCATACTCGACAGATTGGTCAGAGTCCAAGTTCGAGGCACTCCATGATGAGTGGCCCATTCTTCGAGTTCTTTAGAGAGAGACTCGGTTTCAGACACGCACGAGTTTGTGGTCATTTTCAGATAAGCACATGTATGCCATCAGTTCGAGGTCCCCATCATTATTCTTGTTTTGTCGGCCAGAGTTTTTCATGTGAGCCATATGGACTCCAAAGTAGAAGACCATTCCCTATGCCATGTTGGCAAGGATTTTAATGTGGTATCATAGGGACACCACAGTAGTGTACCATTCTCTATGCTAGATGGGAGAGACCCAGTTCTCCGAAGAGGAGACTTTTCAGACTCCATTCTCCAGCGACCGTGGACTCCGACGAGGATTGCACAGCCACGACCCTTTTCAGTTCGGCCCCTTTTCAGAGATGGAGCAGTTGTCCACATATTGTGGCGAGCCAGAGTACTCCGATGTGTAGACTCATATTCAGTTGCAGTGACTCTGACAGGCGCAGTACAGAGCACATACTCCCCGATGAGGAGATTCAGCAGACTCACACTCAAGCTCGTTCGTCCTCCTCACCTGCACGGCATGAGAAGCAAAGTCCTCGATAGTAACAGTTGTGCACGTTGGGTTGATATTGTCCGTAGTGTCTTATAGCGTGAGTTGAGTTTCTTTCTGTTTGTCCAAGCTGAGCATTGCATGCTTCAGCTTGAGGGGGAGTGTTGGAGTATTTATTATGTGCGCCTCTTGTGTTGTAGGAGGGTAAATGGATCTCTCCAGGATCCATTTACCCTATCCAGTTGTTTAGTCCCACATCTACCAATGGTGGGACTTGCAGGCTCTGTGAAGGCTACATAAATAGCCCCAGACCTCCTGTATCAAATGAGAAAAAAGGGCAATGCAAAACACGGCCCTTTGAGGCCTTCTCCCGTGGTTTCATCCCGCTCCTCACGGAGTAGGGTCCCACGTTAAATTTTGTGTTCTTCCAGTTTCATATTTCTAGATTATGCTCTGTTTTATCATTCCTCTTCCGCTTTCTATTTTCTAACATGGTATCAGAGCGGGTCGATTCTCGAGGTTTTAAGTTCTTATTTTTCTAGATCCATTTTTGGAGTTCTTATTTTTAAGATTGATGTTTGAAGAGTGTTGCTCAATGATCGATGTTCAAAGTTATAGGGTTTCGGGTTGAAACCCTATCATCAAGCAAGCTTCAGATCTGTTTACGATCGTCATCAAGTTCAGGCCACACGAGGGGCAAGATCCAGGCCGTATCTCCACTTCAATAGCAGGTGGCATCAGTTCTTCGTCTTGTTCCCTCGTGCATCACGCACACAAGGATGCGCACCCCAGGCGCATCACGCACACAAGTTCTTGTTCTAGGGTTTTCTGAAACCCTAGATTTATTCGTGAAGATCTGCTCTCCATGCCTTGCGCCATCTTCCAGCCGCAGTATCTTGGCATCCCGGGGTTCTCGATGGAACCCTCGTACTTTCTCGCAGATCCCTCCATGCGCATGTCCATTCTCCAGTGAAGCCGCAGGCAGCGGCATCCCTCCCAGCAACTGGCGGCGCAGGGCACACCCTCATCCCTGCGGCAAAGCCCTAGCCGCATCAGCCACTCTACAGATGGTCCCTTCCAAGCGGTTCCCTTGCCCAGTGCGTGCACAGGCGGCACGCGGTCAAACTCTAGATTCAGAACACTCGAAGGTGCTCAGGCGGCACCCATCGCGCCATCGTGGCGTTTCCTCATGATGCGGCAAGCCTAAGTCGATGCGGCACCCATCTCGACTCCAGACTGCAAGCTTCAGGCCCGCGCTTCCTCCAGTTCCCCTTCAGGCGGCGGAGACCCAACGTTCAAGGCGGTGCGTAGGTGTTGGTTGCTCCAGTCCCAGGTCGCAGGCGGCGCACTCACACAACCCTCATCTTCTCCGAGCAACCCCTGTGTGCGAAACCCTCCTCGCATCCAGGCGCGCCTCGCGCTGCAAGCCCTTCAGGCAGCGACTGATGGTTTCCAAAGAATGGATTCCTGTGAGGGAACCCTAATTAGGGTGTAGCGGGCCTCAAGTGAAAAAAAATTATATGTTTTGTAAAGGCCCAAGCGGGCAGATCCAGCTGCCCGTGAATAGCGACGGTGGGAACAGAGACCCTTCAAAGGGGGCGGCGGTCATTTGAAAATAAGGGTTCCAAGTTGGAACCCTAGGCACACATTCAAGGGGGATTATTAAAAAAATTGAATGAGGTTTTTGTAGGCCCAAATGGGCTAAGGTTTTTGTTAAAAAAACTTGAAAAAAAGGTGCGTACATGAGAAAAAGCCGTGCGCAGTTTGCAAAAGCCGTATAAAAAATTCAACGGCTTATTTAAAAAAAATAATTGTTGCTTTAAAAAAATGGAAATAGCCGGAAAAAATTTGAGAAGTCGAATATATATATATCGGCATTTGAGATGTTTTATTTTCTCCTCATTTTTCTTGTCTTCTCCCTATATTGTCGATGTCAGTGCTTTCGACAAGTACGGGAGAAAAGGGGAGTATATGTAGAGTCACAGGTCTGTTCCATGATCCAGATTCCAAGCCAACCAGTTATTCAGACTCTACAGTTTTTCAGATGAAGATTCTTCATGCGCAAGATTCTGACTTGACGTTCAGATTTCGAGTCCACAGGTGTGATGCGCAGTTGTTCAGACTCGACAGATTGGTTGAGAGTCCAAGTTCGAGGCACACCATGATGAGAGGCCCATTCTTCGAGTTCTCCAGAGAGAGACTCAGTTTCAGATACGCACGAGTTTGCGGTCATTTTCATATAAGCACATGTATGCCATCAGTTCGAGGTCCCCATCATTATTGTTGTTTTGTCGGCCAGAGTTTTTCATGTGAGCCATAGGGACTCCAGAGTAGAGGACTATTCCCTATGCCATGTTGGCAAGGGTTTTCATGTGGTATCATAGGGACACCAGTGACCAGAGTAGTATACCATTCTCTGTGCGCCAGATGGGAGAGACTCAATTCTCCGAAGAGGAGACTTTTCAGACTCCATTCTCCAGCGACCATGGACTCCGACGAGGATTGCACAGTCATGACCCTTTTCAGTTCGTCCCCTTTTCAGAGATGGAGCAGTTGTCCACATATTGTGGCGGGCCAGAGTACTCCGATGAGGAGACTATATTCAGTTGCAGTGACTCTGACAGGCGCAGTACAGAGCACATGCTCTCCGACGAGGAGATTCAACAGACTCACACTCCAGCCTCTTCGTCCTCCTCACCTGCATGGCATGAGAAGCAACGTCCTCAACAGCAACAGTTGTGCACATTGGGTTATATTGTCCGTAGTGTCCTGTAGCGTGAGTTGAGTTTCTTTCTGTTTGTCCAAGCTGAGCATTGCATGCTCCAGCTTGAGGGGGAGTGTTGGAGTATTTGTTATGTGCGCCTCTTGTGTTGTAAGAGGGTAAATGGATCTCTCCAGGATCCATTTACCCCATCCAGTTGTTTAGTCCCACATCTACTAGTGGTGGGACTTGGAGGCTCTGTGGAGGCTATATAAGGAGCCCCAAACCTCCTGTATCAGATGAGAAAAAAGGGCAATGCAAAACGCGACCCTTTGAGGCCTTCTCCCGTGGTTTCATCCCGCTCCTCACGGAGTAGGGTTCCACGTTAAATTTTGTATTCTTCCAGTTTCATATTTCTAGATTATGCTCTGTTTTATCATTCCGCTTCCGCTTCCTATTTCTAACAATATTCCGTATGTCATCGTTTAATGATATTATTAGTAATCATTCGAAACTACGAACATAATGAAATTCTGGGTTCCTTTTATTTAGATCGGGTTTTGGTAAGCAGTGATGGTCAATAGTAGATTTGATGTAGATGTCTCTATCAATCATGGTGTCTTGCTATTACAATATGCACATCTTTCATGGTGGTGGTAGTCATTATTTACCTGATGTTTTTTCCTTTCATCATGTGATCAAGAGGTCATCTTTCGGACGATGAAACATCGTCATGTTAAAATGCAAGGTAAGGATGCTTTCTTAGATGAGACTTGATTGCTGATTTCTCTTCAACAACAACAAAAAAGCCTTTTCCGCATTAAGTAGCATCGACTACATGGATTTTTTTGCCTTTATTCAGATATATCTTGGCTCATTCTCGGGCTTCCAGCCAAAAAAACTAAGATTCCTTCGAATAGTCTCATTTTAACACTTGTCAAGCCTTCCTCGCTCTTTTATTCGTCTCAACCTCCCTAAACTCGCATCTCCTAACTGGTGCATCAGTTGACGTCCTTTGCAAATGGCCAAACCACCTTAATAGGTTTTCTCGCATCTTATCCTCAATCGGAGCTAAACCAACTTTCCTTTTGATTGGCTTATTCTGAATCCGATCTTTACGTTTATGACACATCCACCTTAGCATTTTCATTTCTGCTACTGGCATTCTCTGTTATATATATGGTTCACAGGCCAACATTCAGATCCACAGAGCATAACAAGTCTTATGGTTGTTTTGTAAAACATTCCTTTAACTTTCAAAAGAATTTTCTTATCACATAGAGCATTAGAGGCTCCTCTCTGCTTTAGCCAACTTGCATCTATTTTATGAGTAACATCTCCATCAATTTCCCTAACTTAGCCATGGTCGATCCCAAGCCCGGATAAATTGAGGTGGGTTACGTTAGGTAGCTGATAGCCATCATAAAATTGTCGGAGACAACTTCCTAAATAGTATTTATTTAAAAAAATACTATTTAGGAATTTGTCTCAAGGCAGTCGGATCTCTTCAATATGGATTTAAGCAAACATTTAGATTCCGTTGGGGCGTTCCCTGCTAGAGATGCGTTGCATCGCCCGAATGCAATGAAAAATTGGCCAGGGCTGCTGCATCGCTATCTGGATATAGTTCAAAATTGGCAAGGATTCTCGCATGCGGAACACATGCGAGTAAATAAGCTAGTTTCGTTGCATCGCCGCCAAGATGCAATCCAAAATTTGTAAGGGTTCTCGCATGGCGAATGCATGCGAGTAAAGAAGTTAGTCCAAAGGAGGTTGCAAAGGAAGTTACGGATAGGTAGTTGGAATATTAACACTTTGACTGAAAAATCGATGGAGATAGTATATATGATGGAAAGAAGGAAGATTCAAATAATATGCCTACAAGAGTCAAAATGGGTTGGAGAGAAAGCAATGGAGATCGAGAAGACAGTCTTTAAACTTTAGTATTCAGGTAAAGATAAGAGCAAAAGCGGTGTTGGAGTGGTTGTTCATAAGGATTTGTAGGATTTTGTGGTTGAGGTGCAAAGATTCGGAGATCGGATTATTTTGCTAAAATTGGTACTTGAAGAATAAATTCTGAATATCATCTCACCCAAATTGATTTAGATGAAAGGATGAAACAAGTTTTTTGGGAGGATCTCGATAAGATTTTGCTAGGAATCCCACAAAAGAGATGATTTGCCTGTGTGGAGATCTTAATGGACATGTGAGAAAGAATGCTTCAGGGTATGCTAGTGTTCATTAAGGTCATAGCTTCAGGGATAGAAATGAAGAAGGAAAAGTCATTTTGGATTTTATAACGGTGTATGATCTTTTCATAGCAAACACTCTCTTCAAGAATGTGGAGGAGCATTTAATTACTTATAAGAGTTGACTGACTAGAACACAGATAGATTACTTTGCTTTAAGGAGAAGGGATTGGTTATGTTGCAAAGACTATAAAGTAATCCCAGGAGAGAGTTTGACAACCTAACATCATTTGTTAGTCATGGATGTGCAAATAAAAGGGTTGGTAAAGAAAAGGAGGGTTTTAAAGATTATTAGAACTAGATGGTGTAATCTTCAATTGAAGCAATCAAACTTCAGGGAGAAGGTATTAGAAGACTTATCTTGAGATTGTAGCGGAAATGCAAACGAGATGTGGGAGGCGGTAGCCTCTTGTATCCGAAATGTAGCCAAAGAGATGCTAGGCGAGTCAAAGGGAGGAGCTATAGGCTAAATGGAGGCTTGGTGGTAGAGTGGAGGGGTGCAAGAGAAGCTCAAAATTAAAAGAACATGATTTAAATCTATGTCTAAGGATAGAACAAAGGAAACTGCCACAAACTACAAAATAGCAAAGAAGGAAGCAGCGGAAGTTGTAAGCGAAGCTAATGTAAAAGCTTATGAAGTTTTGTACAAAAATCTCAACTCTAAGGAAGGCTAGAAGGATATATTCATGTTGGCCAAAGCAAGAGAAAGAAAGTCCAACGACCTTTATCAAGTGAGATGAATTAAGGATGAGGAAGGTTACGTGCTTGTAACTCAAAAGGATATAGAGACTAGATGGAAGCAATATTTTCATAAGCTTTTCATTGGGGAATGAAATAGCGAGATCACTTTGGGTGATCTAGCTAGTAGCCAAATTACTTGAATCGTTAATGCTATTGACGAATACAAAATAAGGAAGTAGAGGAGGCTTCAAAGGTTATGAGACTTGGGAAAGGTGTGGGACCGGATGGTATTCCTATAGAAGTATGAAGAGTTTTAGGTGAGCGTGGTTTGACTTGTCTTACAAATTTATTCAATGTTATTTGGCGAAGCAAGAAAATACCTGAAGATTGTATGAGAGGTATCGTGGTGCCTTTTTATAAGAACAACAAAGACATTCAAAATTGTTTAAATTACAGAGATATCAAGATAATGATTCACGCTATGAAAATTTGGGAACATATGAGACAAGTACATGTCCTATACATTAACCTCATAAAGGATATGTATGATAGGGCTTTATCTTGTGTAATGATCTAGTCTGGAAGGACTGGCTATTTTGACATCAACATTGGTTTACATCAAGGTTCAACTTTAAGTTCGTTTCTTTTTACTTTGGTTATGGATGAGTTGACAAGTCATATTCATGATGAGATATCATGGTGTATGTT
Source organism: Ottelia alismoides (assembly GCA_037367405.1). Classification (NCBI taxonomy): domain Eukaryota; kingdom Viridiplantae; phylum Streptophyta; class Magnoliopsida; order Alismatales; family Hydrocharitaceae; genus Ottelia; species Ottelia alismoides. The sequence continues at coordinate 149,710 of JAZKJV010011384.1, read as the reverse complement.
ACTTGCTGATGATATTATATTGATTGATAAGACTAGAGATTGAGTAAATGAGAAGCATATGGTCTGGAGACATGCATTGGAGACTAAAAGATTTCACATAAGTAGGGCTAAGACTGAATATATGGGGTGTACTTTTAATTGAAGCAATGGTAAAGGAATCGAGGTGAAGATTGGTGACGATAAAATTAAGAAGAGAGATTCTTTTAGATACTTGGGATCTATTTTGCAACATGATGGGAAAATTGATGGAGATGTTACTAATAGAATAAATGCAGGTCGGCTAAAGTCGAGAGGAGCCTCTGTTGTTCTCCATGATAAGATTTCTTTTTAAAAATCGAAGTTTTACAAAGCAGCCGTGAGACATGTTATGCTTTATGGATCTGAATGTTGGCCTGTGAACCATAGACATGTGCTGAGAATGACAGTAGTAGAAATGAAAATGTAAGGTGGACGTGTGGACACTAATGACTCCACGATTTATCATATCAATATATTGATCTTAGCAAAATCCCTGAGTAAAATCTCAAGTAAATATCCTTAAAATTAATAAATTAATAAAATGACTCTTGTAAATAAAATACACTAATTATTGTATATTATATTGTACAAAATAAATTAATAATAAAAAATCGTAAAATAAAGGAATTTTTCACCTGGAAATAGCACAAACTTCATATATTTTAAATAATTTCATTTCAAATCCTTTTTGGCTAATTCTTTGTATGACTTGTTTGTAAAAATGATATTAAAATACAAAAATATAAAATAAATTTCACCTCAAATAAAAACTCCTAGATCCCAAAGATAAAAAGCCGTAAAGTCTAACTTCCTGATCAAATTTCCACTCCATATGAAGTCCAAATTCACCAAACTCACTTTTAAAGTCTAAGTTCGAAAATTATCTATCCAATGGAAGCGGTTTCATTAAAATCAGAGCTCGTTTGCAAAATTTGAGTTTTGGGACCTCGTTATATATTGTACATAATGCAATAAATGTGACTTTGGTTTTTTTTTCTTGTACAAATCTAACCCTTTTTTATTTATTTTTATTTCTATTAATTTCTTTATTGTATATTTTAATAAATGATATAATTAAAAAACACTAAAAAATGTTTTATTATTGAAAATAAGGCAAAGTGACTTTGTATATAATGTACATATTTTTTATCTTTTTTTATTTACTTTTCTTAATTCTTAAAAAAAATCCAAAAAAATATGTTTGTGTTTTATTTTTTCTAGTATTTCATTTCATTTTTTTATTTTGTAAATATCTTTTATTAAAAACAAAAAAAACTTTAAATTAGAAAAGTTAAAAAATGTCTACATATTGTTTGTTTGTATGTAAATTTTCCACTCTCTTTTCTCTTTTATTTTATTTTATTTTATAGTAACCAACTTTTAATTTCTTTTATTTTCCTTTCTCTACTCTAACTTCTCATTCTACTATCAACTCTCATTCAACTCCATTTTCTTTTCTAACCTCCCATTCAACTCCTTAATCTCCACCTTCATTTTTCTCCAACTTCCCATTCTTCTTTTTATTCAACTCCTTAATCTCTAACGGCTGAGCATCCTTCTCAAGCGACGACCTCCTTTAGGCGAGATCCGCGGCAGCCATCATTGCCATGTCATGAGCTTCCCGTTAAGCTTGCATAACTTTTCTGATTTTTTTTGCCAAATCGGATCGATGTCACAGCAGGAGTTCAGCGTAGCTGCTCCGCAAATTCGGCGAACCAGAGGTAAGTTTTCTATCTTCTTATTTTACATTATCTAACATCATTTTTTTGTCTTGGTCATATTCATTTTTTTACTCCACATCCAAATCACCATCACCCCAGTCCATCATCATCATCATTCACCACATCACCTCCCCTTCATTCTCATCTTCATTTCTATTCCTTTTTTAAAATCAAAAAAAGGAAAAAGGAAAAATTGCAGCAGGTGGCTAGCCTCTCCTCCAGCCATCACCGTCGACCACCACCGCCCCCGCGCCTCCGCTGTTCCTAGCACCCTCCACACAGTGCAGGCTTCTGCGGTCCTCCGTCGTCGCCGCCAAGGCCATTTACCCCTTGTCGTCACCTGCTCCCGACGCTAAGGCTGCTCCCTTTGTCACGCCACCTCCTCCCGCCGCCTGAACGTGCAGCTCCACCGCCTGCAGGACCCTCCAGCCTCCTCGTCACGCATGCACCTCCAACCGCTAACGGCGACCGCTCCCTCTGCCAGCAGGTCCGCAGTCGCCCCCCGTCCCACGGACGGCCACCGCCGGCAAGGTCGCCCACCACCCCCTCTAGAGCCCTAATCGCCTATCGAAGGTCTCATTCTTTTTTTTATTTTATAAAAATTGCCAAGTTTCCCCGTATGTTTTCGTAATTCCAGAAGTGCCTTTGAGCATTGTTGTGTTGTTTAATTTTTAATTCTGAATTGCACCGATACCCCTATGCTTATGATTTCATTTGGACAACAATTTCGCATCATTTATTTTAATGAAAAATAGCATGTTGTTGAGTAACTAATTCTCTATCATTTGGCTACTTATTTGGATTTTTGTGAGCTCTGGATAATTAATTAAAATTGTATTAGCGAAAAATGCTTATTTTACCTATTGTGAGGTTTTAAATTCATATTTAATTCACGGATACTTTAAAAATTCCTCAAAAATAAAAAATGATGCATTGAAATGTGCTTTAATTACTTTCTAAATTTCATCTAAATTGAAGTTGTCTTGTGCCTTAAATAAATTGTACAGTGATTTTAGTAAATGATTTTTAATTAAATCCGCACACATCATTTTTGCGAAATATCAACTTTCTTGGATTGCTCATATATTGTCTCTCTGGATAAATTGATAATGTGGATTTATTAGGAATTAAATACTCACGGTCACTCTGTTTCCATTAAAAAATCATAAAATACATATATTCTTGAAAAATTCCAAAAACATTATTGTAGCCTCCTTTCATCATGTTAAACTTTCAATAAAATTTTCATAATTTTTGCATTCTGTTTGTGTTAAAAATTGCATGAAAACCCATAAAAATGTGTATTTTTCATTGTTGCATTTTAACCCTTAAAATTTCAAAAAAAATATTTTTGCATTCATCACCAGATTAGGTTTTTAGGAAAAATATAATTTGGCTAAATTGGATTAATTTCACATAAAAAATAATTTGGCTAAATTGTGTGTTTTCTTTTTAACTTAATTCAATCGCATTTTGCATTCGCATTTTTTTATATAAAAAATACAAAAAAATTATCATTGAAAACCTAGAACTAAGTATTCTGATTTGACTTAAAGTTGTTCCTTTGCATCCCTGTGTTCGATCCCGTATTTGCCCATGATATAAATTTAAGCTGAGACACTCGTGGAGATCTTTTCTCGGTTCTAATTAATTGGCCGAGTGTCGTGCTACGAGTACCGATTAGTATACTCACTTAGGCCGATCCGTCAGATGTGTTGTTATTATTATTATACCCATTTAGCCCCCTCCATCAGCAGAGACAGTTCAGGAGGAGCCTCCACCGGTTTGGGAGGTGAATGGAGTATGGTATTCTCAAGACCCTGCCAGGCAGGGAAGTACGAGGGACCGACAGACCTACCAGTGTCCTCCGCCTTTCACAACATCGCATTCACCTCCTCATCACTTCCTTCACATCAGAGTCCTGGATTCCAGCCACCCTAGCAGCAACAGCAGTACCAACGGTATGGCCGACAGAGCCATTACCAGGCGGGCCAGCAGGGCCCGCAATTTCAGCAGATACCTCAACCGCAGCAGCAGAGGCAGTACCCTGTCCAGTAGGGCCAGTCTTCCCATTTTTCTTCCCAGTCTTATCCCCTTCCGTCTTCGTCTGGTCCCGTGGACGTACAACAACAGATACTCGACGAGCTCCGTTCCTACATGAACGAAGTTCACGACTTACGGGTGGATGTCAACTGCCTGTCCAGATGGCGAGACGAGCAATCTGCATCCTCTACCTCAATCCAAGCCCAAGTTTAGGCTAACCCTAATAGCCTGAACCCATCTGGTTCTCAGCAGAACTTTGGTCAGGTATACTATTCAGTATCTCTTAGATCTGAACATGAGATTCTTTCGTATGATGAAGCTAATCACATGTCACTCATGACCAGAAGGACCGTAACCGTACCTGACTGGACAAGGGACATGAGGAGGGGCATCTCTACAGCTCTACCTGAGGAGTCTTCAGAGGACAAGAAGGAGAGGCAGCATATTATGGAGTCACATCAACACCATTTGAGGATATCTACTCAGGAAGCTGAGAAGAGAAGGAGAACACGTATGCAACATCAACAACATGGATATACTTCTGAGTTTATGGAGGACCTTGCTCCTCCGGTTGCGACGGATACCACTTCAGCTTCTATTCTACAACTTATAGTAGATAGTTTTGATTTGGATCCCATGTTGCATCAGAAGATTCGTGTTTGAAGAACTCTGTTTCTGTTAATGCCAAGAACAATCTTTCAGTTCATGATTCAGATTCTTCATCTTCTGTTTCCCTAGCTTCAATCCTTTTCCCCCGTGCTCTTACGGCAGGAAAACGCATCAAAAAGATTCAGAAAGATGACCCCAATATGACACGATTTTGTAAAAATATATCACTGTAAAGGTACCATTTGATGAGTATGTGGCTAACCATCATGTATTACATTACAAAAATACCTTAAGATGAGATACATACCTACTATGGTTAGCAGAAAGAAAGAGAACCAAAATGTGAAGATGCATGTCTTATCAGTAGCCACAACCTATTGTCTCAAAAATCAAATATTAGTAAGGGAAAAAAGAGACATGGGTGCTCACTACGTGGAGAGTCGTATCGACGACATCGCGTTTGCACACACGGTCTTGGATAACGGTTCTTCAATCAACTTACTTCCCTTAGCATTATTTCAGAAATTGGAGTTGGGACCACTTTGCAAATCCAGAGCCTTACTCCAATTCGCAGATCATTCAGTGAAGAGACCTAAGGGAGAAGTAAAGTACGTCGTTATCTCGATTGAGGGGCAAAACTATATCAATTTGTCTTCACAGTCTTAGACATGGAGACTCCCAATCATTGGAGAGAATCTCATATCATTCTCGGGCGGCCCTTCCTTAGGACCGCAGGCATAGCTTTCGATTATGGTACGAAAATGGTGAAGTTCCGTTCTCTAGACGGAGAAGTGAACCTTGAGATGAAGCAAACCAAGTGTCAGCGACCCGATTTCAAAATGATTGCAAAATGATTAGCACCGTTGGGATTTGGAGACAGGTTCCTTCGGGACGGAGCGAAACCCTTTCATATGGAAAGGACATAGTACATGATGCAGTTTGCCAGATGTTGCCTGATCTTGCTAGAGATGCATCTACCTATTCACGTGATGACATAGAGATCCATCTGGATTTGTCAATTCCATCCCCTTCGGAACAATCATGGGACATAGATGACAAGTCGTACCTGGCTATTGCCGATTGCTTGGATATTTTTGGCGATCTGACTCCCGATACTTCTGAGTTGGTGGCGAGTACTATACAGTTGAGCCCACCTTCATGCATGTCGCGACCCCATTTCTCGGGCCGTCGGATCCTCCCATATCCGGATCTGGTTACTCAGCAATAATTTATTCAGCAATCACAACTAACATTCAGAAATAGACTGCAAATAAAAATACTCAGAAGAAAGCATTTCAACACTTTTCCATTCACAAAATAAAGTTCAGATGATACACTATCCCACTATAACCATTTACATGTACATCAGCTTGAAAGGAAAATATACAAAAGATTACTAACTACCTTAAAGAAAGTAAAGCTATTGTGGCTGGTTGGATGTCTAGTATGTAAGCTGGATGAATTTTTTAAAGTCCTTGCGATGGCTCACCGGTACCTGTTGGGTTTTCCATAAATCATAGGATAAAAATTAGCGAATGCTAAGTAACGAAGAAGAGAAAAGCAAACAAATTGTGTAATTTTTCAAAAATTGATATTACAAAAATTTCATTCTTTCTCATTAATTTAAGTCATATTCCTTTCTATTCCACATCAGGGATTAGTCCAGGGAAACCCCACCATTCTTGGAATCCGAAGCTGTGGACACTTCGGGATTGGAGATTGTGTTGATCTTGGTAAACTTATGCCGCCGCACGTCGCCTCAACCAATCCTCCAATACTACCCTGACAATTTCCTTTTCTTTTATTAAACATGGTCTCAACCCTCAGCCTGGAAAATCAAATGAGCACACCGTCCTCGAGGACTCGGTTGCTTAAAACCTCAGGCTAACATTTAATCATATAACCTAGCGGCTTTAAATACATGTTAACGTGACCCAGCCGATATTGAACCACCCGTGCCTCCACATGGCATGACCACATCTTCCGTCGTTCAACCCGACGATATTGGCTCACGGTACCACGCGTTGCAAAACATTCATTTCGTGCGCACTTATCATAACAGGGCAACCGTGTACCACCTAAGTAGGGAAACGCCAATACGGGTTCCTTCCGACAAACCTACAGGTTGCATAACCGACCTGTAGTTCTACTCCAAGTCATCCTTAATGTGACACACGATCCTTTTCAGGATCTAACTCAAATCACATCCATGATGCAATTCTTTCGTTAAGTCTTCGATTTATCAACAATACTTAGTATATACTCACATATATATTATTTATAACCATATATATTCGTATGTATGCCTATTTTAACTTCCAAACCCTAACTTTTAGAGCCAATGCATCAATTTGATGCGTAAACCTTATTTTAGTGGGAATCACAAAGCAATTCTTCAGACTTTTTCAAAAATAGCCAAAATTAGGGTTCTTCGTAGCAAAGAACACAAAATCAAGAATTTTAATAATTTTGTATGAAAACCCAACAGCAAAAGGAATGATTTCATGCCTAATCGAGCTCTCTTTCTTGTATGCAAGGCTTTATCGAGTTTCGTTTTTAAAAAGGCTATTTTAAGGCTCCTGAAAAAAGATCGAATTTCATTTTCGTATCAAAACGCTAAGAACATGTCAAGAACGCAAAGAACGAATGAAGAACGCGAAGAACGCGAAGAACACGAAGAACGTCAAGAACATATTTTCTCTTAAAATTTCGGTAGAATTTCCCCTTATATCGGGACATATTTCTCGGAAAATTTCGGCAGAGTTTCCCCTTATATCAGGACATATTTCAAAATAAAAACGGAAAGAGTTTCCTCTATAAAATCAATCGAGAGGAAAATAACAACGAAACTGAAAGAATATACTCAAACAACAAGAGATGAAGAATCGGTAGACACCACACATCTTAGGTGAGTGAACGTGTGACGAATCACAGGGTCACTTACGTGCATAGCCGGCCGCACCTAAGTAGGGTATTACACAGATCTCTCCATCAACATAAATATAAAAGCATAATAGAAAAAAGAGAAACATAAATGATGGAGAATCGGTAGACACCACGCGTCTTAGATGAGTGAACATGTGACGAATCATAGGGTCACTAACGTGCATAGCCGCCCGCACCTAAGTAGGGTGTTATACAGATTTCTCCTCGAACCACAACAGGAAAACGAATCGAAAAGAAAGATGAATCAAGAACAAAACTTGGAAGAACTAGAGGATGAATTGAAAGCCTAGCTTACGAAGCAAACTAAGAGAGGATCATACTTTTCTCCTCCTCGTTCTCCCGCCAGCGCTTCGCTAGCACTCCTCCCTCGCCTCCTACTCCTCCTCCCGACCTCTCGACCCTAGCCTTTGGGGTGGTGGTAGTAGTGGAAGTCGTAGAGAATGAATGGGTAGGGGGGTCTATTTATAGGCCCCGGAAAACCACTAACTATGGTTAGAAAACCATCGTTTAGACCTTAACCATGGTTTAGCGGCCCATGATTTTGGCCCATGGTTTTAGCCAAAAATTATCCCAAACTTGGGACTTAAGTTAGAACATTCTAGAGGATTCTAGATTCGCTAATCGTGATTAACTTTCACTAATCGCGATTTAACTTTCACGGTTTACGCTTATCTTTTGTTAACTATTGATTAGTGTTTACTAATGATCATTAGCGGCTTTCAATCATCATTAATTTCTTTAATCATGTTTAATTATTCTTAATGACAGTCATTATGGATTAATGACATCTTAGCCTTCCTTACTTCTCTTTCTTCGGAAAATTATAACAATTCGAAATGAAGTCCGATTCACACGAAATAAATTTCGTTGGTTTTCTCTTGACGAGCCGGATCTTATTGTATAGGGTCCGATATGCCAAGTTCAAGGCTTACAATTATAACAACCTTAAAGAAAGTCTCGTCCTCAAGACTAGAAATGCATGCATAACAACCTTAAAGAGCATTGAAACCATAACAACCTTAAAGAGAATGAACGTCCTTTCATTTAAAATGAACATATACATAATACATAGTGTTATCATTCAAATAAGTACGGGTATTTCTCTCATTTCTGCCTCAGGTTCCCATGTGGCTTCTTCAAACTCTTGGTTCCGCCACAATACTTTAACTAGAGGCTCCTCTTTGTTTTTCAACTTCTTGATATCCCTTTCAAGTATTTGCACAGGTATCTCTTGGTATGTCAAGTCTGGATCAACATGTAAATCATCATAACTTATCTTATGCTCTGGATCCCTAATGTACTTTCTCAAATTTGATACATGAAATACATCATGTATTGCCGAAAGATGTGGAGGAAGTGCAAGTCTATAGGCAACTTTTCCAATCCGTTGAATAATTTCAAAGGGACCCACGAACGTGGGTGCTAACTTACCACGCAAGCCAAACCTTTGAACACCCTTCATAGGTGATACTTTGAGAAATACAAAGTCACATACCTCAAATTCAATGTCTCTTCGCCTGGTATCATTATAACTTTTCTGGCGACTCTAGGCAGTTAATAGTCTTTTTCTAGCAAGTTCTACAGCTTCCCGTGTCTCCTGAAGTCTATCTGAATCATAAAGGTTCTTTATTCCGACCTCTTGCCAACACAAAGGAGTAGTACACCTTCGTCAATATAGTGCTTCAAATGGTGCCATGCCAATACTTGTATGGTAACTATTATTGTAGGTGAATTCTGCAAGAGGCAAATATTTAATCCACGATCTCTTCCATTCTAAGGCACATGCTCGTAGCATATCCTCTAGTGTTTGAATCGTACGGTCTGACTGACCGTCTGTTTGTGAATGATATGATGTGCTTAAGCATAACTGTGTACCTAAGGCTTTCATAAAGTTCTCCCAATAGTGTGAGGTGAATCGTGAATCTCGATCGGAAACTACTTCCTTTGGGATACCGTGGAGGCGAATCACATGTGTAATATATAACTCAACAAGCTGGTCTGGAGTGAAAGATAAGCTTATCGGAATGAAGTGTGCTACCTTTGTCAGACGATTTATTATAACCAGATACTATCTTTACTACCAGTTGTCTGAGATAAGCCAGTAACGAAGTCCATGGAAATGCTTTCCTATTTCCATTCAGGTATAGGGAGGGGTTGCAATAATCCTGGTGGCTTTTGGTGTGAAGCCTTTACCTGCTAGCAAGTGAAACATGAATTCACAAATTCAGCAACATCTTTCTTCATTCCCGGCCACTAAAAGTATGAATGAAGATCCTTATACATCTTTGTAATTCCTGGATGAATAGATAATCTAGAATAATGAGCTTCATGTAAGATGTCTTTCCTCAGTTCAGGTATGTCAGGTACACAAACTCTGTGATGGTTATATAGTAACCCATCTTGTATCTGGAATCCCTCTATCTTATTCTTCTCAAGTTGTTATCTCAAGTCTTTAAGGACTGGATCATCCTCCTGTCCTTTCTTTATTTTATCCCAGATCTCTGGTTTATATCGGTGAGGAATAGTTATAGTATCGGCACTACTATCAAATGGTTTCCATTCACTTAACGTTGATAGTAAACCCCAGAAGTGGATAGCACTCACCAACCCAGGTGAATAAGTTCTTCTGCTAAGGGCACCTGCTACGACGTTCCCCTTATCAAGGTGGTAGGAGATAGTGCAATCATAGTCTTTCAACAACTCTAGCCACCGCCTCTGTCTCATATTGAGTTCCTTCTGATCAAATAGATATTTCAAGCTTTTATGATCAGTGAAGATTTCAAAAGCAATACCATAGAGGTAATGTGTCCATATCTTTAAAGCAAAAACTACATCAGCTAATTCAAGATCATGTGTTGGGTAGTTCTTTTCAGTCCTGAGCTGTCGTGATGCATACGCAACTACCTTACCATGTTGCATAAGAACTGCCCCAACTCCTTCTTTAGACGCATCAATGTACACTATAAACCTTCACTCCCAGAGGGTAGAGTAAGGATGGGTGCAGATGATAGGCATTCTTTTAGTGTTTGGAAACTAATTTCGCATGCATCTGACCATATGAATAGAACTTCCTTCTGGGTCAACCTAGTCATTGGCAATGCTATTCGTGAAAAGTCATTCACAAATCTTCTATAATATCCAGCTAATCCCAGAAAAGATCGTATTTCTGTGACAGTCTTCGGGCGTTCCCAACTCATCACCGCACTAACCTTTGTAGGATCAACTGATATACCTTCCCCAGAAATAACATGGCCTAAGAAAGATACTTCAGATAGCCAGAAGTCACATTTGCTATATTTAGCATATAGTTTGTTCTTTCTTAGAGTTTCAAGTGCCTTCCTGAGATGATGTTCATGCAGACACTTATCCTTTGAGTAAATAATCACATCATCTATAAAGACTACTACAAAGTGATCTAAGAACTCCTTGAATACTCTATTCATGAGATCCATGAAGGCTGCTGGGGCATTTGTTAGTCCAAAAGGCATAACTAAGAATTCATAATGCCCATATCTAGTTTGAAAAGCTGTCTTGGGAATATCTGTATCTTTAATTTTCAACTGATGGTATCCAGATCTTAAATCAATCTTGGAATACACAGTTGAACCTTGTAACTGATCAAAGAGATCATCTATTCTTGGCAAAGGATACTTGTTCTTTACGGTCTTCTTGTTTAGTTGTCTATAGTCAATGCATAACCGCATTGACCCATCCTTTTTCCTAACAAATAAGACAGGTGCACCCCATGGTGAAGTACTAGGATGAATGAATCCTTTATCTAACAGTTCTTGCAATTGTACCTTTAACTCTCGTAACTCAGCTGGTGCCATCCTATACGGAGGGATAGAGATAGGCTGAGTATCAGGTATGAGAGAGATTTCAAATTCAATCTCTCGCTCAGGTGGTAATCCAGGTAGTTCTTCTGGAAATACATCAGGAAACTCGCACACTATTGGTATATCTTCCATCATTCTGTATGACCCTGATGTAGTGGTTACATAAGCTAAATAACCTTGCCACCCTTTCTCTAACAATTGTTGTGCCTTCAAAGTAGAGATATATTCGACATTATCATTGGATGTCTTTCCAATGAACTGTAACTATATCGAGTTTGGAAGGTGAAACGTTACTGTCTTCTGAAAACAGTCAAGACATGCATGATGCCTTTCTAGCCAATCCATCCCAAGAATGAGATCAAAATAATTCATTTCGATAAGTAGCAGATAAGCAGGTGAGTGATGTCCTGCAATCTGTCCCACACCATTGTTTAAGATCTTCTTGAATTATAATTGACCTCCTAGTTCCAACTGAGATATTGGTTTTGTGCTTATATTGGAATCTTATCCTTACAACGGGAATCAAATATTCTTCTTCTTCTTCTTTGTTTTGGTGTCCCTATGAAGTGCCTCCTCCACTGCTCCTCTAAATGGAGTAGGAGCAACCAAATTCTATGGACCGATGGTATCTAGACTCTTTCTTATGAGGATGAATAGAACCCTCAACTCTATTATCCGCGGGTCTGGATGACTTTGATCTCTTATAGTGGCAGAGTCTTCGCTCTAATGCCTATTACCTTTGACCCATCCCATGGGTCATCACTACCATAGTCGTTAATTGTCTAAACACGTCTTGGTCTGTCATGATCTTGGGATGAGTCAAGGTAAAAGGTCAGATCTTATATGTCTTAGCATGATGTACATAAGGGACAATGACATGTGAATGGTACTGCAGTCATTTATTAAGAACAAAGGATCTTAATACAACCTTAGTTTTCTGAATACCGCTCTTAGTTGTTAAGTACTAAATAAATTACCAGAGTAACCAAGCTCTGATACCAATCTGTCGCGACCCCGTTTCCCGGGCCGTCGGATCCTCCCATATCCGGATCTGGTTACTCAGTAATAATTTATTCAACAATCACAACTAACATTCAGAAATAGACTGCAAATAAAAATACTCAGAAGAAAGTATTTCAACACTTTTCCATTCACAAAATAAAGTTCAGATGATACACTGTCCCACTATAACAATTTACATGTACATCAGCTTGAAAGGATAATATACAAAAGATTACTAACTACCTTAAAGAAAGTAAAGCTACTGTGGCTGGTTGGATGTCTAGTATGTAAGCTGGATGAATTTTTTAAAGTCCTTGCGATGGCTCACCGATACCTGTTGGGTTTTCCATAAATCATAGGATAAAAATTAGCGAATGCTAAGTAACGAAGAAGAGAAAAGCAAACAAATTGTGTAATTTTTCAAAACTTGATATCACAAAAATTTTATTCTTTCTCATTAATTTAAGTCATATTCCTTTCTATTCCACATCAGGGATTAGTCCAGGGAAACCCCACCATTCTTGGACTCCGAAGTTGTGGACACTTCGGGATTGAACAATGTGTTGATCTTGGTAAGCTTATACCGTCGCACGTCGCCTCAACCAATCCTCCAATACTACCCTGACAATTTCATTTTCTTTTATTAAACAGGGTCTCAACCCTCAGCCTGAAAAATCAAATGAGCACACTATCCTTGAGGACTCGGTTGCTTAAAACCTCAGGCTAACATTTAATCATATAACCTAGCGACTTTAAATACATGTTATCGTGACCCAGCCGCTATTGAACCACCCGTGCCTCCACATGGCACGACCACATCTTCCGTCGTTCAACCCGACGATATTGGCTCCCGGTACCACGCGTTGCAAAACATTCATTTCGTGCGCACTTATCATAACAGGGTAACCGTGTACCACCTATATAGGGAAACGCCAATACGGGTTCCTTCCGACAAACCTACAGGTTGCATGCCCGACCTGTAGTTCTACTCGCAGTCATCCTTAATGTGACACGCGATCCTTTTCAGGATCTAACTCAAACCACATCCATGATGCAATTCTTTCGTTAAGTCTTCGATTTGCATAATCAACAATACTTAGTATATACCCACATATATATTATTCATAACCATATATATATTCGTATTTATGTCTGTTTTAACTCCCAAACCCTAACTTTCAGAGCCAACGCATCAATTTGATGCGTAAACCTTATTTTAGTGGGAATCGCAAAGCAATTCTTCAGACTTTTTCAAAAATAGCCAAAATTAGGGTTCTTCGTAGCAAAGAACACAAAATCAAGAATTTTAATAATTTTGTATGAAAATCCAACAGCAAAAGGAAGGATTTCATTACCTAATCGAGCTCTCTCTCGTGTGTGCAAAGCTTTATCGAGTTTCGTTTTTAAAAAGGCTATTTTAAGGCTCCTAAAAAGATCGAATTTCATTTTCGTATCAAAACGATAAGAACATGTCAAGAACGCGAAGAACGAACGAAGAACGCGAAGAACGCGAAGAACACGAAGAACGTCAAGAACATATTTTCTCTAAAATTTCGGCAGAATTTCCCCTTATATCGGGACATATTTCTCGGAAAATTTCGGCAGAGTTTCCCCTTATATCAGGACATATTTCAAAATAAAAACGGAAAGAGATTCCTCTATAAAATCAATCGAGAGGAAAATAACAACGAAACTGAAAGAATATACTCAAACAACAAGAGATTAAGAATCGGTAGACACCACACATCTTAGGTGAGTGAACGTGTGACGAATCACAGGGCCACTGACGTGCATAGCTGCCCGCACCTAAGTAAGGTATTACACAGATTTCTCCATCAACATAATTATAAAAGCATAATAGAAAAAACAGAAACATAAACGATGGAGAATCGGTAGACACCACGCGTCTTAGATGAGTGAACGTGTGACGAATTACAGGGTCACTGACGTGCATAGCCGCCCACACCTAAGTAGGGTGTTACACAGATTTCTCCTCGAACCACAACAGGAAAACGAATCGGAAAGAAAGATGAATCAAGATCAAAACTTGGAAGAACTAGAGGATGAAATGAAAGCCTAGCTTACGAAGCAATGTAAGAGAGGATCATACCTTTCTCCTCCTCGTTCTCCCGGCAGCGCTTCCCTAGCGCTTCTCCCTCGCCTCCTACTCCTCCTCCCGACCTCTCGACCCTAGCCCTTTGGGTGGTGGTGGTAGTGAAAGTCGTAGAGAATGAATGGGTAGGGGGTCTATTTATAGGCCCCAGAAAACTACTAACCATGGTTAGAAAATCATGGTTTAGACCTTAACCATGGTTTAGCGGCCCATAGTTTTGGCCCATGGTTTTAGCCAAAACTTATCCCAAACTTGGGGCTTAAGTTAGAACATTCCAAAGGATTCTAGATTCGCTAATGACGTTTAATTAAAACTAATCGTGATTAACTTTCACTAATCACGATTTAACTTTCACGGCTTACGCTTATCTTTTGTTAACTATTGATTAGTGTTTACTAATGATCATTAGCGGCTTTCAATCGTCATTAATTTTTTTAATCATGTTTAATTATTCTTAATGACAGTCATTATGGATTAATGACATCTTAGCCTTCCTTACTTCTCTTTCTTCGGAAAATCATAACAATTCGAAACGAAGTCCGATTCACACGAAACAAATTTCGTTGGTTTTCTCTTGACGAGCCGGATCTTATTATATAGGGTCCGAATGCCAAGTTCAAGACTTTACAATGCAGCACGAAACCAGATTCAAATTCAGTTCAGCCAAATCTGCTTGATGACACCGCATTACCGGAACTGAAATCACTACCTCCTACACTCAAGTACGCCTTTCTTGCAGGATCCAAAGAGAGATATCCTATTATCATTAGCTTAGACTTAACTTTAGAACAAGAGTCTAGGTTGTTAGAGCTCTTAGAGAGGAACCGCAAAGCAATAGGCTGGACAATGTCGGATCTCGTGGGGATCAACCCCGCTCTGCTCGCACCACATTTTTACTGAGGATAATGTGAGTCCTTCCCGTGAGTTCTAGAGGAGACGTAACCCCAATCTACGAGAAGTAGTGAAGAACGAGATTGAGAAATGGTGCAAGATAGGGTTTATATACCCTATTTCTGTCACCAAGTGGGTGGCTCCACTTCATGTTGTCCCGAAAAAGTCGGAAATTCATATGGTCACCAACAAGGAGGGGGTAGAGATCGTGTCACGAATACCCACGTCGTGCTGTGTCTATGTCGAGTACAGGCGCCTGAATGCCACGATCAAGACAAACCATTTTCCCTTGCCTTTCATTGATCAGATTTTCGAGAAACTCTTAGAGAAAGAGTTCTTTTGTTTTCTTGACGGGTACTTAGGCTACCACCAGGTAGCTAGATCCTCGGAGGATCAGGAAAAAACCACATTCAAATGTTCATTCGGCACATACACGTTCAGGTGCATGTCCTTTGAGCTCTGCAATGCCCCAAGCACATTTCAGCGGTGCATGATCGCCATATTTGCCGAGATGGTGGGAGATTTCCTAGAAGTGTTCATGGACGACTTCTCGGTTCATGGTGATTCCTTTGATACATGTTTATTGGACCGAGTCCTCAGACGGTGTAGAGAGGTAAATCTGGTACTCTCTTGGGAGAAGAGTCGCTTTATGGTGACAAAGGGTATCGTGTTGGGGCATGTCATCTCCAAAAGGGGAATGGGGGTTGACCCTGCCAAGGTGGAGGTAATCAAGAAACTCGATCCACCTACCAACGTAAAGTCAGTGAGGTCTTTTCTAGGGCATGTTGGATTCTACAGGAGATTTAGGACTTTTCAAAGATTGCCCGTCCACTGACTGAGCTCTTAGAGAAAGACACATAGTTCGTTGTAGATTACAGGTGTCTGGAGGTCTTTAAGCTCTTCAAGATGAAAATTTGTGCCTCGCCTATCCTACAAGCTCCTGACTGATCTCTCCCCTTTGAGATCATGGTTGACGCTTCAGATTTCGCTATAGGAGCTATGTTAGCACAATGACGAGAGGGGATCCCACTACGCGAGCAAAGAATTACACCGTGACTGAAAAGGAAATGCTCGATGTAGTATGGGAACTTGAGAAGTTCAGGTCGTATATTTTGGGCTCTAAGATGACTGTCTACGTTGATCACACAACTATTCAGTACTTAATGGAAAAGAAGGACGTGAAGACGTGTCTTCTTAGGTAGATTTTGCCCCTTCAGGAGTTTGACTTGGAGATAAAAGATAAACTTGAAGTGAAGAATGTTGTGGCTGATCACCTTTCTCGGATTGATCTTAAGGACTCTCCTGATTATGAGCGAATTTAGAGTGACCTTCCTAGATGAGTCAATATGTGTTATTGATTCACTCATGTGGTATGTCAACATGGTAAACTTTCTTGTCTCCAAGCAGGTTCCCCATGGTTGGACTAGGAGCAGCATTGACTGACTGAAGTCGGATTCGAGGAGATACTAATGGGACGATAATTTCCTTTTCTTTGAAGGGTCCGATTGTGTTTGGAGGTGTATTCCTCAGGAGGAGTACCAGAGTGTCCTCACATATTTTCATTCACTTGAGGATGGAGGACACCATTCGGGGAAGAGAACCACTCACAAGGTACTTCAATATGGATTGTATTGGTCGACTATGTTCAGAGATGTTATTGATTTTATGCGGTCGTGCCCGATCTGTCAAAGGATGGGAGGGACAGTTGGACAGAGAGATGAGACCCATGCAACCAGTGATTATTTGTGATGTTTTTGATGCATGGGGCATAGATTTTATGGGTCCTTTTCCCAACAACCAAGGACACGAGTACACTTTGTCAGCGGTTGACTATTTTTCTAGGTGGGTGGAGGCTATCTAAAATCGAACTACAGACAACAAGATTATCTGTTACACTGTGAGAGACCATATTATTGCCAGGATCAAGGTGCCAAAGGTTCTGATATTTGATGGTGGTAGCCACTTCGTGAATCGAGATGTGAGATCTTTAGCTAAGAACTACGAATTTGAGCACAGAATTACTAGTCCTTACCACACACAGTCCAATGGCATGCCAGAGGTTTCGAACAGAGAGGTGAAGAGTATTTTGCAGAAGTTGGTTCGTCCTGATAGGAAGAATCGGTCTCATCTCTTGGATCAAGTTCTGTGGGCCGATAAGATAGCCTACAAGACACCATTATACACTTCACCATTCAGAATGATCTATGGCAAGCCATGCCATTTGTCCGAGGAGCTGATTCACAAATCCGAATGGACAATTAAGCATATTAATTGGAGTTGTTACCTAGGGAAGCTTTGTCGAGACTTGAACTTGAACGTGCTCGTGGAAATCCGAAACAGGGCATATGACAATAGTTTGATTTATAAGGACAAAGTAAAGAGATGGCATAATCAGCACATTAGGTGCAAAGACTTTGTCCCTGGGCAAAAGGTATGGTTGTTTAATGCCAAGTTGAAGATGTTCCATGGGAAGCTCAAATCTAAGTGGACGGATCCCTTTATTGTTAAGAAAGTGCACAGGAATGGAAACGTAGAGATAGCTGATCTCACAAATGGTGCACAATCCCATGTGGTGAATGGACAACTGCTGAAGAATTTTGTAGATTATAAAGAGTAGTTAGTCCAAGTCAAGGTCATCAACTTCATGCAGAGTGAGCACAGAGTAGATACATCATATTACTCTTCATGAAGATAAAACATCAAGATTCAATAGTTTAAAAGATTCATTCACTCTTGTACATTCTCCCTTCTCTATATTCTTCAGATCGCATCGGTTCTTACACTTACTCTTGTCCTATACTTAGGCTGATTAGAGCCTAAGTATAGGGGAACTGATGCCCGCCATCTGTATATACTCATCAATTTCTCCTTGTGACCTCGTCTGCCCCATTTTTGCTCATCTTCTACACTTAGGCTAACCAGAGCCTAAGTATAGGGGGCGGATAGAATTCTATACTTTTGTTATTTTAACTCTCCTACACTTAGCATGAGCTATGTCTTTTTCCGTGCTTCTTGTGCTCTGAGGACATAACACATGCCAAGTATAGGGGGTGTATATATTACATATATACTTTACCCATAGCTCGTACTTTCGTGTATTTTTGTATATATTATGCAATAATTACGGGGTGGGTAAAATTGGTAGAAAAAACTTTTCAAAAAAAAATTTCTCTCTTTCTTTTATTTACTTACCTGCATTACAAAAAAACAAAAAAAATCTTTTTCAAAAAAAATTCTTCCACTTTCTTTTTAAAAGGAGTGCCCTTTCTTATTTACCTTTTTTAAAAAAACTTTTGAAAAAAAGCAAAAACCTTTTTTCTTCTTTCCTTTCTTTTCAAAAAAATAAAAATAGCAATAAAAATAAAAAAATCACAAAAATCAAAATCGCAAAATAAAAAAACCCTAACTAATGAGTTGGTTTAATTACCGACACTTACACATTCACACAAGACTAGTGAAGTTCAAGAACACTTGGTTTATGAGGTCTTGAGATTTTGAGTTAACCAGCCTTAGTCATTAGGGTCTTTGACTTAGTTATTCACATTTCCCTAGTTTGAAAAATTTGTATGCTATATTGCATGCTTAGTCTCTACCATAAGAATATGATCAACACCTCTCATACACGACTGCAGTTATGATGAGATGAGTTGAAATTTCATTTCAGGAACTGGGATGATGCATTTGAGTTTGGACATGATTTTATGATTCTCAAAGATGTAATAAAATCAATGAAGGCTTTATGAAACCTGAGTGTCAACACCTTTAGCCAGTATGAGAACATGGTTATTGTACTATCTCTAACCATTTACCTATGTGCCACTAAAAAATTATTGATCAGTGTGTGCCAATTTTTGGTAAAAGCAGTGGAGATAGCCAAAAGCAAAGAAAATAAAGAAAGAAATGTTGAAAGAAAAGCTCTCACCATAGAAACTCAAATACCAAAGAGCTTCCGCCTAAGGTGAGCGCCCCCAGCCATTTCAAAGTGTCCACTTGAACCACCACTATGAGGACGAGGAGTCGGGCTAGCACCCAAAAAGGGCTCTGCATCGTAAATGCTACAAGTCTGGGTGTAGAAAGTAGATTAGATACTCAAAAAAGGCACATCCCGGTGTATTCTCAGGAAAACAAGTGCAAATGACCCCGAATTCTCTTGACGGATACACTGATCAACACCCAAAAAATACATGTGTTGAGTTAATAAGGCACTCGAGAGGATCCTTGTTCCATTGAAAGGAAGAGAAGAAATGGCACAATCATATGCCCTCCATCAACTGACCTTCTATCTACACTTTTAAGTCTGACAACTAAAGAGACGATGGATTGGATGCAAGAAATGGCTTATTCCCTAGTGTTGAGGATCGGGTTCTTAGGAGAGTCTCTTGGACTGGAACCTTGGGTGAAGTTGGACTCTACTCTTGTGATTGCAGTCCACACTTAATGTCATATCCCTGTTACATATGTATACAGAGAGAGTCTAATGATTAGGGAAATTGGATACCTTTTGACTAGAGCCTGGTTCAGCTTAAAATTTTAGGATTATTAAACCGAGAGTTCTTCAATGGATCAAGTCTTGTATTCACATGCATAGTTAGGGGTTAATCCAACTTATTCATTCTTTATTTTCTCGAGGACCAGCAAAGTTTAAGTATAGGGGAGTGATGAATCCATGATTCATCATCTCAATACATTGATCTTAGCAAAAACCCCTGAGTAAAATCTTAATAAAATGACTCTTGTAAATAAAATACACTAATTAGTATATATTATATTGTACGAAAAAATTAATAACAAAAAATCGTAAAATAAAGGAGTTTTTCACCTGTAAATAGCCCAAACATCATGTATTTTTAATAATTTCATTTCAACTCCTTTTCCACTAATTCTTTCTCTGACTTGTTTGTAAAAATGTATATAAAAATACAAAACTATAAAATAAATATCACCGCAAATAAATATTCTTAGATCCCGAAGAGAAAAAGTCGTAAAGTCCTACTTCTCGGCTAAATTCTCGCTCTGTATGAACTCCAATTTCACCAAACTCACTTTTAAAGTTTAAGTTAGAAATGTATCTATCCAATGGATGTGGTTTCATTAAAATCAAAACTCGTTTGCAAAACTTGAGTTTCGGGACCTCGTATATTGTACATAATGCAATAAATGTGACTTTGATTTTTTTTCTTGTATAAATCTAACTCTTTTTTATTTATTTCTTTTTTATTAATTTCTTTATTGTATATTTTAATAAATGACATAATTAAAAAATCTCAAAAAAAATATTTTGTTATTGAAAATAAGGCAAGGTGACTTTGTATATAATGTACATATTTTTCTTTTCTCTTTTTTTATTTGCTTTTCTTAATTCTTAAAAAATCCAAAAAAATATGTTTGTGTTTTATTTTATTTCTAGTATTTCATTTCATTTTTTTATTTTGTAAATATCTTTTATTAAAAATACAAAAAAAATATTAGTAAAGTTAAAAAATATCTACATATTGTTTGTTTGTTGCATTTTATTTTATTTGTGTTTATGTAAATTCTCCACTCTCTTTTCTCTTTATTTTATTTTATTTTATTTTTTAGTAGCCAACTTTTAATTTCTTTTATTTTCCTTTCTCTACTCTAGCTTCTCATTCTACCACCAACTCCCATTCAACTCAATTTTCTTTTCTAACCTCTCATTCAACTCCTTAATCTCCACCTTCATTTTTCTCCAACTTCTCATTCTTCTTTTTATTTATCTCCTCTTCTTCGTTTTCCCTTTATGCGCCATTCTTAGAGAAAAAGGTGAGAGTTTGGAGTGTTTTGTCGGTGACAACGGCTGAGCATCCTTCTCAAGTGACGACCTCCTTCAGGCGATATCTGCGGCAACCATCGTTGTTGTGTCACGAGCTTCCTGTCAAGCTTGCATAGCTTCTCTGATTTTTTTGCTAAATGGGATCGAGGCCACGACAGGAGTCCAGCGTAGCTGCTCCGCAAATCCGACGAACTACATGTAAGTTTTCTATCTTCTTCTTATTTTACATTATCTAACGTCATTTTTTGTCTTGCTCATATTCATTTTTACACCACATCCAAATCACCATTAATCATCATCATCATTCACCACATCACCTTCCTTTCATTCTCATCTTCATTTCTATTTCTTTTTTTAATCAAAAAAAATTAAAAAGAAAAAAAGAAAATTGCAGCAGGTGGTCGCCCCCCTGCCTCCACCGCTGCCCACTGCGCATCCATCGTTCCTAGCGCCCTCCGCCCAATGCAGGCTCCCGCGGTCCTCTGCCACCGCTGGCAAGGTTGTTTCCCCCTCGCCGTCGCTTGCTCCAGAGGCCAAGGCCGCTCCATCTACTGCACCACCTCCTCCCGCAGCCCGCGATGTGCAGCTCCACTGCCCGCAGGACGCTCCAGCCTCCTCATCGTGTGTGCACCTCCAACCGCCACTAGCGGCTCCCCTCTTCCCGCAGGTCCGCAGCCGTCCACTGTCCCACGAACGACCACCGCCGCCAAGGACGCATGCCGTCCCCTCCAGAGCCATAACCGCCTATCGAAGGTCTCCTTTTTATTTTTTTATTTTGTAAACATTGCAAAGTTTCCCCATATGTTTTCGTAATTCCAAAAGTGCCTTTGAACACAGTTGTGTTGTTTAATTTTGAATTCTGAATTGCACTGATACCCCTGTGTTTATGATTTCATTTAGACACTAATTTTGCATCATTTATTTTAATGAAAAATAACATATTGTTGAGCAACTAATTCTCTATCATTTGGCTATTTTTTTGGATTTTTGTGAGCGTTGGGTAATTAATTAAAATTATATTAACGAAAAATTGCTTATTTTACCTACTGTGAGGTCTTAAATTCATATTTAATTTACAGATGCTATAAAATTTCCTCAAAAATCAGAAATGATGACTTGAAATGTGCTTTAATTACTATCCAAATTTCAACTAAATTGGAGTTGTCTTGTGCTTAAATAAATTGTAGAGTGATTTTAGTAAATGATTTTTAATTAAATCCATACATCATTTTTGTGAAATTCCAACTCTCTTGGATTGCTCATATAAATACCTTTTTGAGATAGTTCTCTATCTGGATAAATCAATAATGTGAATTTATTAGGAATTAAATACTTAAACTGTTTGCGTTAAAAATTCATTAAAAACATATATTCTTGAAAATTTCAAAAAAAAATACAGTAGCGTCATTTCATCATGTTTAATTTTCAGTAAAATTTTCACAATTTTTACATTCTGTTTGTGTTAAAAATTGCATGAAAACCCAAAAAAATGTGTATTTTTCATTGTTGTGTTTTAACCCTTAAAATTCAAAAAAATATGTTTTGCATTCATCAATGGATTAAGTTTCTAGAAAAAATATAATTTGGCTAAATTGGATTAGTTTCACATAAAATTAATTTGGCGAAGTTGTGTATTTTCTTATTGACTTAATTCAACCGCATTTTGCATTTGCATTTATTTTTGCACATAAAAAATACAAAAAATCCACATTGGAAACCTAAACCTAAGTGTTCTGATTTGACCCAAAGTTGTTCCTTTGCTTCCCTGTGTTCGACCCCGAACTTGCCTGGGATAAAAATTTAAACCGAGACATTCCTCGTGGAGATCTTTCTCGATTTTGATTAATTGGCTGAGTGTCGTGCTACAACGAGTACCGATTATTATACCTACTTAGACCGATCCGTCAAACACACACACACACACGTAAAGATCGGATTCGGAATGATTGCCATCAGAAGGAAAGGCGGTATAGCTCCGATCGAGGATAAGATGCGAGAAAACTGTTTAAGGTGGTTTGTTCATTTGTAAAGAAGGGCAGCCGATGCACCAGTTAGGAGATGTGAGTTTTGGGATGTTGAGCCGTCTAGGAGAGGGTGAGGACGACCCAAGAAGTGTTGGAATGAGACTATATGAAGGGATCCTAGTTTTTTTGTTATAAGCCCGAGATTGACCCAAGATATATCTGAATGGAGGCAAAGAATCCATGTACCAACCCTACTTAATTGGGGGAAAAAGCTTTGTTGTTATTGATCTCTATCAATTTTCCCATCATGTTGCAAAATCGATCCCAAGTATTACTCTTATCGAACAAATTATAATTCCATACTATTATTTTAGGTGTGAACTAGAATTTAATGTCACACTTGTTGCTAGCTGGCTATTATCATTTGAACCTCTACAATACATGTGACTGCTTGATGATATTGATAGATGAGAGATGCAGATATTCCTATGAGTACGGACGAAAATGTATGCAAAGATAATGATTTTCTACCAATTTGATATTAATGATAGACTTATATACAAGATAAGAGGGGGGCAGAGACGAAATGGATGAATAGGTAAGGGAAGGGCTAGAATGGCACATCCTGTTAATCGATAATAGGTGCCAAACTAACAATAAAATTGGTTGCAGCTGTATGCCAAATCCTTAGTGAGCCATTTGTGGGTCTACCTTTAATTATCAACTAGATAGATAATTAAGGACTATATCTCACACTTGTGGGGTTTCTTCTTTGGTCCACTCTTATCATTAGTCCTTTTTTTATAAGAAAGATCAAATTTCATTCGTCTAAGGTTTCTGATGCAGCCACAAAGCCCAAAACATACAAAAATTCGAAATCAAAACAACAAAGGTTCGAATTTACGAACCAACATCACTGGAAGATCTCTGTTTGTCAAGAAAAATCCAGGAAACCCATGCGATCTCTGTTTGTCGAGATCTCAAAAGACAAAACAACCAAGCCAAAGGACCGCAAAAATTTTCCTTGGAAAAGCATATACGTGTCTACTGCTGTAGCCCCCACTATATCTTAATACCTATCTTGGAAATATGGTTCGTCGGAACAGGACTACCATTAAGAAGTGTTGCCGTATTTATGGAAAAAAGCCTCACAATCCAATGGTTGATATACAGTGAATGTAATGGTGGATGAGATAAAGATGTGTCATTTCCGATATTTTTTCATCCAGTTTCGTGCAGGTTGATTTCTTGACACTCCTACCTGAGCACGTGCGACCACACCACTTGTTCTGATTCCTTCATTCGTTTGATAATCTGCCTATGTGGTTTCTACGCAGTGATTTTCAGCTGCATTAGTTTTTCAGTAATATGTTGTGTCCACATTGTTTAACCCATATGCCTGCACGTCTCTATTCCAAACTTTCCTCCTTCCTATGGGGATTAGAACGATTGGTCACAGACGAATCCAATTGCATATTTCCCACTTGCTGAGAAGTTCATTTTTTCTTTGTAGTTTAATAAAAAGGAAAAGAGGGTGGGAATAATGGTTAGGGTATCCTTAGAAAATTTCTTTCCTTCCTGGAAGCCATTCATTCCGAAGAATCTCCTCTTCCCAACGTATCCCTTTCATGTCTTCCATCTCCATCTCCCTCCCCTATAAATAACTTGCCCTCCAACTCCAAAGCCACAAGGAAATCTCTCTCTCTCTCTCTCTCTCTCTCTCTCTCTAATATGGGTCACTCAAAGGTTTCTTCTGCCATCGTTCTCCTCTCTCTTCTCCTCACAGTCCTTGCAGTTCACTGTCTTGCAGAGATGGTACTAGTAGTACATGCAAATAAACTTTAATCTTTCCTTATCGCGTGTATGCATCTTCCTTCAAAAACTTCCAATTTAGTTTCATATTGAATTTCTGAATCTACATGAACAGGATGAGGGGGGAACTATTGGTGGAAGGACTCTCTTATCCACCATAGGTGAGTATAAAATTACGCATGATATTAATTGTTATCCACAATGGTTTATGCAGGAACGTTATTACAACCCTATAACCTCGTGTACATAATCGATATGTCAGGCGTCGGAGATAAGTAAAGCCCAAATCCTAAATCCTTAGAGGAAAAGCTCTGTTAAGATTGCAGATGCATCTGAGCTGAACGCAATAGCGAGATGAGGATACATACGGGGCTTGATTACGTAGTCCTAACCAGAAAATTTATGGTGCATGTTTTATGTGTTGGGGTGTCTAATATCTATATCTATCTACTGAAGAAGAGAGAAATTTAGTACTGTTTCTTATATGAACATGTATATAATGAGCTGAAGCCCAAAATTATCGATGCTGGAATTTAAATTATGTGCTGGACATCACTGGTTTTTTAATTTCTGCATCTTCCAACAACTGTTATATAATGAGCATCTTTCATATTCTGGATAATTCACTGATGATAGGTACACGTCTTGTATAGGTTCCAACCCTGTAGTTTACCATGTTTCATGGATTTTTTTCCATCTAATCCCGGGAAGTTATCGAATTTCTCAAGCTGACGAATAAATGTTGCAGACTGTGGGTTTTTATGCGCGGAAAGATGCAAGCCATCGTCGAGGCCGAACCTGTGCCGCAGGGCTTGTGGCACATGCTGTGCTAGGTGCAACTGTGTGCCACCGGGAACAGCCGGTAAGCAGGAGACATGCCCGTGCTACGCGCGTATGAAGACGCACGGTGGTCGACCGAAGTGTCCTTGAGACTTGGCCATTACTAGAT
This sequence comes from Ottelia alismoides, assembly GCA_037367405.1. Classification (NCBI taxonomy): domain Eukaryota; kingdom Viridiplantae; phylum Streptophyta; class Magnoliopsida; order Alismatales; family Hydrocharitaceae; genus Ottelia; species Ottelia alismoides. Next base: position 124,012 of record JAZKJV010011384.1, on the reverse strand, counting down.
GTGCATGCATATGTAATCTGGGTGCAAATTTATATTTTATTCAAAAATGAAAAATGCCGAGTGACTTGAAGCTCCTATTCAGAAGATTTAAGGTAAAAATGCAGAATTATAATATATCATTGGTTGTGGAATGTTCTGCGTGAGAAGAAAGCATGTACCTATGAACAATAAGAGTTGTACTTTGATGTGCACATGATATAAATAAAAACCCCATTTCCTCGTACAGTGGAGAGAACCTTTCCAAACCACAATACAGTTTTTTTTACTCTTTCAGCAATTACGTATTCGCTGCCATATTTCCAGCAGCGAATCTTTTTCTTCTTTAACCGCTGCTAAATTTAGCCACGATTGTTACAGGTATTAACAAATAAGTGTTTTTTTTCTTCAACATTTGATACTTTTTTCGAAATTTATCACTGAATTAGCTAGTGCTAAATATATAAGGGATTTTATCACTTGTGCCCCTCCGAGATATCGCAATTTCAGTTATGCCCCTATCTTTTTGGTAATATCAGTTGTGCCCCTCAAAAACTTGCTAATTTATCACTTGTGCCCCTCGGGTTAGTGATCGTCCATCCACAGTGCAAACGGCCGTTAACTTTGAGGACATAGGCGGAATTACTTTAAAAAAAAAGATTATGCGGTACCCTCTTCTTCTTCCTCCTCTTCCCCATCCTCTTCCTCTTCCTCCAACCTCCTCCTCCTCCCTCTCCGCCCCCGCCCCTGCCCCATGCCGCCCAGCTCCGCCCCGAGCTCCCCTCCCCGACGCCGCCCCTTGCTGCCCTCCCCCCCCCGTCCAGCTTCCCTCCTTCGCAGCGTCACCCCTGCACAACCACGTGGCACCACCAGCGGCCGTCCACCGCACTGACCGCAGATGTCGGCCCACCCCTTGGCCATGCGGCCATCCATCCCCAGGCAACCCAGCCCCTGCGGTGATCCGCTACCTCCTCACGGGTCCCCGTGCCAAGCAACCCTCCTGTTGGGCACCGTCGCCGTGATCCAGCAAGCCACCTCCAAGCGGCCATTCCCTCGACTCCCTCAAGCCTTTTGCGTGGCCCTCGCGTGCGCCACCTACCACCATCGACGTCGATCGGCCCTCCGCGCGATCATCCCTCCGCCACAGTCCTGCCCTCACTCCTGTGTTGCGCCTCTCGCCGGCCCTCAACTGCCGCGCCCTCCGGGTTGTGCGTCGTTCACCTCTAGGCCGCTCCTCCCTTGGGCCTCCACCGCCCTTGTGAGCTTCATCCGTCGCGACGTCTCGCCCTACCCCCACAGCGCCCTTCGTCGCCCGCTTGCCCTCCACGAACCAACCCAGGTCGTCGCGCCCTTACGCCGCGCCTCCGCCCTCTGTGCGGCCCCCATCCTCCTCTACCATTGCCGGCCACCCGCGAGCGGCGCTCCATCCGCCGCGCTGTGCGGTGGTGCCATCGCGTGCACGGCCGCACGTTCGCCCCCCCTAGTGCTCCGCCGCACTGGACCAACTCCTCCGCCCGCACACCGTCACGGGTCCCGCCGCCACGTGCCGCCTCTCGTGGCCCATTTGCACCGCCCCGCGCAGCGCCCCTCCGCCCTTGCACCCCACCCGCACAGCCCCCCTCCGCCCCCCGCCGCCCCCTGCACCTCCCCTTCCCATCGCACCCCACCCCCACCCTCCGCACAGCCTCCCCTCCGCCACTGCACCCTTCGCACAGCCCCCTCCCGCACAGCGCCCCTCCGCCCCTGCACCTCCACCCCCGCACATAGCCCGCCGCCCCCCTGTCGGCCTCCCCCCACCCCCAGGTCGCCCCTAGACTCGTCGCACATAGCCCGCTGCCCCAGGTCAGCCTCCAGGGCTTTCAGCATTTAGATAAATTTTCGATTAATTGATTCATGAAAAGTCACCAAAAAATTCAATAAAATTCACCATTTGATCCGTAATGAGTGATATATCCGTGAAAATGCAAAAATTTTAAAGATTCGATGGATGCATGAAGGTGCAAATAAGAGAGAGAAATTATGAAGAGAGGAAGAAGAACAAATGGAGGAGGAAGAAGATGAAGAAGATGTGTGGACAATAATACCCCTCTTAACTGCACCAAGGTTTGAAAAAACCATGGTTAAGTCAACTCATTGACGGTCAATCTGACGGAAGGGCACAAGTGATGACGGAGCAAGTTTTGAGGGGCACAACTGATATTACCAAAAAGATAGGGGCATAACTGATATTGCGATATCTCGGAGGGGCACAAGTGATAAAATCCCAATATATAACTATATCAGTCATTGCAAATATTTTTTTATACTTAACTTAGCAACGAATATTATATCCGTTTCTATATTATTAGTTATAGTCTATATAGCGGCACTTGTCCATTGTTTTCAAAATTTTGACTAATCATCGCTATTTTTTTAGTTCAATATTTAGTGAAATTTTGGTGACTAATTAAAATCTTGAAAAAAGACAATGGATAAACGTTGCTACATGGACCATTGCTAATGATACAATGATTAATATCATATTCGTTGCTAATTTCAAGTATAAAATAATTATACAATGAATAATATACATTTAACAATGGTTAATTTAATGAAGGATGCTAATAAATTTCACCATTTATTATTTTGGGTGTAGAGTTGCAATCAAGTATAAAATAATTAACAATGAATAATATATATTTAACCATGGTTAATTTAACGACGGATGTTGATAAATTTCACTATTTATTATTTCATACGATTTTAACATTTGTATCCGTATTTTAAAAAGTTACGCATACATCGTACAGTCACTTCTCATTGGATTTTGTAGTAATTATTTTTGGTGTTTTATCTGATTCGTTGGCTAAATATCAATGATTATATAGCAATTGTATCTATCATCTTAACATGCATGTACTCCCAAATCATAATATAAAATAAATTCAATACTATTTAAAGAGAAGGAGACAAAGATGTATGCGATGTGGACGTACTTCCTCTGCAATTTGTTTGAAGTGTAGAGCTGTTGCATAGGTAGGTAGGTGTTTAATTTTTAGTTTTTATCAGTTGTGCTCTTTGAGATATTACAATATCAGTTATACACCTTCCTTTTTTAGAATATCAATTGTGCTCCTGACTTCTTGCATTCTATGGCATGTTGATGAATCCATGATTCATCGCCTTTATTCTTTTATTTTAACTTCATTTCCGTAGTCAAATACCTGTAAATACCCACTAATTTCATGAATTTACCATTTTGCATAAATTTGTTAAATATGCACTTTTAACACTTTTTGTACATAAATAAAAGAATAAAGAAGAAAAGAAAAAAAAGAAAAATAAAGGATGTATTTATGCAATAAATACAGACAGACCCGAACCCCGAGAGAAGGTCAAGACTTGACCCGATCGACCAGGAATAAAGTAGGGGGAGATAGGGCTGCAATTCAAAAATCCAAAATATTTGTAAATATTTTTCATGTATATTTGTATAAAACTTGTACTATTTTATTTGTACATACATTGACCTCAAATTAAAAATTTTTGTAAACAAAAGTTGTAAATAAAAATGTGTTGTAAATAATAAAAAAAATTGCAAAATAAAATAATGTACATATTGCAAATAATCACACTCAGAAAAGCAGCAAAGCGATAATTGAAACACCAACTCCGGCTCCATACGAGCTCAAATTTAATCAAAATCACTTCCATTATACTCTAAATTAAATTATCTTTCAAATAGTTGTGTTTTCATAATTTTTGGAGTTACGGTTAAAAAGTCGGTTTTCTGGGTGTTTTGTGTAGTTTCACCAATATTTGTTGTAGATATTTATTCATATTTATTTTTTAGACAGAATGTACATAATTGTAATATTATTTTCATCAAAAATAAAATAATATAATATAAATAAAAAAATTAATTAAAAAAAGATATAGAAATTATTTTCTTATTTGTACATGACTATATTGTATTATATGTACATAATATTTGTATACAACTAATTTCCTTATATAAAAAACAAAAAATAAAATATTTAACAATAATTAATTAATTAAATTACGAAATTTATATTTAATTATTTGATTTATTTGATTTAAAACCTACCTTGTATATAAGATATGATTACATACCTTTAATAGCCACCATTAAGGTGGCTAATTAATTTCCATAAATTATTTAATTTATTTAATTCCAAAATTTTGTAATTAATTAAATTAAATTATTTTATTAATTAACCAATAAAAACCTTCTTCTTTTGTACATTCTGTCCTTTTTATTTTCCTCTCTTTTTAATCGGCTCCTCCTCCATTCATTCTTTGATCGATCTTTGGTGGAGAGGAACCTGATCTCCGAGAACTATCTTGTTGAATAAGGGTGCCCGGCCTCCGAGCCGTCCGGTGACAGCGCGTCATCCCTCATCGAGGCCATCATAGCATTTCCGATTCCCGAGGTGTGATCCAATTTTATATCTCATCTTTTTTCTCTTAGATAAATCGTAGGTATAATCTTTGCTCCGATTTTATTAGAAATTAGATATTAAAAAAAGGAATTCCATCACACTTTGACCCGCTTCCGACACTGAAATTATCATCTCATCTCGCGATCTCTCCATTTTTTTCCTTTCTATCTCATGCAATCTTCCACCTCCGATCACACACGGTGACCGGAGATGCGGATCTCTCTTCCATATCACAAGATCCGCCCATTTACATCCTCTTTTGTTTATAAATAAAATAGATAAAAAAACAAACAAACAAAAAAATATAATTGTTTTTTCTCCTATCTCTCACATTTGTTTTGCAGGAAAATTAAAAAAATAAAAATAAATAAAAAACATTTTTACTCCTGTTTATTTTTCCTATTTTAAAAAAATAAAAAAAATAATTTTACGCTCTCTGTTTTACATTTTCTGTTGAAAAATATAAAAAAAACAAAAAAATGGAACAATGACACCGCCAGCGAGCGTCCTTCCCCCCTCCACGGCGGCGATCAGCCCGCGCCAGCGCGACGGTCCTTGGTCGCGATCATCGTCGGCCCTCCGCACTCCGTCGAACCACATCCGCGTGTCCGCGACTCCGCCAGACCTAGCTGCCCGCCACTGGCAATCCATCCCTCCGCCCATCCACTACCAGGAGCTCACACGGCCTCGCCGCCGCGTCTGCGTCGACACCTCATCGGCCTAACCGCGCCCACGTCCTCCACAGTGGCGTTTCTGACACTGCCCGCACCGCCTGAGCTTCCCTCCTTTCGCCCCTGCGCGACTGGAGCGGCTCTTCCAGAACGCCCATTCGCCGGCGGCAGGAGCCGTTGCCCCGACGCCGCGATCGACATCCCGCCGCCAACGTACCTCCAACAAGAGCGACACTCTCCGCGCCACATCTCGTCGACCCGCACGAGCTTCAGATCCGTGTGTCGCCGCCACCGCACCATCCTCGAGCGCCATCCTCCGCGCATGCGCAGCAGCTGCATGGGCATGTGTGCGCGCCTCCATCGCCCACGGCCGGTTACTACCATCCTCTCTCGTCCGCCAAAGCTCCTCCTAGCGGCGGAGGCCCCCGCCGCCCCCGACCTCGCAGCCAGAGCCGAGCACCCTCCGTCGTGACCACCCTCCACGCCTCTACCCCTCTTTCTCCTTGGGAGGCGCCCCTTTTGGGACTTTGAGAAGAACGAAGGGCCAAAACAGGAGCCTTAGAGGGATTTTTAAAATAAAAGGATTTAGAATAAATCTCTGAAGCCCTTTGAAGTTTTTTCAAAATTGCAGAAGAGACCCCTCTCCAGAGAATCACTTGCATGGCACATGTTTAGTGGGTAATTTACATCTTCAGTCCGCATTTATTATTTTTGTTATATATTCATGCAGAAACTTTAATTATTTGCATTTTACCCCTATGTTTCAAGAACTTTAATTGCATGCTCTTTTCATCAGGAATAAATGTTATTTGTGCTCTAAAAATTTTCAAAAAAATTGTGCATGCTCCTGCTATGTGTTTAAAACGTTATATAAATTTTTCATAGCATTTTGTTGATTTTTGATATTTTTAAAAAATCAAAAACAGTGACTTTTTGCTTACTCAAAATTAGAAAATTCATAAAAATTTGAAAATTCACCTAAAATTCCAAAAAAATTATTGTAGGTGTGTTTTGGATTTTAATTTTTGTCCGATTTTCATGCATAGATCATTTATAAAACACCAAAAAATTGTGAAAAATTGAAAATTTTATAAAAATTGTATAAAATTCCTGAAAAAGCCAAAAATTGTAATTCCAGACTCTGTTTGCAGATATTTATTTGTAGTTTAGCTTAAAAATAATTTCCAGGAGTGTTGGGCAAATAAAGTATTTTTAAGTTGTAAAATACTCTTGGTTGTGCATTGTTCTCTTTATTTTTCACTGTTTGATTTTTATAAAATTAAAAAACATCAGAAAAATTTGAAAAAAAATTACCAAAAATATTTTAAAATATATAAAGCACAAAAACATTTTCTCAGTATTTTTGAATTTTTTTGACTATTCTGAAAAATATACAGAGTGTGGTGTGTGTGTGTGTTTTTATCCTTTGTGCTTATTTTGAAAAATTAAAAAAAAATAAAAATTCAAAAACCATTAAAAATCATCTAGGAAATCTGACCACATAGTTTTTCAATCGTACTCCTTGTGTTCGACCCTGGTCGCTATATGAGGTAAATAGAATAGCGAAATCACTTACATTTACTTGTCAATGATTTATATTTCATTAAAAAAACATATTTTTTCTCGTTGACCGCGCTTGGTGATTCGAGTCACAACGACCCTTGTTTATTTACATACTTAACCCGGGTTGTCAGACGTGTCATCAGAATGGCGTCGTTGGCGGGGAGCACAGCTTTGTAGTCATTTTTCAATTTTGTGCTATTTATCTCTCTATATTATAACTGTTTTCTGACCTTCTCTTGTTTGCTTTTTGTGCGAGGGACTGCTGGGAGGATGACTTGGAATTTCTTTTTAGAGGACCCGCATAGGAGGTGGAGCAGAGAAGAAAAGAAGATATTATTTTATTTCAGAGAAAATTTCTGAGATTATTGTAATAATTTAGAATTGTGGACTTGGACATTTTTTTTCGAGGTTTGTTTCGCCAAGTGATGGTGCACTTGGGGGGACCTCACCGCTATTTTCCGTGTTTTCTTGAGTTCATCGCCATAACTATCTATTTGATTCACGCGGTTTTAGCCCCTAGACGTAGGATTTCTTGTTGATTGTGACGTAAATAGCTAAGGCCCAACACCTAATAGATTATCTGTTCCTATAGAACATAATTGGACCTTGGTAAAAATTAAAACCAAAATACAGGTGTTTTTAACCCCTTAAAAATACCCCAAAAATACTTTTTGTATAAATGACCTCTTTTGGCTTTTTGTTCAACATGAAACTTGTAAACCTCGTCGAGACGAACAACTTTCATGTTTTGACTTTTTCCTAATTTTGCTACTAACTATTTCTTTTGTATTTTTCTTTATTTTTTAACATTTTCTAATTTTCTGATTCGACCACGTGGCGCCCTCTGGGATGCCCACGTGGCTGCTTCTCCTTCCGCCACCCGACACCCTCTTGGGCCATCGGATCTGCTCCTTCCCACCCCCATCTCAACCGTCCATCACAGATCCACCGCCCACCGTCTGATCCTTTCCTTGATCAGATCTCAACCACCCACTTCCGCCTAAATCACAGCCCTCCGATCGTCTCTTCATCTTACGCTTCTCATCACTCCACGTCACCCCACCCTTCTCCACTGTTGGATCAAACCCACCTTCTCATCAACACCGCACACCTCCGCACTCATCTCATCCACCCGATCCACTCTCCAGATCTAATCCTAACCCTCCATTTGTGCCCTAATCTTGCCGGTTGGATCGGAGATCCAACGGTTAGATCATCATCATCTACCTCAGAAACCCCTCCCTCTTCGTATGTTACACCTCGCGACACAGCCGCCTTCCCTTGCAATTTCGGAAGGCACCACAACCACTCCTTCCGCATCAAAATGCCTCCTTTCTATAGCCCTCAGATCCGCATTCCTCGTGCCATCTTCATTCCATCGCCATTACTCCCATGCCATTAAACCACTGTTGCAAAACCCTTGACACCTCGCCAGAAACCGACCATTGTCGCCTATAAATCCCTCTCCTCCGCCCACTGTCACCCTCATCCACCAATCCACGGGCTGAGGCCCAGCCTCCTTCACCCCTCCGGTGACAGCGGAGGGCGAAATTAGCGAGGCAACGGCGACCTTTATGTCCAGGTGTTGACCCATGGTCTCCGACCATGTCACGGCTGCTCCAAGCACCGTTGAGCTCCGAGGACTCGGCTGGCCTCGTCGGGCAACGACCCTGGGCTTCATCGAAGCCCGGCACAAGTCGTTCCGACCATCCTTCTCTTCTCCGATCTCCAGGTACTTCTTCCCCCTGGTTTTTCTTGGTTTTATTTTATTATCTCACCGTACTCCACCACTTTCACCGGCCATTAACTATCCGCAAAGCTCCGCTACGTCACCCTCATCCACGCCAACAATCCTCCTCTTCTCCAGAACCTCCCCCGCTCCGACCCCCTTCTTCTCCACTTTGCCGGAGAAGAAGCTCACGGCCACCGCCTTCCATCACTTTCACGACCCCCACTCACTCACCAATCACTCGCACACACTCGCTCTTCGCTTCGGCTATAATCTAACGCATGCAGGACCCTCAATGGCCGGAGTTTGCATCGAAGCTACTGCAAGCGTCTCTCCTCTAGCGAAGCTTCACCGACCTACACCTCCGACCAGCTCCGGAGCTTTGCAGCACCTCCAGGTTTCTCGCCAGGGGCTCAGCCATCTTCTTCGATCTTCAGGCAAGCTAGTGGCGAGTGGAGGAGCTCCATCAAGCACGTCGGAGCCCCGCCTCCTCCGGTAGACCCGCGACGGAGGACGAAGAGCAGATGTCGTTCGATCATCTGGATCGGACGGCCATGATGATGACACGTGGCAAGCCGATCCTCAATCTGAACCAGTAGCCTCGATCAATCGATCCAAGACCCGAGCCACCATCTCGTGCCACGTCAGCCCGAGCCTGCGAGCCTCCCGAGTCTAGGTCCCTCACGTGCGGTGCATGTGAGCGTCTGGGTAAATTGCAGAGATGACCCTGGAACTTTTGGTATTTACAATTGGGTCTTTAGGCATGTGGCTTACGTGTGTGCCTGGGTATTTTACAGGGAAGCCCTCACGTGTTTGCAAAATTACAAAAAGGTCCCTGTATGCATGGAAAACTTACAAAGGACCCCATGCGGTTTTTGAAAATTACATTTAGGCCCCTCTAAGGACCTTTTTGTAATATTTATCTTTTCTATTTCTTGCATTTTTATTACAATTATACCCATGCATTGTTTTCTTCATAACTCGAGCATCGTAGGTCCAAATTGCATGATTTTAGTGTCGTTTTGATAGTTGTTTCTTCATCTACATCATGGCATGTTTAATTGTTTCTTCATCTACATCATGGCATGTCGCATGTCGGATGGCATGTTTAATTATTTCTTCGTCGGTCTAGCACCATAAAAGGGCTCTGCATCGTAAGCGATACAAGTCTGGATGTCGAAGGTATTTTTGATACTCAAAAGAGACACACCCCGATGTACTCCCAGAAAAACAAGTGCATCCGACTCCAAATTTTCTAGACGGACACATGATCAACATGCTAAAAATCTACTTGTGTTGAGTAAAAAGGCACTCGAGAGGCCCCTTGTTCCAATGTGAGGAAGAGAAAAATAGATACAATCATATGCCCTCCATTATCTGTCCGTCCATCTACATTTCAAGTCTGACGAACTAATGAGATGGTTGACTGAAGCAAGAATAGACTTATTCCCTAGTATTGAGGATGAGGTCTAGGGAATAGACTTATTCCCTAGTATTGAGTGATGCCTCGACTCGACTTTCATGAAATGCAGTACACTTAATTTCATATCCTTATATTATATGTAAAAAAAGAGAGTCTGATAATTAGAGAAGTTGGATTCCTTCTGACTAGAGCTTGGATAAGCCCATAATTTTAGGATTGCTTAAATTAAGGGTCTTTGAAAGATTGAACCTTGAAATCTTCACTTGCACCGTCAGGAATTAATCTGATTCCTTCATTCTTTAGATGCTCGAGGACAGGCATAGTTTAAGTATAGGGGTATGATGAATCTCGTATTCATCATGCTAAAAGTCATTTATTAAACCCCTGGCGTAATCAAACCAATAAAATTTACCATTAAATCCTCATTTTTATCTTGTATTATATTGTATATAATTAACCTTAATTAATTGTATTTATTCACTATTAATTGACTTGTAATTATCTTCTCATCAAAAACCCCTAAAAATCAGGCTAAGTATTTGTCTATAATTCACTAACCCTTAAAAAGACTAAAAAATACAAAAACAACTCAAAACCAAAATGCAGGTGTTTTTATCCCCTTAAAAATACCCTTAAAAATATTTTTTTGTATAAATGACATCTTTTGGCTTTTTGTCCAACAAGAAACTTGTAGATCTCATCGAGACGAACAACTTTCATGTTTTGACTTTTTTCCTAATTTTGTGTCTAACTATTTCTTTTGTATTTTTCTTTGTTTTAACATTTTCTAATTTTCTGATTCGGTCACGTGGCGCCCCCTGGGCCGCCCACATGGCAGCTTCTCCTTCCGCCACCCGGCGCTCTCCTGGGTCGTCGGATCTGCTCCTTCCCACCCCCATCTCAACCGTCCATCACGGATCCACCGCCCACCGCCTGATCCTTTCCTTGATCAGATCTCAACCACCCGCTTCTGCCTAAATCACAGCCCTTCGATCGTCTCTTCATCCTACGCTTCTCATCACTCCATGTCACCCCACCCTTCTCCACCGTTGGATCAAACCCACCTTTTCATCAGCACCGAACACCTCTGCACTCATCTCATACACCCGATCCACTCTTCAGATCTAATCCTAACCCTCCACTCGTGCCCCGATCTTGACAGTTGGATCGGAGATCCAATGATTAGATCATCATCGTCTACCTCATAAACCCCTCCCTCTTCGTCCGTTACACCTCGCGACATAGCCGCCCCCTTCCAATTTTGGAAGGCACCAAAACCACTCCTTCCGCATCAAAACATCTCCTTTCCATAGCCCTCAGATCCGCCTTCCTCGCGCCATCTTCATTCACCACCATTACTCCCATGCCATAAACCACCGTTGCAAAACCCTTGACACCTCACTAGAAACCAACCACTGCCGCCTATAAATCCTTCTCCTCCTCCCACTGTCACTCTCGTCCACCAATCCACGGGCAGAGGCCCAGCCTCCTTCACCCCTCCGGTGACAGCGGAGGGCGAAATTGGCAAGGCGACGATGACCTCTATGTCTAGGTGTTGACCCATGGTCTCCGACCATGTCACGGCTGCTCCAAGTACTGTTGAGCTCCGAGGACTCGGCTGGCCTCGCCGGGCAATGACCCCGGGCTTCATCGAAGCCCAGCATAAGCCGCTCCAACCATCCTTCTCTTCTCCGATCTCCAGGTACTTCTCCCCCTGGTTTTTCTTGGTTTTCTTTTAATTATCTCGTCGTACTCCACCACTTTCACCAGAAATTAACTATCCGCAAGCTCCGCTATGTCACCCTCATCCACGCCAACTATCCTCCTCTTCTCCGAAACCTCCCCCGCTCCGACACCCTTCTTTGTCCACTTCGCCAGAGAAGAAGCTCATGACTACTGCCTCCCATCACCTTGACGCCCCTCACTCACTCACCAATCACTTGTACACACTTGCTCTTCGCTTCGGCTATCATCTAACGCATGCAGGACCCTCAATGGCCGGAGTTTGCATTGGAGCTACTTCAAGCGTCTCTCCTCTGGCGAAGCTTCACCGACATACACCTCTGACCAGCTCGGAGCTTCGCAGCACCTCCAGGTTTCTCACCAGGGGCTCAACCATCTTCTCCGACCTTCAGGCGAGCTAGTGGCGAGTGGAGGAGCTCCACCGAGCACACTAGAGCCCCGGCTCCTCCGGTAGACCCACGGCGGAGAACGAAGAGCAGATGTCGTCCGATTATATGGATTGGACGACCATGATGATGACACGTGGCAAGCCGACCCTCAATCCGAACCAGTAGCCTCAGATCAATCAAGCCGAGACCCGAGCCACCATCTCGTGCCACGTCAGCCCGAGCCTGCAAGCCTCCCGAGCCTAGGTCCCTCACGTGCGGTGCACGTGAGCGCCTGAGTAAATTGCAGAGACGACCCCATAACTTTTGGTATTTACAATTGGGTCTCCAAGCACGTGCCTCACGTGCGTGCCAAGGTATTTTATAGGGAAGCCCTCGTGTGTTTGCAAAATTACAAAAAGGTCCCTATGTGCATGGAAAAATTACAAAGGACCCCATGCAGTTTTTGAAAATTACATTTAGGTCCCTCCAGGGACCTATTTGTAATATTTATCTTTTCTATTTCTTGCATTTTTATTACAATTATGCTGCTGCATTGTTTTCTTCATAACTTGAGCATCGTAGGTCCAAATTGCATGATTTTAGTGTCGTTTTGATCGTTATTTCTTCATCTACATCATGGCATGTCTAATTTTCTCAACTGTCACCATTTTAAATGAAGTGATTTGTTGGTGTTAGATGATGAACTTGCTCTACTTGTCCTTGTCCTGAATTGATGACTGCTCTTACTATTGTGCTCAAAATGGCTCTAATTTCAATTCCTATTATGTTGCTCATTTTAAGTGATCTTTTTAGGGCATATTTGTAATCCTTTGTTCTTCATGTAATTTCTCTTGCATTACTCTCATGCATCATCTTATAAAAAAATTGCATGCATCATTTTATTGCATTATAATCTCCTCAAGTGCATTTTGTATCTTCATGGAGACATGTAATCAAGAAATAATTCACACTTAATTGATCGAAAATCTATAAATAGATAAAGTAGCATGTGTCCCTATGTTCGACCTTGGTAGACTTGCTAAGTATAAATAATTCACAACATTCAAAGATTGTGGTTTTTGACGAACCAACTTTGTCTCCTATACTACGACAATTATCTATTCTTAAAGAGACAAATTTGACGTTCATCAGCCACGTGCCGCTAGAGGTCGTATACAGCACGTGCAGGATCCGTTGTGGCGGACACCGATCGACATCTGAGACCGGACTTAGGCCACTCTCTTTGATTAGTTAGCTATCTATTCTTCACGATCAATAGAAACTGCTCGTCTAAGGCCAATTTCCTCGTGCATCATATAGTTAGTTTACTTTTTGTATTTAATTTATGCGTGAATTATATTGCATGTAGAGTACCGGAGCAAGGTACGCATTTCTATCTCTGCATGCATCATTGTGTTTGATCGTGCATCGGTTTTTCGACTTCCTCCCCCTGTTTTTTGATTCAAAATAATCAAAGGGAATCGAAAAATTCATTAGGCGTTGTTTGTTTTTGAAAAAAAATCTAAAAAGGTGAAAGCAATAAAATCTGGGACTGCTAATGCAAGCTTGACCCTAAATTCCACCTCATCTAAAAATATTTGTTTTGGGAAGAGTCACCTCCTCATTGTTTGGTTTGCTTGAGCGAGAGAGTGACCCGCACACTAGGCTAGAGCCACACCTGAACTTCCTTTAGACTACTAGTCTTGGGGTTAGTCGTTCTCTAGTGAGGATCTCTCCGGTAACCGGTAAAGCGGACCGTGACGTCCTTAACAGAGCGAGTTGATCGGGTAGCCAGAAAACGGTCCGCAACTTGTACTGGCTGGAAAAGATATAGCTTTGGGATTGGGCCAGTCTCTTGGGAGCATCGGGTTCCTAACATCTTGCTTAATCGCTCTGCAAAGATTGATTTATCACCTAAGCTAAAACTGACATGATAAACGACCAATCCTTTACGGTCATCAGTTTGTGTTCAGTAGGTGAATTGGGCATTTGATTTCTCATCTTGTTTGCTTACCGGATCTCATCCATACTCATCCCCACATCACGATGATGGGCAGGAGATCCCTTAGGCTGCCTTTGGCAGCACCCTCTCGAGCACTCCTCCCCACTCATCTAGGGTGGTTTCGGAGAGCCCATACCTGCTCTCCGAACTTGAGATCACTACCACCTTGTCCCCCCTCGACCACCCTTCTTGAACCAGTCCTGAGATACCTGACCAGAGGACAAAACAGATTCATGTTAACTTGACAGCACCTAAGTTAGGGTCTTTTGCCTTTGCAAAGACCCACGAGATGGCCAGCAGTGACGGACGAACCGATGGATAGCCTTAGAGTTCTACTTTTATTCTAGATTAGGGTACCATCAACAACACCTTGTCAGCCTCCCTAGAAACAATGCAGCGACATATTGGGGACCAGGGAGCATTTATGGCAGAGGTCCGTTAGGAATTAGCACATCTGCAAGCCGACAGAGGAGAGCCTCACCGAGCAGGCGTTGGAGAGATTCCAGAGTTTGGAGGAGGATCAGACGGACACCCGGAGGATTAGCCAGAGCCAGCTAGACACCCACGGCCGATGAGGCATTTGCACAACCCTGCTGCACTTCTCACTCATCGATGGATTCAGCTCCCTGATATTCTGGGCGATTTCAAGCTTCCCTCCCAGACCATTCAGCTTTTGCCCAAGTTCCATGGGCTAGCCACCAAGGAGCCGCATCTTCACCTACAGGAGTTCGAGATGATCTGCATCACAGTCCACGACAGATACGTGGACGAGGACACTATCAAGATGATAGCATTTCCTTTCTCCTTGGCCAACGGAGCAGCCTATTGGCTGAAGCATTTGGGGACATACGTTACCACTTGGGAGCAGCTTCGGACTGAGTATTTGAACAAGTACTATCCACTCGACCAGACCAACGTAGCACGAGCTCTGATAAACAACTTCTCTATGATCCCCAATGTGATGTTTAATGAGGTGTGGGATCGATTTCGTGAGCTCATCGATTAGTTTCCATACCATGACATATCCATGCCCAATCTTATCCAGAGCTTCTTTTGTGGGCTAACACCGGAGCTGCAGGAGCTTGTCAATGCTTCTTGTGGGGGTTCTTACTTCGCTAAGGACGAAGGCCATGTCTGGGCCATTTATGAGATGGCTGAAAACTACACAGTTATGTCCCAGACCAGTCTCTACGCTCAGGGGAAGCCCTCAACCCAGGTTGTGTCCTATCAGAGGATAGCACGGGTTGATGATGGTCCTCCCATTTCTTCGTCAGTAGCAGCAGCAGCACAGGCAGAATCTTCAGCCACTGACATGGGTATTATCAGTGAGAAGTTGGACCGCATAGATATTATAGAGAAGAAGCAGTGCTAGGGCATGACACAGATAGATCAATTGACACAGACTCTTAGTGACCTGAAGACCCACATCTTGTGTCTCCAGGAGGCACAAGCGGCTTCTCAACCTCGTCCCAGGTCACTAGCTGAACCCAGCAGCAACAACTCTTCCTAGCACTCTGCCCAATACCATCAGGTTCACCACATTCAGGCAGAGATGGTTCAGCAGTTGCAGCAGCACTACTCCCAGCCACCACCATCTCAAGACACTCGGATGGTGGTGTATCGGTAGGATCAGCCATTAGCAGTTCTTCCCCCATTCTAGTACGAGTAGGAGCCGTTGATGGAAGTCAATGAGATTTGGTATGACTGGTAACATCCTGGGATCCGCTGAGATCATCTTGGATTCAGGTGGTCTACCGAAGGCACCTCGTCCCAGCAGCAACCTCTAGCTCAGGGTGGACAGAGCAGCCAGCAACAGCAGCAGTCCCATTACTCCCAATCATATGAGCACTTCCAGCAGGGTCCTTGTCCTTACCATCAGGGACAGCAGTGGAGGCAGCAGCAGCAACCTCAGCAGTATTCTCAGCCTCCTCCTCATTTCCAGCAAGGCAACCCATCTGGTTCTCATGCACATGTTTATGAGAACCCAACCCTTGATGACCTCGCCCGCTTACTCACTGACCAGCAGGCATCCTTCCGACGAGAGATGGATGAGTTCCGGCAGGAAATGAGGGAGATAATCAAGGGCAAAGCTGCCATACCCGCTCAGATTGAACCTAACCCAAACAATCTGAAGAGGAAATATAACGAGGTACAGTTTACAGAGACTGCCACTCCTAGTGATATTTTGAATGATTTCCTCCTACATATTTGACGTTGATTTTGTAACACTTAGGAGAAGTAGGATGCCAGCCGGCGGTGCCTCATCTGAGCGACAGCCCCATGATGATTCCAGAACGTCAGACGAGGATGATAGCAGTGTTGATGCCGTAGATGATGTTGATGACGGTGGTGTTGATGCCACCAAGGATGATGATCCAACCGATGGTACTGAGGTCGTCATTTCTCCTATTGCGGATGGTGGTACTGAAGCCACCAAATTACCATATGCTGAGCCAGAGCACGATGCTGATGCTGCGAAGACAGACGCCATGGGTGGTACTGATGCCACCATATCTATTCCAGTTGTGTTTCCTCCTGTGTTTATACCTCAGGACAATATCAAAAACACTAAAAAATGAATAAAGGAAAGGTTTCTTCATCTACTCCGAGTCCATATGTGTTGCATGATAACTCT
Organism: Ottelia alismoides; assembly: GCA_037367405.1. Lineage (NCBI taxonomy): Eukaryota > Viridiplantae > Streptophyta > Magnoliopsida > Alismatales > Hydrocharitaceae > Ottelia > Ottelia alismoides. The sequence goes on along the minus strand of JAZKJV010011384.1, from coordinate 107,460 downwards.
TGTATGCGCTCCATTCCTTTTCAGCAGCAGGAACCTCTTCCTGGCCCTTTATCTGAGGAGGGTCCAGCTATCCCCTTCCCTCAAGCACTCCACTTAGTGCAGGGGAAGAAAACATAAAATACAAAAAAATCACAGCAGTTAGAGTTCAGCCAGCAAATGATCGACAGATTCCATATCCAACTGACTCTATAGGAGGTACTAGAGCACATCCCTCTCTTCTAGAAGTACTTGAGAGAGAAGACCATTGTACATAAGAAGAAGAGGAATCGTAATGCAGAAATCCATGTGCTTACATGTGCCACTTGCTTCGCTATATAGAACCAATTGCCAACCAAGAGACCTGATGCAGGAGCTCCATACGTCAGATGCCACATTCATGAGCAGCTGTTCGATCGTACCCTATTAGACAGAGGTTCTTCGATTAACCTTCTCCCAGCTGCCTTGATCGATCGATTCGAGTTTGGCCCTCTTAGACAGAGCAGGATGATCCTTCAGTTTGTTGATAGATCTGTTAAGAGGTCGAAGGGGTTACTTAAGGACATTGTCGTCACAATTCAAGGCCTGAACTTCCCCGTGGACTTCGTTGTACTGGACATGGAGATCCCTGAATGTGTGATCGATGCATCATCATTTTAGGAAGACCTTTCTAGGCCACAACCAAGGCGGTGTCCGGCCATGATAGTGAGAAGGTATACTTTCGCATCGAGGGTAAAAGCGTACAAATAGAGACGATCGAGGAGACCAGGGCTAGAGATTCAGAGTGCTCAGATCAGATGACCGACTCAGAGCAGATGACAGATGCAGAGCTAGACATCCACCAGGAGTGTGACTTTGTGATTACAGATGATGAAGCAGTTTGGGCATATCCCGCATCACGAGCTCTTGCCACATCTTCAGACAGTGTAGATTCACAAATCATGGAAAATGAGAGTTCGAAGAGCACACTCATGGCACATGATACAGTAGAGGTTGTTTATCATGATCAGGATATCGAAGATGATTTTGTCTCATGTGCTTCAGATTCAGATTCCTCATACACAGATACCGATTTTAACGACAGGAGTTCGATGAATATTTACCGTATATGGTGCCTACAGAGTCGACAGCTAGGGCGGAGAGTGAGCCAGGTCCGTTGATAGATATACCAGTAGGGCCATCTTCGTCAGATTTACCACTGCAGCGAAAGTTCTCACACACAGATCTGGTAGCATTCACTCAGACATTCCAGAAGCCAGATTTACCAGCTCCCACTTGCCCAGAATTGAAGACCTTATCGCAGAGCATGAAGTATAGATTCCTTGCGGGTGATCCAGATATGTTCCCAGTCATTATCTCAGCAGATTTGACTAAAGACAAAGAATCTCGTTTGATGGAGGTTCTTGAAAGAAACCACAAGGCAATAGGATGGAGTGTAGCTGATATCCAGGGGATAAGTCCGTCACTGTACTCCCACCACATTTATCTCGAAGAAGATGCCAAGCCCTCGTGTGAGTTTCAGCGACAGCTGAACCTGAATCTTCGAGAAGTGGTCATGAAGGAAATATCCAAGTGGTGGAGCGTCGATTTTATCTACTTCATCTCCGACTTCAAGTGGGTTAGTCCATTGCATGTGGTACCCAAGAATATGGGTATCACCACAGTTATGAACGAGTCTGGAAAGGAGATAGCTACCCGAGTACCCACTTCTTGGAGGGTATGTGTGTACTACAGATGATTGAATCATGCCACCAAGAAGGATCACTTCCCGCTACCATTCATAGTCAGATCATTGAGAGATTAGCTGGGAAGAGTTACTAGTATTTTCTGGATGGGTATTCGGTATACAACCAGGTGGCCATAGCATCCGAAGACCAAGAGAAAACAACTTCCACCTGTCCGTTTCGGACGTATGCTTCCCTTTGGATTATGTAATGCTCCAGCTACATTCCAAAGGTGCATGCTCTCTATTTTCTCGGACATGGTTGGTGAATTTTTAGAGGTCTTCATGGATGACTTCTCGATCTACGGTGACAGTTTTGATGCATGTCTTGATTACCTAGACCGAGTACTTCGGCACTGCATTGAGGTCAACTTAGTCTTATCTTGGGAGAAGAGTCATTTCATGGTGACTCAGGGGACGGTCCTTGGCCACATCATCTCCTACAGGGGCATGGAGGTTGACCCAGCCAAGGTGGATATCATCAAGAAACTCAATCCACCATTAAATTTACAAGTTGTGGTCTTTTCTGGGGCATGTCGGTTTTTACCGACGGTTCATACAGGACTTCAACAAAATTACCCGACCGTTCACTGACTTGTTGATAAAAGACACCGAGTTCCTTGTCAATGATAAGTGTCTTGCGTCAATTGAGACTCTCAAGAATTTAGTTGTCGAGGCTCTTGTCCTCCAGCCGCCTGATTGATCTCTCCCATTCGAGATCATGACGGATGCTTCTGATTTTACCGTAGGGGCTGTGCGTGGACAGAGGAGAGATGGAGCGCCTTTTTCCATTCACTACGCTAGTTGAACAATGGATGTTGCTCGGTGGAATTACTCGGTCACAGAGAAGGAAATGCTAGATGTAGTCTTTGCCTTGGATAAGTTTAGATCTTACATTCTTGGATCTAAAGTGACTATTTATATTGATCACACCGTCATCCGATACTTAATGGCAAAGAAGGGTGCCAAAGCCAGATTGACCAGACGGATCCTTCTACTCCAAGAATATGACATAGATATTAAGGATAAACCTGGAGTCAAAAATGTGGTGGCAGATCACCTCTCCCGTCTAGAGAACCTTGAGGATTTGGATCAAATGACACCTATTACTGAGACATTCCCAGATGAGGCGATCCTAACGATCACCTCACTTCCATGGTATGTCGATATTGTGAACTATCTAGTTACGAAGAAAGTTCCACAAGATTGGCCCAAACAATGACTTGAGACCTTTCTTGCGATGGCCAAGTCGTACCATTGGGAAAATTCCACTCTTTATCATGAAGGAGGGAATAGTATCTGGAGACGGTGTATTCCTCAAGAAGAGTAGCATAGTGTCCTCACCTATTGCCATAAGCTTGAGGCAGGAGGACATCATTCTGGGAGACGGACAGCACAGAAGGTGCTTCAATTCGACCTTTGGTGGCCTACCCTCTTCAAGGATTCAGATGAATTCGTGAAGAGATGTACTAACTGTCAGAAAATAGGCACTTGTGGACAGAGAGATATGATGTTGATGCAACCCATTCACTTCTGTGAGGTTTTTGACGCATGGGGCATCGATTTCATGGGCCCATTTCCTAATGGATTTGAGTATATCTTGATTGTTGTAGATTATGTGAGTTGTTGGGTTGAGGCCATCCCCGCCCGAACCGCAGATGCTAGGACTGTTTGCAAATTCTTGAGGAAGTATATCATTTCACGGTTCAGGGTACCTAAAGTTTTGATATCAGATAGGAGACTCATTTTATCAATGACAAGGTAAGGGCCCTTGCTAACGAGTTCAACATAAATCATAGAGTTGCCACTCCTTATCATCCACAGATGAATGGTCTTGCTGAGGTTTCCAACATGGAGATTCAGACTATATTGTAGAAGGTAGTCCGCCCAGACCGAAAGGATTGGTCACAGCTTTTGGACTCAGTCTTGTGGGCATATCGAACAACCTTCAAGACTCCATTGAGTACATCTCCATTCCGACCCGTTTATGGCAAGCCATGCCACTTACCAGTTGAGTTGAAGCATAAGTCACTATGGGTTGTTACTGAGATATTTTTGGATCCGGAGAGTGTAGGAGATCAGAGAAAGGCAGAATTGGCAGCCCTGAGGAACTTAGAGATACATCATTTTCGAGTAGCCTACAATATAAGGAGCGAGTGAAGATATGGCATGATTCCCATATCAGCCATAAGCAGTTTGAGCCGAACCAGAAAGTATGGTTATTCGATGCCAGGCTAAAACTATTTCCAGGGAAGTTGCGGAGCAAGTGGAAGGGACCATACTTGGTCTGGAAGGTGCATGACAATGGCAGCATTGATATATCTGAGATGTCATCAGAGTCTACCTTCCGAGTTAACGGTCAGCGCCTGAAGCCATATCTAGATCATGATCTGCTGACTGACGATGTTGCCCCTATTCATTTTGTAAGAGATGTGGTTTTTGACTCGTATCATTTGCATCTCATGCCTGATTATCACTTCCTCCCGCTGTTGTATAGATGCAGATGTCCATATCGCACACTCTTTTATCTAAACATCACATCTCCATCTCATGATTATGTTATACTTAGGGTGTACTTTACCCTAAGTAGCAGGGGTGTCAGACTTGTGATTATTCTTTTGATTCTTTTTACCTCTGTTTTGCTGCCTATACTTAGAATTATTTTACCCTAAGTTAGGGGAGGTAGACTCTGTACATTCTACTCCTCGATTTTCCCCTTGTGTACAGTCTTTTGTACTTACGATTACTTGTCACCGACTCATATTGATTATATTCTTTTATTTGTCATTGTAGTATAATATTCTTTCCACTTCCCAATACTTAGCACAAGTTATGTCTTCCTTTGCAGCTCTTTGATCACTATGAGGTATTAGTTCGAGCTAAGTATAGGGTGTGTCGTATATATTGTATATATACTTTAGTCATAACTCGTACTTGCATATCTTTAATATGATTAAAATACTGTATTAAATACTGTATAAATACTTGTAAAAAAACTAAACTAACGAATAAAAGATGCAGATATTTCCTCAAAATTCTTTTTGTATATACTGATTAATAAATCTGGTTGAAATATTTAGAAAAAAAAAATTGAAAGTAGTTTGAAAATCTATTTGAAAAACCTTTTGAAAATTATTTGAAAAATGTTTGAAAAATATTTTCAACCTTTGTAAAAAATATTGTAGCTTGTAAAAAATTTTCTTTGTGTGAAATAAAATTATTTTGTAAAAACTATTTGCAAATGTTTTGAAAATGGTTGAAAAATTATTTTGAAAATCTATATATACTATTTGAAAAATGTTTGCAAAATAGTTTTCAAATGTGTGTGAATGTTTGTAAAATTATGTGAAAAAATATTTTGGACTATTGTTTTCAAAACTATTTGTAAAATTATTTTCAAATAAAATTGAGGAATATATGCACCACACAAAAAATCCTACTGTATGTATATATCTATTACTCAAGTTGTAAATCCTTTCATCTTATTCTTGTAAATAATTAACTCACCCATGTGTAAATATGTGTATCTCACCCCTAACTCTTATTAAAAAATTTGTATGTACTTGTATATATTACTAATCTTTTATTTTTAAAAAATGTATAAAAAATTGCATGTGTATCATTTTTCAAAATCCATAAAAAGTTCAAAATTAGAAAATTGTATTATAAAAAGATTTTGCTTTCTTTTCCTTGCATGTACATATTTTCTTGCATTTGTGTGAGCATTTTTCAGGATAATTTTGACATTTAAACTAAGTCTTGAATAAATTTGAAGAATGGAGCTTAGTTGGACCTTAATCCACTTAATTTCAGAGGAACCTTATAAGAATTGGAGTTAAGACTTTTCAGGTCCTAGTGACTTAATTCTTTGAGTCCATAAGACTATGTTTACATGTCATCTTGATAAGTCTAAGTAGAATATTTAACAACACACGCATGATTCTTTCAGACAGTGGCTTACCTTGGACAAAGCACTCTACACGTATCTCTTCATGGAGGAGGTAGTGAGAGGGCATAATCTTTTGACTTGGGGTAGCATACGAGGGCAGTACATCTAGGCGGAACCTCTCGTCCTCCTCTAGGGAGGGAAGTGCGTCTCAACCTGATTTGATGATGTTAAGGTCTAAAGACAGGATGATGTGGGGTTGCAATAATGTTTGGTTGCAGGGTTGGGCAGGGCAGGGTTGGGCGGGGCTGGGTGAATAATAAACTGTGAGGAGGAGGTACCCTTGTGAATAGTAACCAGCCCAACCCAATCCTGCCCAAGCCTGCAACCAAACAAGCCCCAAAAGAGGGATAGTCTACTGGCTCAAGAGGAAAAACTCCTTATGTGCATGCCGTACCTCGTATATATTGTCAAAAAAAGAAAAAAAATGCAAAATCTCCAAAAGTGGGCATGCCTGATAGAAAAGTAAAATGCATGCCCGGGTGTATATACAAATGAAAAAAAAAGAATAAGAGCTTCAAACTCAAATGTTTGTTAGCTTGCAGCGGGTGACATGGCTACACTGGTCATGCATCCAAGGATAGGTAACTACATTGGTTGCCGTCCATTCTCTTCTCCATCCCCTCTTCTTGAGCTAGTTGTACTTGAACTTAGAAGGGAATATCCCCGCTCCTTGAGGAAAGAGTTGCTAGACCAGGAATTAGAGTTACCTTATTGAGAGAGGTTGTGTATTTGCTACTTTTGAGATGAGGAGCTATATTTCACTTACACCGTACAAGTAAGAATTCATAGTCATAAGAATTTGTGTATGTAGACTTGTTCTGATCTGACTGTTGGGGAGACCTAAATAGGAGTCTTGTGGAACTTAGAGGTTATTAGGTTTTAAATCCATTTCCCATTAAGGTTCCGACACACTAACTTTCCAAAGGTCTGACAGAGCTCCATACTACATTTTTATGAAGATAAGTTTAAAAGTCAGCATTGTTCTAACTTCTTTCCTTTTTCTTTTCTTTATTTTTGTTTTCACTTATTTTTTAAATAAGTGTTTGCTAAGGGACTAGCAAATGTAAAGTATAGGGGAATGATGAATCCACGATTCATCACCTTTATTCTTTTATTTTAGCTTCATTTTTGTAGTCAAACACCTGTAAATAACCACTAATTTCATGAATTTGTCATTTTGCATGCATTTATTAAATATGCACTTTTAACACTTTTTGTACATAAATAAAAGAATAAAGAAGAGAAGAAAAAGAAAAGAAAATTAAAGGATGTATTTATGCAATAAATGCAGACTGACCCGAACCTCGAGAGAAGGTCAAGACTTGACCTGATCGACCAGGAATAAAGTAGGGGGAGATAGGGTCTATAATTCAAAAATCCAAAAATATTTTGTAAATATTTTTCCTGTATATTTGTATAAAACTTGTACTATTTATTTGTACATAAATTGACCTCAAATTAATTATTTTTGTAAACAACAGTTGTAAATAAAAATGTGTTGTAAATAATAAAAATAATTGCAAAATAAAATAATGTACATATTGCAAATAATCACACTCAGAAAAAGTCGTAAAAAGATAATTGAAACATCAACTCCGGTTCCACACGAGCTCAAATTGAATCAAAATCACTTCCATTATACTCTAAATTAAATTATATTTCAAATGGTTTTGGTTTCATAATTTTTGGAGTTACGGTTAAAAAGTCGGTTTTTTTGGGTGTTTTGTGCAGTTTCACCAATATTTATTGTACACATTTATTCATATTTATTTTTTTATATATAATGTACATAATTGTAAATATTGTTTTCATTACAAAGAAAATAAAAAAATATAAATAAAAAATAATTAAAAAAGATATAAAAATATGTCTGTATTTGTACATGTCTATATTGTATTATATGTACATAATATTTGTATACAACTATTTTCTTTATATTAAAATCACCAAAAAAATAAAATATCTAGACTTAATTAATTAATTTAATTTAATTACGAAATTCGTATCTAATTATTTGATTTATTTGATTTAAAAACCTACCTTGTATATAAGATATGCTTACATACCTTTAATAACCACCATTAAGGTGGTTATTAATTTCCATAAATTAATTAATTAATTTCAATTATTTAACTCTGAAATTCATAATTTATTTATTTATTTATTTAATTATTTTATTAATTAACCAATAAAAACCTTCTTCTTGTGCCGATTCCGTCCTTTTTTATTTTTCTTCTCTTTTTAATGGGCTCCTCCTCCTTCTTTCATTCTTTGATCGATCTTTGGTGGAGAGGAGATCAATCTCTGAGACCTATCTTATTGAAGAAGGGTGCCCAGCCTTTGAGCCATTCGGTGACAGCGCGTCGGCCCTCATCGAGGCCATCACATCATTTCCGATTCCCGAGGTGAGATCCAATTTTATTTCTCATCTTTTTTCTCTTAGATAAATCGTAGATATAATCTTTGCTCTGATTTTATTAGAAATTAGATATTAAAAAAAGAAATTCCATCACACTTTGATCCACTTCCGATACTGAAATTATCATCTCATCTCGCGATCTCTCCATTTTTCCTTTCTATCTCACGTAATCTTCCACCTCCGGTCACGCACTGTGACCGGAGATACGGATCTCTCTTCCACATCACAAGATCCGTCCATTCACGTCCTCTTTTGTTTATAAATAAAATAGATAAAAAAACAAACAAACAAAAAAATATAATTGTTTTTCTCCTATCTCTCACATTTGTTTTGCAGGAAAATTTTAAAAAAATTAAAAAATTTAAAAAACGGTTTTACTCCTGTTTATTTTCCTTGTTTTAAAAAATAAAAAATAATTTTATGTCTATCAAAAAAATGAAAAAATTGGCGACGCCGCCAGCGGGCGTCCTTCCCCCCTCCTTAGCGGCGATCAACCCGCGCCAGCGCGGCGGCCCTTGGTCGCGATCACCGCCGGCCCTCCGCACTCCGTCGAACCACATCTGCGCGTCCGCGGCTCCGCCTGACCTAGCCGCCCGCCACTGGGCAATCCACCCCTCTACCATCCACTACTAGGAGCTCACGCGGCCTCGCCGCCACGTCCGCGTCGACACCTCGCCAGCCCAGCCACGCCCCTCATCCTCTAAGGCGGCGCTTCCGACACCGCCCGCACCGCCTGAGCTTCCCTCCTTTCGCCCCTGTGCGACTGGAGCGACGCTTCTAGAACGCCCGTTTGCCGACGGCTGGAGCCGCGGCCCTGACACCGCAACCAACATCCCGCCGCCAACGCGCCTCCAGCAAGGGCGACGCTCCTCCGTGCCACATCTCGCTGACCTGCGTGAGCTTCAGATCCATGCGTCGTCGCCACCGCACCATCCTCAAGCACCGTCCTCCGAGTGTGCGCAGCCGTGCGGGTGTGTGTGCGTGCCTCCATCGCCCACGATCGGTCACTACCATCCTCTCCCGTCCGCCAATGCTCCTCCCAGCGGCGGAGGCCTGCGCCGCCCCCAACCTCGCAGCGGAGCCGAGCACCCTCCATCGTGACCACCCTCCGTGCCTCTGCCCCTCTTTCTCCTTGGACGGTGCCCCTTTTGGGACTTAGAGAAGAACGAAGATCCAAAACAGGATCCCTAAAGGGATTTTAAAATAAAAAGGATTTGGAATAATTGCTCTAAAGCCCTCTGAAGTTTTCGAAATTGCAGAAGAGACCCCTCTCTAGAGAATCACTTGCATGGCACATGTTTAGTGGGTAATTTACATCTTCAATCCGCATTTTTATTTTTGTTATAAAATCATGCAGAAACTTTAATTATTTGCACTTTAGCCCATGTGTTTCCAGAACTTTAATTACATGCTCTTTTCATTAGGAATAAATGTTATTTGTGCTCTGAAAATTTTCAAAAAAATTGTGCGTGCTCCTCCTATGTGTCTAAATGTTATATAATTTTTTCATAGCATTTTGTTGATTTTTGATATTTTAAAAAAACAAAAACAGTGACTTTTTTCTTGCCCGACATTAGAAATTCATAAAAATTTGAAAATTCGCCTAAAAATTCCAAAAAATTATTATAGGTGTGTTTTGGTGTCTTTTAATTTCTGACCAATTTTCGTGTATAGATCATTTATAGAACCCCAAAAATTGTGAAAATCAAAAAATCTTAAGAAAATTGTATAAAATTCCAGAAAAATCCAAAAATTGTGATTCCAGTCTCTGTTTGTAGATATTTATGTGTAGTTTAGTTTAAAAATAATTTCCAGGAGTATTGGGCATTAAAGTATTTTTAAGTTGCAAAATACTCTTGGTTGTGCATTGTTCTCTTTATTTTTCACTGTTTGATTTTTATAAAATTACAAAAAATCAGAAAAATTTAAAAATATTATCAAAAAAATTTAAAATATATAAAACACAAAACATTTTCTTTGTATTTTTTTGTTTTTTGTTTTTGCTTTTGTTTTTTTATATTTTTAAACTATAACAAGATAATGTAAACAGAGAGCAAAAAAATATTTTTTTTATTTTTTTAAAATTGAGATAATAAACAGGAGTAAAAATGTTGCTTTTAATTTTTTTATATTTTCCTGCAAAATAAATGTGAGAGATAGGAGAAAAACAATTATATTTTTTGTTTGTTTGATTTTTTATCTATTTTATTTATAAACAAAAGAGGATATGAATGGGCGGATCTTGTGATAGGAAGAGAGATCTGTATCTTTGGTCACCATGCGTGATCGGAGGTGGAAGATTGTGTGAGATAAAAAGGAAAAATGGAGAGATCGTGAGATGAGATGATAATTTCGGTATCGGAAGCGGTTCAAAGTGTGATGGAATTTCTTTTTTTTAATATCTAATTTCTAATAAAATCGGAGCAAATATTATACCTACGATTTATCTAAGAGAAAAAAGACGAGAAATAAAATTGGAAGTCACCTCGAGAATCGGAAATGCCATGATGGCCTCGACGAGGGCCGACGCGTTGTCATCGGACGACTCGGAGGCTGGGCATCCTTCTTCAACAAGATGGTTCTCAGAGATCGGACTCCTCTCCACCAAAGATCGATCAAAGAATGAAAGAAGGAGGAGGAGCCCATTAAAAAGAGAAGAAAAATAAAAAAGGAAGGAATGAATAAAAGAAGAAGGTTTTTATTGGTCAATTAATAAAATAAATAAATAAATAAATATGAATTTCGGAATTAAATAAATTAAATTAATTAATTAATTCATGGAAATTAGTTAGCCACCTTAATGGTGGCTATTAAAGGTATGTAATCATAACTTATATACAAGGTAGGTTTTTAAATCAAAAAAATCAAATAAATCAAATAATTATATACGAATTTCGTAATTAAATTAAATTAAATTAATGTTAGATATTTTATTTTTTGGTGATTTTTATATAAGGAAATTAGTTTTATACAAATATTATGTACATATAATACAATATACACATGTACAAATAATGAAATAATTTTTATATCTTTATTTATTTATATTTTTTATTTTATTTTTAATGAAAATAATATTTACAATTATATACATTATGTATAAAAAATAAATATGAATAAATATGTACAATAAATATTGGTGAAACTGCACAAAACACCCTAGAAAATTGACTTTTTAAATGTAACTACAAAAATTATGAAACCGCAACCATTTGAAAGATAATTTAATTTAGAGTATAATGGAAGTGATTTTGATTCAATTTGAGCTCGTATGGAAACGGAGTTGGTGTTTCAATTATCGTTTTGTGGCTTTTCCTGAGTGTGATTATTTGCAATATGTACAATATTTTATTTTATAATTATTTTTATTATTTAAAAAACATTTTTATTTACAACTTTTTTATAAAAATAATTAATTTGATGTCAATTAATGTATAAATAAAATAATACAAGTTTTATACAAATATATAGGGAAAATATTTACAAAATATTTTTGAATTTTTGAATTGCAGACCCTATCTCCCCCTACTTTATTCCTGGTCAATCAGGTCAAGTCTTGACATTCTCTCGGGGTTCAGGTCAGTCTGCATTTATTGCATAAATACATCATTTATTTTTCTTTCCTTTTTCTTTTCTTCTTTATTCTTTTATTTATATACAAAAAGTGTTAAAAGTGCATATTTAACGAATGCATGCAAAATGGTAAATTCATGAAATTAGTGGATATTTACAGGTGTTTAACTATGGAAATGAAGCTAAAATAAAAGAATAAAGGTGATGAATCGTATATTCATCATTCCCTTATACTTTACCTTTGCTAGTCCCTTAGCACACACTTATTTGGAAAATAAGTGAAAACAAAAATAAAGGAAAAAAGGAAAGAAGTTAGAACAATGTTGACTTCTAAACTTATCTTTCATAAAAATGTAGTATGGAGCTCTGTCAGACATTTGGATTGTTAGCGTGTTAGAACCTTAATGGGAAATGGATTTAAAACCTAACAGCCTCTAAGTTCCACAAGACTCCTATTCAGGTCTCCTCAACAGTCAGATCAGAACAAGTCTACAACACAAATTCTTATGACTATGAATTCTTACTTGTACGGTGTAAGTGAATATAGCTCCTCATCTTGAAAGTAGCAAAGACACAGCCTCTCTTAACAAGGTAACTCTAATCCCTCGGTCCAGCAACTCTTTCCTCGAGGAGCGGGGATATTCCCTTCTAAGTTCAAGTACAATCAGCTCAAGAAGAGGGGATGGAGAAGAGAATGGATGGTAACCAGTGTAGTTACCTATCCTTGGATGCATGACTAGTGTAGCCATATCACCCGTTGTAAGCTAACAAACATTTGACTTTGAAGCTCTTATTCTTTTTTTTCACTTGTATATACACTCCGGCAGGCATTTTACTTTTCTATCAGACATGTCCACTTTTAGAGATTTTGCATTTTTTTTCTTTTTTTGACAATATATACAAGGTGCAGCATGTACATAAGGAGTTTTTTCATCTTAAGCCAGTAAACTATCCCTCTTTTGAAGCATTATTGCAACCCCACAACATCCTGTCTTTAGATCTCAACATCACCAAATCAGGTTGAGACGCACTTCCCTCCCTATAGGAGGACGAGAGGTTCCGCCTAGATGTACTATCCCCGTATGCTACCCCAAGCCAAAAGATCCTGCCCCCTCACTACCTCCTCCATCAAGAGCTAAGTGTAGAGTGCTTTGTCCAAGATAAGCCACAGTCTGAAAGAATCATGCATGTGTTGTTAAATATTCTACTTAGACTTATCAAGATGACATATGAACATAGTCTTATGGACTCAAAGCATTAAGTCACTAGGACCTGAAAAGTCTTAACTCCAATTCTTATAAGGTTCCTCTGAAATTAGGTGGATTAAGATCCAACTAAGCTCCATCCTTCAAATTTATTCCAAACTTAGTTTAAATGTTAAAATTATCCTGAAAATTGCTCATGCAAATGCAAGAAAATGTGTACATGCAAGGAAAAGAAAGTAAAATCTTTTTATGAAACAATTTTCTAACTTTGAACTTTTTATGGATTTTTAAAAAATGATGCACATGAAAAAAAATTTATACATTTTTTAAAAACAAAAGATTAGTAATATATACAAGTACATACAATTTTTTAATAAGGGTTAGTGGTGAGATACACATATTTACACAGGGGTGAGTTAGTTATTTACAAGAATAAAATGAAAGGATTTACAACTTGAGTAATAGGTATATACATACAGTTGAAGTTTTTTGTGTGATGCATATATTCCTCAAATTTATTTGAAAATAATTTTACAAATAGTTTTGAAAACAATAGTCCAAAATAATTTTTCATACAATTTTACAAACATTTACACACATTTGAAAACTATTTTACAAATATTTTTCAAACAATATATATATATATATATTTCAAAATAATTTTTCACCCATTTTCAAAATATTTACAAATAGTTTTTACAAAATAATTTCATTTCACAAAAAGAAAAAATTTTACAAGCCACAATATTTTTACAAAGGTTGAAAATATTTTTCAAACATTTTTCAAATAGTTTTCAAAAGGTTTTTCAAATAGATTTTCAAACTACTTCAAAATATTTTTCAAAATATTTTAACCTAATTTATTAATCAGCATATACAAAAAGAATTTTGAGGAAATATCTGCATCTTTTATTAGTTAGTTTAGTTTTTTTACAAGTATTTATACAGTATTTTATACGTATTTTAACCATATTAAAGATATGCAAGTACGAGTTATGGCTAAAGTATATATACAATATATATGAGACATGTACTCTTTGGGTTCATTGTCATCAATCCTTAAGGATTTTAACTTTAGGGATCCAAGGAGAATTAATTTTTAAAAAAAAATTGTCTTGATCTTTCCTCTCCCTTCTCCACCCCAGCCTCATCCTCCTCCCATCCTCGTCCTCCTCCTCCCCCTTCACCTCCGGCTCCCCCCTCCTCCAGCAACACCTCCTCTTCCTCCGCCTCCCGCTCCTCCACCACCCCATGCTCCTCCTCCCTAGCCTCCTCCTCCCCCTCCCCCTCCTCTACCCCAGCCTCCTTTTCAACTCCCCTTCCCCCTCCTCCTCCATCCAAAATCCTCATTCTCCGCTCCTTGATGGGTATCTGCTGCATAAGGCCCCCCACAGAGTCCTCTGAGGCCAAGAAGCGCAAGCATAAGAAGAATCCCAAGCATCCCAATACGTACATCATGGACCGCGCCAATGACGCCCCATGGTCATCCTCAAGGACCCAACTGGGCGTGGAATCGCTAACCGATGCGAGCTCAGGAGGGAGATCCAGAGAGGGGAGTTTGGGATCAAGTACCTCTATACTGACAGGGAGATCAGAGATGCCTTCATGTGCAAGTCTATATCCAAGAAGAAGCTCAGGATGACCATGGATATCGATGATGTCAGGAGGGAGGTGAAGATCATGAGGCATTTGCCTCAACATCCAATGTGATCAGCTTGAAGGATACTTACAAGGACGATGATGCAATGCACCTCATGATGGAGCTTTGCAAGGGAGGGGAGTTGTTCGATCAGATTGTCACGAAGGGGCACTACACCGAGTGTGCGGCTGTCATGATCGTTGTTCTCTATTTTTAAAAAAGATTCTGATTGATGGATAGTTTTTTTGATCGATCAGGAGTAGGATGGGTTGGAGGAGGAGGTGGGGGTTTTTTCTTCTAGATATGCCTCTCTTAAATGATTTGTTTAAAGCATAGTTAAGTTCATCTTATTGACAACCAAAGTAACAGAGGAGCACAAGTGAAAGAATGCTAAGAAGTCGGAGGCACAACTGATATTCCCAAAAAATGAGGGATATAACTGATATTGCAATATCTCATAGGGACACAACTGATAAAAACCCTTCATTTATATGGTTAATCATACTATATTATGTACAATGAATATTTATTTTTACATACTTTACGTGCTTGGATCATCTTCGAAATAACGTATTCCCTTTTAATAGATGTAGTATTCTCATGGGTATCTATTATCCATAAAAGTGAATGGGGTTTCGATTTCGATTTAAGCCCACTTGAGGTTAACTGATATTCCCAAAAAATGAGGGATAAAACTGATATTGCAATATCTCATCGGTTTCGATATAAGCCCACCTGAGGTTAATAATAAAAATTATATTATATTATATTATATTATTAAAAATTATAAATAATTTAATAAATAATTTAATTATGAATTTTAATATATAAATAATAATATTTAATTAGTTAAATGAATACATAAATAAATTACATAGGTAAATTACACATATATATTTAATTAAGTATAAATGATTTCAATTTTTAATAAATTTTATCTTTATTTTATATCAATAATATAATATTAATAAAAAATTAATAAAGTACAAAAACTACAAGAAATAATAAAAATTAAATAGAATAAAATTAAGATTCAGTGTACTGGTATACCAATAGGGTCCCAAAATCTATTTTTTGCCCATTTGTTTCGATTTTAGCGATTTCATTTGATAGATAATTTTATAAAACAGACTTTAAAAGTAAGTACACCCAATTCGGAGTTTATATGTCCGAGATATGAGGTTCGGAAGTTTGGTTTTACGGCTTTTTGGTTTTGAGATTTATTGGTATTTATTCGCAATTGTTTTTAAGTTTTATTTTTTATTTTTTTATTTTTACAAACAATTTAGAAGAAGAATTAAGTTAAATGAGATTAAGAATAATTTTATAGAAAATAAGGAGGTTTTATTTACATATAGTACATATATACAAGGAGGTCCAAACGTTAAAACTCGTATGTTTTATACTACGATTATTTAGTATTTTTAATAGATAGTATTAGTTATAAAATGAAGTTTAAAAGTGGGGTTTGGTCAATTTGGAGTTTTCTATAAATATTTATGAACTGTAGAAGCTATCTTGTATGACTTTTTCAGTTCAATATAATTATTTATTTTTACATTAAATAATTTTTCTGATATTTTTAGAATTTAATATATATATATATTATGTACAACTTTGATGAAGGGAATATTTTTGCTTGGAATTGTCTGAATGATAAATAAAATAGGTGAAAATATATATAAGGTGAAAAATTATGTAAATGTACATTAATGCTCTTTATTTTCTGATATTTTTATAAGTTAGGATCTTTATCTCCTCCTACTTATTTATTTTGTTGATTATGTCAATATTGACCTGGTCTCAGGGTTAGGATCAATCTATACATATTTACATATATGCATCCTTCTTTTCTTTTCTTTTCTTTTTCTCTTTAATGTTTTATTTTAGATAAAATAAGTGTTAAATATGTAATATTAACAAATGAGATTATAATGTTAATTAATGAGAATCGGTTGATATTTACATGCATTTTACCAAGAATTTTAGACAAAATTAAAGAATGAAGGAGATATTCATCAGTTGTCTCAATATCAGTTGGAACTGTTGACAACCATCTAAAATGTTGAAGTTCAAATTATCAAGTAATAACTAATCTTCATCGTATATAACCAACTTCACATGTTGCGAGCTTTAGATATAAGGTTGTGTCTGAGGTGTTACATTTGTCCTCAACACCTACTTGAATTTAAGCCCGAGACATTACAAAATCAAATGTAGAGGACACATATGGACTAAGGTGTTGACTGGGGTATAGATGCAGCTTGTGAAGGTGCCTATATACATGCCCTGCCTCATTATTATATCACAAACTAACATCTACTTTCTAAAAAGAAAGAGAGAAAGAAAGATGTGTGCGATGTGGACGTTACACTCAAACTCCAGCTAGATCATAGCTGTGTGCCATATTTCCATCTGAACTTTGTTTGTTAGTAATAATAATAATACCAAACATCTGCTTTGTTTGCTGTTTCCCTCTCTCTCCCTTCGGTGATTTATCTAAAGTATGAATTGGTTTTTTGGTAGGTGTTAAAGATATATTATATCCAAGTAAAAAGACTAATATGAGGCGATTGATCATCACAGTTGGGCCTATAAATAAGGGATCATTCTTTCAGGAAGCTCTGCACCATCTTCTCTTACAATGGCTCTGTCAAAGGCTTCCATTGCCATCCTCCTCTTCTTAGTCTTCCATCTTCATCACCTAAAAATGGTATATTATTAAGCAGCTAAGTATATATATATATATATATATATATATATATATATATATATGTATATATATATGTATGTATATATCACATATTTTGTATATAATCTGAACATGTACCACATTATGACCTGCAATCTCTTGCACCATCAGCAGGTTGTTGTTGGAGAAGATGGTGGCATGGGTACCCTCTCACCAAGCATAGGTCTGTATTTATTTAAACATAGTTATATTTGTCCATTTCTACGTATCGCATATTCTTTTCCTTCATTTTTTAATCCATTATTTAGATAGTTCCTCCTCTTGAGACTCTGTGCTTCCTTTGGGGATGGTTTTGGATTTACGTAATATTCACGTTAAAATCTTCTGCTTTAGGATAATATCCGTGACTATTTATTTAATTAATATTAAAATCATAAATATTTAAAAATCCTTAAAAGTGCGCTTTCAAACCATTTAAGCTTAAATATTTTCCGTTAATCCTTGATTTTAATATGAGTTAAATGTATGTGCTATCTGGGAGTATATAAGAGCATGTTCGCACATCTCTTTCCTTGTGTTTTTGAAGTTAAATCAATCGGGAATTTATTAGAACAATAAGTAGAATATATATTTCAAATTTCGTGGAAAACACACATTTCTAACATGTCTATCTGAAACAGTTCAATTTCGACAATTATGTGACCGTTAAAATTTGTCTATTTTGATGGAGTGGATAGAAGCTCGGGATCAGGTTGACTTTTGAATGATAACGTGGTTGTATAGTTTGATGATCTAAATTTCCCCTGATTTTATTTTTAAAAAAATTAAAAAAAATATAGAAAAATAAAGGTGGGATAATGAAAGTTGTATACTCCTAGAGAACATATTCTTTTTACTTTTAATATATATATAGAGAGAGGGTCGTTACAGCCTCATTTTTCGGCAAATTTTTTTGTGTTTTTTTGAAAAATATCACTATATCCCTATAATATGCCGTTCCAATTTCATCAGAACAAAGAGACTCATATGTCCTATATCTAGAACGGGCATATTACAACAAGGGATACTTACCCCACGAACCCTATAAACTTTATAAATTAGCTTCTCAACCTTTGAAACAACATAATTCTCCCCTTGACCCCGTAAACTTGCTAATCTTACCCTATGAACTCTGTGGTTAATTTGAACCCCGTGGGGGTCTTGGTGTAATTCACAGGGTTGACGAGGTAGTTACATTGTGCAAAAGGTCATAGAGGTAATTTACAAAGTTTATAGGATTCGTGGGATAAATATCCCTTACAACAATTATAAGATCGTTAAAATTACATGTTCTAGACGGAGGGTATAAGAGTCTCTATTTCTGACGAAATTGGAATGACATATTAGATGGATATCATAATGAATATACATGGCAGTATTTTTTAAAAATGACATAATATATGGATATAGTATTGAAAACACACGAAATCATTTAAAAATAAAAAATGAAAAAATAAGATAGAAGAGCCAAGTTGAGAGGCAGCCCGTTTTTGGCCGTGAGTGTGTAATTACACAAATAGGTGAACATTTTAGAGGGAAATGCTTTCGAATCAGCGGGTTAACGAATCTAGCATAATTTTTCTTTCTGATCCTTAATAATGGAAATTTTTTTGGCTTCTCAAAGACTGCGGAAAAGAATGTGCTAGGAGGTGCAGCATGTCGTCGAGGCCGAATCTGTGCCAGAGAGCGTGCGGAACGTGCTGCGTCCGGTGCCAGTGCGTGCCGCCGGGGACATACGGCAACACGGAGGCATGTCCATGCTATGCTAGTATGACCACGCACGGTGGCCGGCTCAAGTGCCCATGATCACGGGCTCGGATCTCCTGCTGTGGGCGATGTCACGACGGTCTCCATGTAGCATCTAAGCCATTCGATTCAAATCCAACGACCATTTACGTAGATTGCAACTAAAGGATGCAGATGTTGCAACCTTCGTATAACTTACCCCCACGACAGGCTATTTGTATCTAGGTAAATAAATATGTGTATTTTGGGTTTATTCATGTGGAGTTTATGTAATTTATTTTCATAGAATATTTGTGGAGATGTTGCCAATAAATCGTTGTGTAAATTAATTTTAATATAGCATAATAAAATAAATTGCGAAATGAGGCAAAAAGTAAGTGTTTTTTTAACTTAACCTAAAACGGAAAATGAAAAAGAGAAAGCAGTGACGATAACAACAAAGGAGCAAAAACGCCATGACGAAGGGGTTTTTTAGACGGAGGATTAATTTATCCTTTATAAGGTTTCTATCGAGCTTTAAAAACTGGACCGAAGTTGAACTAGTAATTACACTACAACAAATATGAGCAAAGGGGACATTCCAACATCATGGACGTCGACCTTGATTTTTTATCAGTCGACATTAGCACATAATGTCGAGTAACTGTTACTGCTATCGACATTTTATTTGTATTGTCGAGTATACGAAATCATTATCAACAATTTAGTATTTAACGTCGTATACTTTAGTCATGTTACGTTGAGGGCGGTGGAATATATTTTAAACCAATAAAAATGCCCGTCCTTGCCTCTTCCCATCCCCTCCCATATCTTGTATGTGTTTAGTTCGTGAGTTATCCAGGGGTGGATAATCCGGTTTTGTGTTTGTGTGTTTGGTTGGTGGGTTAAAGGTTGGGAGGGTTTGTGTGATGTGATTGTATTGGAAATTGAAAAAGTTGGTAGTTATTATGGTATGATTGTATTGAAATTTGAAAAAGTGGGTGGTTGTTGTGATGTGATTGTATTGAAGTTTTGAATAGTGAGTAGAAGTTGAGTATTTTATGATTTTAAGATGATATGATGGTATAATATATATTTTTTTGGTTGGAAAGAGAGTGGGCCCCACTAGTGGGTTGGGAATATGGATTTTGGGGGATAACCCACCCAAAGTGGGGGGTAACCCCCCAACCAAACGCACCCGTAGGGTTTCTCCTACGGATGAGCATGTCATTCCGCCACTCTCGACCGTCTCCCTCAAGAGAAACCATAACCTAGATCTCAATCTCTACCTCTCTCTATGCCCAGATGATACCGCCACCGCTGCCGCCCAGACAACTTCGTTTTCCGCCTTTCCGAAGCTGCAACCACGCCGCCATCGCCTCACGCACCTTGGCAAGATCAAGCACCTGCCGCGTTCTGAGATTCATCGAGGACGTACGCTATAACTTCGATCGCTTCTCTAACAAAAGCCTCCTCGTCTGATCTGATTTTCTCTTTTCCGGTCTGATTCGCCCAAAGCATTGGTCATTTTTTTGCATATTCCTTCTTATCATTAGCTTATGGATGGAGTGTCGTTTTCTATCATCTATATAGTACCTTTTTTTTTGAAAAACTAACTAATATATTCTTAGCCCCTCTAGATTTATTTAATTCTGCTTAGCTTCTTCTGCCATCACATTGATCATGCTGTCAGAGAAGGAACGTGTCCACCGTGACACCGCCTACAACCAGGGTTGCAATTGGAGCTACGTGGACTCAAGTGTTCTAACTCTGTACATCGATAAGAAGAAGTTGCCTTGTAAATACTTAGCTCATCATTCATTTACTCAACATACTAATGATTCTTCGCAATGAATTTCAGGGTGCTTTTAATGGGAAGTACGGAACAAACTTGGACAATGGAGTGGTAGTTGTGGGATATGACGTCGGAATAGACTACTGGACTGTGAAGAACAATTGAGGTTTTGATTGGGGAGTATGAAATCACCCACGAGCAAATGCAACATCGCGATGGAGGCTTCTTATCCTATTAAGTATGGCTGAAAACATCACCCTTCTGATGACGAACGCTGCAAGAACAAAGTCAGGAGTCATTGAGGCAAAGATCAGATATCTGAACAATGCATCGGTTCAATTACATATGTTGTAATAGATTGCAATTTTGTCGAGAGATTGGAGGGTACAACAATGGTATGCTTTTGAAGGGGATGGAGCTGAGGTCGAAGAACTTCAACAGATTGTTTTAGATCAATTTTAAGACATGAAGATAGGTTGTAGCTCGTTTATTTATATATGGTAAACCACGTTTGTAATGCTTATAATCAATGTTTAGCATTGTAATAAAAAGAAGCTTTCTGGATATATGAATGTTGTATCTCAGTATGCGTTCCAAAAAATGGCATCTTTTTAAAGTGCGACTTACCATGCATATGCCAGCTTATATTAAAAAAAGGGATATTTACACCCATAACCTTGAGTAATTGTGTAATTACCCCAGGAACCCTCGATAATCACTAAATACACCCAAGACCCTATATAATAATTCCGTTTTACACCTATAACCCTCCGTTAGTTTATGTCATTAACTCAACCAGATGGATGAGTTAATCTAACCCATTCTTGATCTAACGGTCTAGATTAATTTAAAAAAAGGAGGACGTGGCTTTGGAGCTTACACAGGCGGCTGATGCACGGAGAGCTGGTGCGGGAGGGGAAGAGGCGGGGGGCGGCGCGGGAGGAGAGGAGGCGAGAGGCGGCGCGGGAGGGGATGAGGCGGGGGGCGGCACAGGCGGGTGATGCACAGGAGGTGGCTTTGGAGGAGGGCGGCGCGGGAGGGGGTGGCTTTGGAGGAGGTGGGCGCGGGAGGGGAGGAGGCGGGGGGCGGCGCGGGGGGGGGGGGGGGGGGGGGTGGTGGTGGGGGGCGCAGGGACGAAGGGCGGGGCCGGGGGGGTGAGGGGGGAGTCGGAGGGCTGCACGGGAGGGGAGGGGGCGGGGGGCGGCACAGGGCGGGGTGATGCACAGGAGGTGGCTTTGTAGGAGGGCGGCGCGGGACGGGGCGAGGGGCGACGCGGGAGAGCGGGTGGGGGGAGGCGGCGCGGGAGGGACCCCAGGTGCGCAGCACCTGGAGCTTGCCCGGGTGGGTGACGGCTGGGGCCTAGGCGCGGGAGGGACGGCGCCAACCTGGGAGGTTGGGGAGGTCTTGGGGGTTGGGGTAGCGGCGCCGACCTGGGCGGAGGCGCGCAGGGTGGGAAGGGGTGCTCTAATAGCGGAGCACCCGTACATGGAAGGGGGGCGGAGGCGACCAGACGCGAGGGAGGGGGGCGGCGGGATCAAATCTGGAATAGCGGAGCACCCGTACATGGAAATATCTGGAGAATCGAGCTGCAGTTCGATCAACGAGCAGCTCTACCCGCGTCATCGAACCGCTCATCTGAAGCTATTGCAATATATGGACACATGAACGTTCGAGTAGCAGAGCAGAACACCATCGAGGATTGAAGTATCATTAGAGGTCGGTTTGATCCGCGTCGGAGTGCTCTCCTCGTTCGAGTAGCAGAGCAGAACATCATGTAGAGGCCGGTTTTCCGAACGAGCTGGACGCGGAGCTTCCTGGAAGCTTCCGAACGAGCCGGACACGAGAGGGGGCGGCGGGAGCTTCCAAGCGAGCGTGGGGAGGGTGGGTGTGCTGGAGCTTCCGGACACAGGAGGAGCGTTCCGGCGAGCGAGAGCTCGCGGGGAGGACTCGTCCTGTGCATACTACAAGGAGATGGCATGATTTGTAAATATGATTGAGTATTAGGGACAATTTCGTCATTTTTTAACAGAAACCGTCAAATGTAACGATCATGTCAAACAGAACATAACACAGGGTCATGTCATGTAAGAGTTAAAGATTATTCCGGGTTATTCATATAATTCGTGATTATCGAGGGTTTATGGGGTAATTATGAAATTACTCAGGGTTATGGGTGTAAATATCCCTTAAAAAAAGGCAAAGGTAAAGTTGAAGGGAATTTTGCACATGATGCATGGGGTATTGGATGAACTGGACAATGGGGGAATAGGATGAAGGTAATGAATGCATTTTATACAAAGGTGGATATTGCAATTTATAAAGAATCAAGGGTGACGTTCAAACGTCCTCCTAGGATAATCAACGGCGACGTTAGAACGTCGGCCCCAACTCTCTAACGGCGTGATAAGCTTACCGTCTGTAGTTCTAAGACAACGTTTAAACGTCGGCTTTGAAACTTGGACAAGGACGATGTTTGTTTTTTATGTCGTGTTATCCAAGGACAACGAGGCTGTGGTGACATATCTGGATCGACGTTAATTAACGTCGTTGTATCCATGGGTGACGTTAAAATGACCAAGCCCGACGTTTAACAAATGTCGCCAAAAGCGCGGATTCTGCTAGTAAATCTTTAATGTGGTCTGACCGGGTCAGATCGTTGGTTCGAATCGGTCCGACCAGTGATAATGTCAACATGACACTAGAGCGCATTCTTCTTTTAGCTCACACCGGGGGTAAGTAAGCTGTTATTGACAGACGGGTAGCCGCTCATTCCTAGTAACTTGAAAAAAACGGATCAAACCAATTTTATTGGTCTAGCGGGTCGAATCGGTTTTCTGAACCGAGGAAATCAGATATAATATACATAGTATTTTTATCAGTTGTGCCCTCTAAGATATTACAATATCAATTATACTCACTTTTTTTATTATAAGTTCAGCCCTAACTTCTTCCACAATGATCACTTGTGCCTTTCGAGTTAGTTGTTGTCCATCTTCATCCCAAACAAGGCATCCACTTTGGAGACACAAGGGTAATTAGATAAAATAGCAAGGGTTGAAATGTCTTCCTCCTCCAATCCATCCTCCACCTCCCCTTTCGGTCCCTCCTCCTCCGACCACTCTCCCCTTCCCGCCCCTCCTCCTCTGACCACCCTTCCCTTCTAGCCCCTCCTCCTCTGCCCCAATCTCCTTGTCTGACTACCCTCCCCTTTCAGCTCATCTTCTATCGCCGTCGTCTCTCCTCCCCCGTCCCATCGTCCACCACCCATTCCAGCTAGGGATGAAAACGATCGGATACAGATATGAATATAGGTATAATCATATCCTTATCCATTTAAAATACGAATATGAATGTGGATACAAATATTGACGGATGTAAAAAATGTGTTACCATATCCTTAAAAACGAATAAGAATGTAAAACGAATACGAATTGGATACGAATAATAACAGAAATTTTTAATAAATTAACTAAAATATACATCTTTAGGATGATTTACACATAAAATAGATATAACGGATATAGTAATTTCATGACAATTATATCAACAATGGTGAATGCAATCATAAAATGTTGTTATGCACACTTATAAATAATTCTGTTACAATATCTATGTATAAAAACGAATATACGAATACGAATACGAATATTGGCGAATGTCAGAGTGATCCGACCGGTCTGATTTTTCAAACCATGATTTCTATAGCGGGAGTTGGTGCATGCTAAAACAAGTTTTCACAGGCGCTGGTAGCAAGAGAGAGAGAAGAAGAAGAAGGCGGTCTTTGAAGTTATCTTCCGCATTTCTCCCTATAGTTTAGGGGCATGATTATCATATTGGTGAAACTTCTGCTCTCTAATTGTGTAATTGTTTGGTGATACAAAGTTGGGCTATCTCGAATCCATCCCATGTAGTGAGCAAAAACACATGCTCAAACTATTGCTCTCGTACAACGATCTATTCGTTTCAGTGTTTTTTTTCGTGGAGTGCCCTTTGAATTCAAATATTAGCCCACCCATGCAATCTCACAATGTCCTACGACAGCCACCGTATCTTCCTCGTTTCACAAAAATGTTGTGATCTGGAAGCATCTATGTCTCTCGTATCATGCCATTTTACACCTGTTCCGTAACTTGCCTCCATTGCAAAGCAGCGAGAGCACAAAATCGCTGCCTGCCCTCTCCTCTCCTTCATCCATCAATCATCAAGCACCTCCCCTAACCTCTACCCTCATGGCCACCCCGTGTACCCTGAAGCGCCAGCGTCTGGCTTCTCTGAAGCTCGAGATGAAAAGTTCGAGTGAGACATCGAAGCCCGCTTCTCCGATCGCGCCATCGCACGCCTCGAAAGAGCGCCCGGATATTGCTCCTTCCGCTCCTTCAAACCGACCGTCGGAGCATCCGATTTGAGTAAGGCCGGATATTAATGGAAAAACACTGCTCGCCGTATATTAATGGGAAAACACTGATAGGGTCACTGCATTGGGTCTCCCTCTTCGTTACCGCTACTCCATCATCTTGGCAAGCATGGTCAAACAGTTTGCCAAAACTGCTTGACTATGAATGTTCCGATTTGTCGAAGGATTGTGAGGATGCTTCTACAGATCATCTTCTGGTGGATATTAATAACATTCCTAGGATGATTGAAGTGGTCATAGTTAATGGTGTATTTGAGGTGCCATTTCACCCGGAATCTTACAACCGTGGTGCCAAATTCTAGCACTATGACTCGCCTCTTGTGGAAAATATCACGCTAATCAAGTCCAATATATCTTATAAGCTTGAAGAGAAACTGAACAGCAAAACCTACGCGCGAAGATTGCAATGCCAAACCTATGGTGGAGTTAAACCCAAGTGTTGCATGGATTAAGGCCAATCTCGATATGATCCCCCTTCCCAAATCATTGTGACCCCGCTATTCTTCGTCCCTCAGTCATCACAACTGATCTTGATCGATCCAAGCTCGAGCAAGCGGTGGCCTGGATGCAGAGTATGGATCGGAAAATTGAGCATTCTCTGCTAAAGCATATAAATGAGACTGCCTACCTCTATCGTCCCTTCGACTGTCGCTGGGCCTGAGCCTCTGAACTTGGTGGTCGATCTGGGTAAGATAGTTTTTGTCGAGCCATGCTCCACTATGAATTCAAAGGACCCCAAAGGCAAAGGTATGGAATCTATTTCTCTGACGTTTCCCATGAACTGAACTTTTCTACCGCCAAACTCATTGCTACGTACTGGAAAAATTGTTGGATCGTTATGGGATGATTTTACTTGGAACTGAACTTGATCTGCAAGTCGTGGGGCATTCTTAATGGCTAGGAAAACATTCAAGCTATTTGTTAGTTAATCGTGAAGACTTTGAGTAATTCACGATATTGGACTTTCCATTATCCCACTCCAGAACCGCAATCCGATTCGTAAATGCTTACAATCCCTCGACGGATGACCAAAAATCATCCTTTCTTATGCAGTTACTTACACAGGATCAAGCTCACTTCTTCGCCCACTTTGAATGATGGAGATTTTAATCTCATAAGATACCGTGGCGATCACTTATCAAGGGCTCCCTCAAAAAGTTTGATAGAAAGTTCAACCGATGGATAAATCTAAATGGGGATGGATTTCAGATATTTAAACAACGGTTTCATGGCCCTCATATTCAAGAAAGTTGAACCGGTAGATATTGAGAATTACCGCCCGATCAGTTTAATAAATCTCCCGATTAGAATCCTCTCCAAGTTGAAAACTTGCATTGCGTCAATGATGCTCTGCAGTCTAAAACACTTATCGATGTTACTGAGATAAAGAAACCATGAGTTTATCAATTCACAAGGGCAACGGTCTTCAACTAAGGCCTGATTCCGATCAATCCACATCCGCTTGATCATCGCTCTCTTATTTGGAAGTCACGTTGTAGGCAAATCGCAAAACCGCAACCTTTCACCTACAAGTCTATTCACTCTAGTGAACTATCCTCGCCTCAGCGTGATTCATTAAATAGTGCTCCTTCCGTTAGATTATCCTTCCTCGCATGCAATCTAGAGGAGAACAAAGAATGAGAAATGATGTATCTTGAAAGTCCTAAAGAGTTAGTCACTCAAAAATTGGTTCAAAAATCATGAGGATTTAATTTCTTTCCAACATAAACCCCACTCCTTCCGCCTCCGTTGTCATTCATATAGTAGATAATATAATATGTGGATATATATACATAAGAAGAGGTGGATAGGGACGTGCAGATATCCCTGCATGGATATCCAAGTCCAGCTAAGACCATAGCTGTAAACCAAATGGTTGCACATCCTTCCATTGCCACACGCGCATTCTTTAAACTTTAGTCCAAAAATTGAAAATAATCTGTGGATATCCGAGCACGCGTGTCCCCTTGAAGCTCTCGTAGCTTTATATGGACTTGTCCTCTTTCAGGTGTTGCATGGACGCAGCAGCCACATCCATCCTTATTTATTGACTACCTACATTTAATTCCCGTCTATGATATTCTCCATCTTCCAATATAAATACAAGAGCTCTCCTCTTCTTACGATAACCCCATTCCATCGAAACCATACAATGGGTATCTCAAAGGCATCCGCTGCAATCTTTCTTCTCCTCGCTACTCATCTTCTTGCTGATAGCCTAATGGAAGGAGTATGAGAATTCTACGGTTTAATATACGTGAAAACAGTATCTTTTTTTCATATTGCATGCCTCTTTCAGAAGAAATATCTTTAGTATGGATTTCTAAACTTTGTGCTCATATGATAATCGGCAGGTGAACAGAGGAGAAAGCACGTCTTCTCTCTCGGCAAACATAGGTTTCAAGAATGATCAAAAACTAACTACTAATTAGGGTGAAGAGCAGTTAAACTTACTTGGCATGTTTCCTTGTGAGCTCTACAGACTGTGGGAGCGAATGCGTGCGGAGGTGTAGGCTTTCCTCAAGGCAGAACCTGTGCCACAGGGCGTGTGGCACCTGTTGCGCCCGCTGCCAGTGCGTGCCGCCAGGGACCTCCGGTAACAGGGAGGTGTGCCCGTGTTATGCCGAGATGACCATCCACGGCGGCCGGCTTAAGTGCCCGTGAATCAAGAACCGGTTTCCTCCTGTAATCTAACAATGCCCACATGAAATGATAATATGACATCTGAGGCTGTGAAAGTACATGTTTCTCTCTTTGATGTAGGTGTCAAATAATGCTGCAGCTGTGTATAAATACGTGAACGTATGAATTATCCAGTGAAAATACCTGAACTGTTTGGTGTAGTTCTAAATAGATATCAAGGGTTTGTTTCATGCAGTCAAACTAGAACAGAGAAGAAATCATGATACAATCAGAGGTGTAATTCACATCCATTAAATAAAACAGGAGAAAGAACCTTCTGGCTATATCAACAATACATCCTCCTATCAAAAATACAACATGTAGAACTTGCCTGAATGAAGATTCCCCAATGAGAGTGAAGAACATCGACTTGAGTAACATTGCGCTGTTCTTCCTGATCGTGATATGTGGATCTCATGGGGCTGCGCTATAAACTGCCGATTCAAGATAAAAAAAATTGTAGGACGTTGCTCCTCCTTCCTGAAAACTGAAGCAAAGAACGTCGTCATGAAGCCTTCTTTGGACATAAAACAGCTCTTCTAGCATCCAAGGCTTTGCATTATGCTCCTGAGTCGGTCAACAACCTCCTGAGGCTCTGCATATGAGCCGGAGAGATTTATGGCGTGATATTTTAGTCCTTTCCACGCCGATATCAACCGAAAATGAGGGCGCCTGTAATAGCCACTGATGATTTCGAGCACCACTGTGTCCCTCCTTGCAGAAACCAAGTGCGTCAGCCCAGCACCATGAGCGCCTATCACCACTGAGGCCTCCTGGATAGCCTTAAGCTGGTCTTTCAAGGACATGTGAGCAAACAAACCATTAACGAGATTTATTTTACAACCTGTGTAGCCAGCAGCCCAACTTTTGAGTTCATCGAAGACTTCCTGTTCATTGCTCAGCCTAGACTGCACTTTTCCGTCATGACGAGGGTGGGCCAGATAGTCTTCACAACGTACGAAGAGAACGTTGTGCCCAGACACCAGCTTGGGGACATCTTTGTCGTCCACTGGGAGATCAAAGGCTGCTCTGAGCATCTCCCCAAATTCATATAAGCGAGCGGTTTTACGATCGTTGGGATTATCACGAAGTTCGTGAGCTGTTGTACCATCGCAATTGAAACTTTCTGAAAGCCCTTTGAACATTGCTGTTTCATATCCAAGAGGTGAAAGAATAACATGACGGAAACAAACAGGACCTGTGAAGGTTTTCGCATATGTGACACTAGAGAACATTGCTTCCCAGATTTGTTCCAGTGGAGCCTGGAAAATTGATCGGAACACCTCAAATCAAGATCCATATCGGCTAGAAAAAAGACAGTTTAAAACAAGATCCATATTTGCTACGAAAATGACAGTTGTGCATTGCGAAAATGCTTCAAATCAAGATCCAAATTTGCTAGGAAAATGACAGTTGTGTATTACGAAAATGATCAGAAGAAAAAACGTTCAACTCTCACCTTGGGAAACTATCCCCATAAAATCTTAGATGAAATTCCTAACATTTGAAGAAAAGCATTATAATATCTATGTGCACACTGCAGTCTGACTGGCAATGTTAACTGCAATCATAATACAATTGCAGTTCTGAATCACATCGTAAAGAACTAACTACATGAATTATTTGTATCAAATCAACTTGTAGAAAAGAGGGAGAAGGATCGTAGTGTTTATGTATGGGCACTCAGGGCATTACTGTGAAATAGACAGAAGTAGGAAATCACGACTGCGTATTGATTTCTGCATGTAATGGAGTTGATTTGGACACTATGTTTTGGAATTCAAATAATGAGAAAGAACATATTGGTCCCGTTACAGCCTAATGTTAACTCGGTGTTAAGTATATAAAATGAATTAAGTAGCATGAAAGGGTGATTTTCGACCACATGCATTATATTTGAAGAATAACATAATTTAAAAATTCACCGAAATCTCGATTACATCGAGTGGTTGACATCGATAGCCCCCCCCCCACCCCCCCCCCACCCTGCTTTCCTTTTTCAGGATATCATCCAAATAAAATTTCCAGATTTCTTCCGCTATCAAGAAATTTCTTCCCACATCTCCATATCATTGTTTTTAAGGTGGTTATTTTTATGAATTCTTTTGTTAGTCCTCTCGCTCATATACGAAGCTAGAGAACTAAGTAAACTAAGGAGACCATAAGCATGAAAACTAAATTACAACCGCATGACAAGAAATAGTAATTATTAATGCATGGACACTTTATGACAACACCTACTGTAGAGGCTTATATATGTTGCGATGTACTGTTTCGTATTTTCTATTTATATATTGTATGTCTATGTAATTTACCCAAGGGTTTTCTCTCTATATAAGAGACCCGAGGGCTCTATGGAATAATACATCAGAGTATTGCTTACTCTAACATGGAATCAGAGCCCTAACCCTAACCTAGGGTTTCCTCCACCCGCCTTCCCCCCCCTCCCGCCGTCGGCCTCTCCAGGCCCTCCCGCCGCCGCCAACAGGCCCCTCGCCGACCCCCAGGCCCCTCCGCCCCTCCGTCAGAACCCCAGGCCTCTCCGCCGGACCCCCAGGTCCCTTCGTCGGACCCCCAGGCCTCTCCGGTCCCGTCGCCAGGCCTTCCAGGCCCCAGCCCCGCCGCCTGCGAGGCCCCAGCCCCGCCGCCGAGGCTTCACCAGCCCCGCCAGGCCCCTTCCGGCCCCAGCTCAGCCGCCTCTTCTCCGCCGAGGCTTCACCAGCCTCACCGCCGTCCGCCTCGCTTCGGTCGGGCTCGGGTCGATGACGGCTTCAAGTGCATAACGTCTACATATGCACTTGAATCCTCAACGGTCTCGGTAGACACCAGTTTCTTTGTCTATCATCCCTAGTTCAGATTCTCCGGCAGTATGTCAGAACAAAAGGTCGATATGCCCGCCATAGGTGCCTTTAAAGGTTCGGCACCAATCGTCAAAATGGACGGGACGAACTACGAACTGTGGGCTATGCAGTTCCTCAGTCTTATGCAGTCATGCGGTAAGAAGCATATTCTTACCGAAGATGAACCGCGGAGAAGAAGGGAATATATGCCTCATGGGAGGCCGATGACGCGTATGTCAAAGTTTGGCTGTCAGGAACGCTCACTACGAAGATAGCGAATGATGTCCTCCATCAGCCCACCGCCAAAGCGATGTGGGATATTCTGGCCACGACATACTCTCAGGTGCAGAACGAGACAAAGATGCTGCAGCTGCAGCATGATATTTTCACCACGAAGCAAAATGGGAGGCCTCTTCATTCTCTGTACACCTCCCTTCGTGGAATGTTCGAGAAACTTTATAGTACCATCCCACTCACAGCCACGCCGGAACAGCAGAAGACGTTCCGCAACGCCACTATGGTTGGCGTATTACTTGCTGCTCTTGACCTGGAATATGAGGCAGCACGCTCTCAGATCCTTGCCGATGCCACCATTCCACCGATGGAAGAAGTCTACAGAAGGCTCAGTCGTATACCTGTTCCATCGAATACAGCGACTCCACCTCCCTCGGCAATGGCAGTCTCCAGAGGACGAGGCAGTTCGTCCTCATTTCGTGGCAGAGGAAGTGGTGGACGTGGCCGCGGAGGTCGCATACGCTCTACGTGCTCATTCTGTCGCCGTACTAGTCATTCGGAGGATACATGCTATTCCAAGCATGGCTTCCCTCCTTCTGCACGTGTCGCTGATCATGTTCAGGGTCCACCAGCATCTACTCCAGATCACAGGTTCGAGGACCTAGTGG
Organism: Ottelia alismoides; assembly: GCA_037367405.1. NCBI lineage: Eukaryota > Viridiplantae > Streptophyta > Magnoliopsida > Alismatales > Hydrocharitaceae > Ottelia > Ottelia alismoides. The sequence continues at coordinate 75,887 of JAZKJV010011384.1, read as the reverse complement.
CACGGCTTCGTGATATCATGCCACAGTCAGCATCAGAGGGTGTTGATGCTTCTGATGTTACGGCTTCGGCGTCAGCTAGTACATCTGCTTCAGTCAGTGCCTCAGGTAGTCCTTCAGTCTCATATCATAACCATGATCTTACAGGATGGATTGTTGATTCTGGAGCCACCCATCATCTCTGTCGTGAGAAAGATATTCTGCAGTCCTATAGAGCTGTTCAGCCTGGTCGCTCTGTACTTATTGCTGATGGCACTCATTCCCCTATCATCGGTCAGGGGGAGACGGCTTTGCTGCCTTCTATGCACTTACAGAATGTTCTTCATGCACCAGAATTCTCTATGAATCTTTTATCCATTAGTCAGATTACACGAGATTAGCACTGTCGTGCTATTTTTGACCCATCGTCTGTTATTTTTCAGGACATACTAACGGGCAGGGTGATTGGTTGTGGTTCTGAGCACAATGGCCTCTATCGTCTCGTACGGAACTCTTATGTTGGCGTCTCACTACATTCCCGGGGCTCCGTATCTCCGTATACCTGGCATCTTCGGTTTGGTCACCTGCCGCTACAGAAAATGCGTCACCTCCTGCCTCAGATCTCTCCGAGTTCGTCATTTCGTTGTGAAGCATGTCAGTTAGGGAAGCACCATCGGTCCAGCTTCCCCAGTCGTCAGAGTCGGAGCAATCGCTCCCCTTTTGAGTTATTTCACATATATATTTGGGGTCCCAGTCGTGTCCCAGATCATCAGGGGCACAGGTTCTATTTAGTCGTGGTTGATGATTTTTCTAGAGTGTCCTGGACTTTTCTTCTTAAAAATAAATCCGAAGCAAGAAGTGCTATTCAAAATCTTATCAATGAGGTTCAAAATGTTTTCTCATCTACTGTTAAGTATGTGCGTACTGACAATGCATTGGAATTATGCACTCTTTCCCTTGCTCGCTTTCTTTCTTCTAAAGGCATTATCCACCAAACCACATGTGCATACACGTCTCAACAGAATGGGGTTGCAGAACGGAAGCATCGACATTTCCTTGATATTGCTCGCACATTACTTATTCTAAGTTGTGCCCCATTATCCTTTTGGGGGGATGCTATACTTACAGCATGCTATCTGGTCAACCGCATGCCTACAACTGTTCTTGGGGAAAAGTCTCCTATCTCTGTTCTCTTTCCTGACAAAGATTTGTTTACACTTACACCTCGGGTCTTTGGCACGGTTGCGTTTGTCCACCGATTATCTCCAGGACTTGATAAGCTATCTCCTAGGGCTATCAAGTGTGTTTTTGTGGGCTACTCCAGGACATAGAAAGGATATCGTTGCTATGACCCAGTTCATGACAAGTACTATGTGAGCGCTGATGTTACATTTTTCGAACCGGTCATGTACTTCTCCCCTGCAGGTGACAGATTGGTCTCCTCCACATCCACATATTCTAATGTCTATGTGCCTCCACCTCCAAGCCTGGGTCAATCCTCTACTCCACCACCACCACCACCACCACCTCCATTTGTACCTTTTCCTAAGTTCTATACAAGGCGGACAGGCCCTGCTCAGGCTACATGTCAACCATCCAGCACGCCTCAGGTATGTTCTGATGTTATCACTAATGATGGGTTAGACAATGCACCAGTGCAGGAGCCTTACTACAGGAGGAGGATCAACCAGTCAACACAGTGATAGATGATCTGGATCGGCCCATTGCTCACAGGAAGCAGCGAAGACAATGTGCGTCATATCCTCTTGCCTCTCAAGTCTCATTTCATCGTCTCAATGGGGATTTTCAGAAATTTGCAGCTGTTGTCTCATCAGTTGAGATTCCACGGACCTATCAAGATGCCATGAAGATTGATTGCTGGCGTCTGGCCATGGAAGAGGAGATGTGTGCCTTGCAGTCTAGAGGGACTTGGTCTCTTGTCCCCATTCCTCCAGGTGCCTCCGTGGTGAGTTGCAAGTGGGTGTTTACGATGAAATATCATGCGGATGGACGTCTAGATAGATACAAGGCCAGACTTGTAGCACGCGGATTTACCCAGACGTATGGGGTAGATTATTTGGATACGTTTTCACCAGTGGCTAGACACTCCACTCTTCGCATCCTCCTATTTGTTGCTGTGCTACGTGACTGGACCATTTTTCAGCTTGACGTCAAGAATGCTTTCTTGTATGGTGACCTAAAGGAGGAAGTCTACATGCAGCAGCCACCAGGGTTTGCTGCTGAGGGGGAGACTCAGATGGTGTGCCGACTTCATAAGGCTATCTATGGCCTCAAACAGAGTCCCCGAGCATGGTTCCAGAAGCTTTCCCAGCTAATTGAACGACAGGGGTTCAAGAGATCAAATGCGGACCATTCACTGTTCATCCAGAAGACTTCTAGAGGTACAGTTGTTGTCATGATATATGTTGATGACATCTTGGTTACAGGAGATGATGCTCAGGGAATTGAGATAACCAAGTCCCTGTTGGGAAGCCAGTTCATTACGAAGGATCTGGGCACGATTCGATATTTTCTGGGGATAGAATTTGCAAGAAATGCACAAGGAATGGTGATGACTCAAAGAAAATATGTCACAGACTTGCTAGTTGAAACAGGAATGACTGGATGCAGACCTTCAAGTACACCTATGGACCCAAGCACGAAGCTGTACGACGATGATACCGAGGAGGTGGACAAAAGAAGGTACAGAGAGATGGTGGGTAAGCTCTTATACATTACTATAACTCGACCGGATATTGCCTTTGCAGTAAACCGGGTGAGTCAATTTATGGAGCAGCCGAGGCAAGTTCATATGGATGCCTTGTATATGATATTGAGATATCTGAAGTCTTCCCAGGCACAGGGTTGCTATTCAGGAAAGATACAGATCTGTCTATTTCAGCTTGTGCAGATGCAGATTATGCAGGATGTCCAAGGGATCGTAAATCTACTTCTGGATTTGCTATCTTCATAGGAAGCTCTTTAGTTTCTTGGAAAAGCAAGAAACAGACTGTTGTGGCGAGATCCAGTGCTGAATCCGAGTACAGAGCCATGGCACAAGCAAGCGCAGAAATGATGTGGGTTAGAGCAGTCTTAGAAGATTTGAATGTAGATGTCTCCTTGCCTATGAATCTCCAATGTGACAATCAGGCAGCATTTTTTATTGCAAATAATCCAGATTTTCATGAGAGAACAAAGCACATTGAGGTGGATTGTCATTATACTAGAGACATGATTCAGAAGGGCTTTATTTCCACTTCTCATGTCAGTTCAGAGGACCAGACTGCTGATATATTCACCAAGCCATTGCTCAGAGGACCTTTCCAGAGATGTTCTTCCAAGTTGAGCATGATAGATTTCTATGCTCCATCTTGAGGGGGAGTGTAGAGGCTTATATATGTTGCGATGTACTGTTTCGTATTTTCTATTTATATAGTGTATGTCTATGTAATTTACCCAAGGGTTTTCTCTCTATATAAGAGACCCGAGGGCTCTATGGAATAATACATCAGAGTATTGCTTACTCTAACACCTACAATATGTAATACACGGATCCAACCAAGCAACTACTAGTTATTATAGCAGAGTATTTACTACATGGTATCTTTTATCTAATAGTTTATGTATTTTATGAATTCATGTCGAATCAAACTTATACTATTTAATGTATTATTTTCTTAGTTGCATATTTTACTTTCTAGACATCATGCGGTATATAATGTGGCATAAGTCATTCAACTCTGCTAGTTACACACTTACATTAAAAACAAATACGTATTTCTATCTTATTTAATAAGTGGAGAACATTGACAACCTTAATTTCTAGACAGTCAATTTTTTAGTCAATTATAGAATTCCAAATCATAAAATATCAGCCACATTTCCCTTTTCCAGCCTTTCAACAGTCACACCAAAATCGATAATTTGAGCTCATGTTACTGCTAATTTAGGTATTGACCTTGTGATTTCTGATATCGCAGACCGCCACCATTTGAAGCTTGGAAGAGTTATTTAGGGTTTAGGGTCTACAATTGATTCAACAGCATACTACTAATCTCATACAATACACGTAATCAACCTTAAAAATACATATTGCATACTATATTGACAGCAACCTTGTTGCAACCCTGCCTTCCTCTTTTGCAAAATAACCATTCATATCTTTGTGACTCCATGAACTTTTTGTACCCAAGTTGTCAGTTGTTTAAAGACCTAACTTTCAGATCCTGTTGAAGTATGACAGTATATTTGTTAAACACCCGGTATTTGCATACAAATCATTTTGATGCAGTATTTATATGCATATCTCATGCAAAATCTAAATATATGTGACCTTAGTATTTTAATATGATAAAATAACGGTTATCTCCTACATGGACTAGAAATAACAAACCCCAAATTTCTTATCCAGTAAAACAATATGTGAGATCAAATTTAAAAGATGCAAAAAAGTATCTGAGGATTTTGATTTCGGATTTCAATTTCATTTACCACAAGTCCAGAAAGAGATATTTCGAAGAATTTCACTGAAATGAACGAAAATCATGGAAATGAATGTCAACGTGATTTTTTCACTGGCATTAAGTTGTTTAATGTTCTTATATTAATAAATAAGATAGCAATACACACGTTATCGTAAAACAAAGGTAAAAATATCAGTTTTAAAATAGTATTATCATCATAATCATCTTACATGTTTGTCCATAGTAGCGATTACTGCTCAAAGTCAGAACTAGTTTAGTAACTGTAAGTAAAAGCCATGATACTCACATCTTCAACCAGAATGGGGTGACATATCTAGAAACAACATAACACAAGTTAAAATTTAGATTTACCTTTTGGAGCTTGACTGTAACTAATTAAGTTTGGATTAAGATCCAAAATTTCCAAACTGATTAGAGAAGCTTGTTTATACAATATAAAGTTCTCAAAAATTCAGCACATTGGCAGAGAAATGTGTGAAAATTTATCGATATCAGTGAATTTCAATGAAGAAAAAGGCTAGATTCCCTTATTTTGTTGTTTCAATGAAATGACATGTAATTTCAATAATATTCCATTGACATCTTGCCAAAATCCTGAAAAAAGAAATAAAATAGTACTTCGATTTCACTGAACTGGAGAAACAAAAAAATTGACTAAATTTCGCCGATATTTAAGGTCATGCTACCAAGATGTGTTGGTATACAATTTAGTACAGATATAAAACAGACGTGTTTTTGTCTTGCTATAATCCCAGATTACATGAAGGAATAGGAACAAGTTAACAGGGGGAAGAGGGGGCCTTGTAAATTAATTACATGGAAAATATGAAATCTAAGAAAAAATGTCATAATTTAAACTTTCTTTGAAATTGATGGGGAATATTGAGTTTTAATGGGTTTTTAAACCTAGATCCTGTACGAATGAGTAGATTCTACAGTCATGGCGTGATAGTTATAAAACTTAAAGGTATTGTTTTTAAAACTACTACTTCAAAAAAATACAAGGAATACTACTGTGTTAAAATCCCAGAATTTACTAAAAATGGGGCAAATCGTCTCCAATCAATAAAATTCTTAAATCGGTCTCTATTATGTTTTAAAGGGAAAATCCCAGCTGCATGCAAAATTACAAATAGTAAAACTCCTTGACAATTTCTTGAAACTACAAACCCTTCAACTATCCATAATGATTGATCTGGCAGTGGATGTCCATCCTCTTTAATTCAAAGAATTAAGCATGTGCACCTAAATGGGGGTTGCCATCACCTGTGTCCTCAAATTCACGATGAATATGCTACATGCTAACAGCTTGTAATCAAAGGGTGCAAATTTTGTGGCCATCTGACAAGGTATTGTCTGTCATACTAATGCACATCCCTCCTCAATCAACCACAATGGCGCTATGTTGACAGTTTCCATCCTTGTTGTTGGGATGATGTATTCGGCAGCAGCCCCTCCATATTTGGCTGTGACACATCTTTAAAGGCAACCTCTTCATGTCAAGTCCATGTAACTAAAGATTTAAGACACTATGATGGTTCCTCCTGTTCTCCAGTCGCCCTGATGTTCAAAGTGGGCACCTTTCATACAAGTTGATTTGTTGTCAAGGAGATGAATCAGTGGAAAAGGAATAGTGGAATACTTCAGTGTGACGGTGCCCACATGTCCATTAAAGAATGGTTTCCTGAACCTTTTGAAATATATTTCAACAAATTTGCTTGATGTGAGTGAGCACCTAATATATTGTTTGTGGATATTACAATGATGGAACGCAGTGTGTGATATAATGTCTTTCTTTGAGAAGCAAAGCTGATACATAATCTTTCAAAGGTTTATGGTAGAATCCAAGTTCCGGGTAGGCGTCTTATCGACGGCATACCCTTTTTCCCAAAAAAATGGTAGAATCCAAGTTTATTTGAATTAACAATAGAGATTAAGGAGAATCTGGAGGATATGCACGCAAAATTTTATGTGGCAAATAATGGCTATAAGAGAGGTGATCTGTATCCTTTGGAGCAATAGATACACCTTCTTTGGATTATGCTTGAGGAGAAGAGAAAAATCAAAAAGGGAGACATGACAAGTATTGAGCTCCTAACCTCCTATACAGTACAGCAAGCATCATATCTATAAATAACAGATAAATTAAATAAGCTTACTTTAATTTAAATTCAGCATGCTAAAGAAATGTGATCACATGGATCAACATGTGTATATCGTAGAGAAGTAGTGTAAGAGGTTTTTTGAGAATCCAAAGGATGACTATTAGATGCAAGCTGTCATCCAAAATATCATTAAACCATCAAAGCAAACACAAAATTACATCTATCCTTCCCTAGACACATTATAACCGCAACGACACCCATGGCGTTTATAAAATCTCAACATTGCATACCATGTTTTCCACATAATGCATCTCACGTTCAAAAAACACCACATTGTGCTTGCTCCAAAGGGTCTGCAACATCGTCAGGGGCTTACTTTTGTCTTCGTATCTTCTATACACCAGCACACCACCATCTATCCATCCCGCTCTAAAGCTTGCCAAAAGGTGTCCAAGCTGCTCACATCCACCTAAGTGATTCTCATCATCCCCTACACTGAGTTGATTATCGGGGTTCAAGCAGAGCAGATTGATCCACATCCTCCTCACCACTCCCACAAACCCGTCACATTAGGTCCTAATCAGCACTTGCTGTGTACCATTGTAACCAGTCGCTATTGCCCAACCACCCATGAATGCATCTTGGCCTTCAGGGGAGCCTTTGACTTCCAAATCAACTGTAAAACGAAAACAATATCGCACATTCACTCGCGCAAGTATCAGCAACCTCATCAACCAACACCACCTCATCAAGAAGTGTGATAAGCAAAGAGAAATTCTGCACCCTATCTTCAGAAAGTGGCACTGCGAACCTAGACAACCACACCCCCTCCCAACACTGTACTACCACCTCACGCTTGTTCATTTTCATTGAAAGCACGGCCAACCTCATAAACCTAGAAATCTTCCTGCCAACATTCTTTTCCCTGACCAGTCATGCAGCCAGCACATAAAATCCTCCACACTCTCCAACTGCCCATTCAGAAGGGATCTTGGACACGGTATCATGTGCATCAAATCCTTACATAACATCATGGCCTTCCTCGATAATTTGGTCTTCTCCTCCAAAGAATGTTAAACGCCATAGCAATCCTCAAAACCCTGTCACAGAGATCCCCACCCCCTCCCAGCAACTTCACGATCCACTTGGACATCATAAAAGAATGCTAGCTCCTAACCCATAGACGTGTCTCCTTAGGTCTACAAATCTCCTCCCACTAGACCAAAATATGGCATGCCCCTTCTCCATTCCCGGCTACGTTTTTCCACCTCAAAGAAAAGGGGTGTTAAAAGTGATTAAAAGAAAAGGATAAGAAAAGGGTATAAATATTGTGCTATATAACTCAAAAGGTGAAAAAGGGCCCAAATGTTGACATTTGACAAAATAATAGACTTTCTGTCATCAAACATGTTTCATAAAGAACATCCGAATCAAAACATAATCCCAACTTATATTGTCCCCTTCAAAACAAAGACTAGATGCAATGCCAATTTCAATTATGCAAGCAGTTATAAATACATCAGCCAAATTTCAAAAGCTACCTACAGATGTAAAACCGAAAAATGCAAGACAATATGAAATTATTTTGCATACCTGACAGTGCCCATCCACAAAGACGACATTAGGACGATTAGGCAAGTTAGTTACTCTGGAACTAACATATGCGTTGTACCAGTCGGTTATAGTGTGGAAAAGGTTTGCATACTCAAAACGAGTTACTAGAAGTGTTGGATTCTCTATCCACTGCAACAGAGGCAACCAGAACAAAGGCAGTTAGATTCATGGAATTATTTCTCTGAAAACAATAAACGCAATTAAATTAGGTTCAAAATTAAAAATTTGCACAAAACTGCAATTAAAGCCATTTTCTACAACTTTTCCGGAAATCGAGCTCCAAGATCCAACAACAAACTCAAATCACCAACCAAAAACCAAACTTTCCTTCCAGAACAATGCATTTTCGTTGAAAAACCCACCCACCTGCTGGCACTCCAGCTTTCGCACAACCCTGATCCCCTGGACGAGCTCCCTCATCGCGTGTCTATCCACATTCCCTCGCGGCAGGTACTCATCCAGGAAGCCATCATCCACAAGCATACCCCCACCACTCCCCTCGATCTCGAACGCCCCATCCTCAAACCTCGGCATCTCCTCGTCCTCTCCCCTCCCCATCACATCCTCGAGCCTCTCACCACCCCGCGCCATCGCGATCCTGCTCGGGTCCATCCTGACCCCGCCGCCCTCGCAGACAGAGCTCCGCAGCGTGTCGCTGCGGCGGCAGCGGAACCATCCTCGGCCACCGCCGCCATGGAGAAGGGCGTCGCGCGGGGCGGAGAAGCCGTTGCCGAAGAAGGCCTCGCAGGATCGGGGGGCGGAGGAGGAAGGAGACCAGGGGAGGAAGGAGGGGAGTTGGGGCCATGGCTTGAGAGGGGTGGGAGGGGAGGGGGGAGGAGGTGGAGGGGGGCGGTGGGAGGGGAAGAGGAGGTAGAGGAGGAAGAGGAGGTTGAGGGAGAAGAAGAGGAGGAGGGAGAGGGTGAGGCGGGAGGGAGTGGAGGCGGAGGGGGGCCGCCGCCGGGGGAAGACCATTTTCCTTTGGATGTGGGAAATTGGTCAATTTCATGGCTAAGTTAGCTAGCTAGTTGATTTTGATTTTTTTAATGAAGCATTCCACTCTATTTTCCTCCTCTTTTTCCTTTCAAAATCAAAATCTATTCATCGTGATCAATGAAATATAAAAGCATCACAAAATTTGATCTTACTATTATAAATATTTATATTTTTCAATTTTTTATTGATCTTAATTTTATGGTCATATATTCGTACAAGTTCTAATCATTGGATGAGATCAAGCCAATTAAGATGATCCTAAATATAGTATTTTGGTCAACTTTCGATGTTGTGTAGCATCCTCTCGACGACATCGAACTTCACTCTGATGCCTTGTGTCGTGTCCTCTAAAGGATGCTGAACCTCGCTCTAATACTAGTTGTTAGGTATGAATCGGTATCCCCTCAACTATGATATCAGTTAATTTAGGGCAAAACAAGATCAAATAACTCCTCAAACTCATGCACCTATGCTACCAATTGTTGGGGATGAAGGCATAGATATGCAATCAACCATCACAACGAAAGCACGTGAAGAAAAAGAAAAAATATATGACAGTGATCATTCACCTCTCATGATAACCGAAGAAGAAAAACACTATTAAGAAGAACAAGTAGCACTTCCCTTTATTGAATACATTTTTATCCCTAGTGATGATTTATCTTGTTGTGATGTGGAAGCAATTCCTCCAATTCTTTTATATATAGCCCAAGTGCAAACCCATAATCATATTTTTCATAAAGACGTCACACTAAATACAACTCAAGTGTTATTATGATTAAAACGTTCAATCTTTTTAGGATTTCTAAGCCTAATGTAAACTTCTACTCCTAACATTAAATATTGTTAAGTTGATAAAATGGTATAACTATATGTTGAAAATATTTTTCACATTTGGATGCACGATAAGGGATCTCTACCAATAAAATATCCTATAATAAAGCTCTTACAACAATGTTACACCATTCATAATATTTCCATCTATTGTATTTATCATTTCGTATCTCCCAAAATATTCAAACAAAAATGAAGGATAAATCTCACTTATCATTTATTCCACCTTATTTTTTATCCTTCATCTGAACGGAGGGATCAACGAGGTCATGGTTTTTTATCTTATCCTTCCTTAATGATCTAAGTATGGATAATAATCAAAAGGTATTTAAGAAAGATAACAAATGAAACTAACTTTTTGTTGTCAGTATCATACTTTGATTAGTATTAGATTTTGGATAATGATGAAGTAATTGTATATGCTTGATTAGACAATTATAGTGATTTACATCGCATGATTTAATTATTGAGTATATTAATTATGTAATGATTATACTTGTTAAGTTACAAAACAAATTGAAGTAAATGCATGTCAAAATTAGCATGTAAGTACCTTGATTAATTATTGATCAAATTTCATTGTATGGCATATCATTTAATTTTTTTTCCTTCTCATAATCTTGATATCTAAGTTCTACTTGGGACTATCTTTAAGTCATTCTTTAAAGTGGTAAGTATACACGAGGAAATCCGCAATGACTACATTACCTTAGTGACACCTAGTCACATTTTCTACGATTGTATTTCATATTTCATTCCATGGAAACTATTAGAAAAATCAATTTGGAGATGACAAAAAATTCTTGTTAATCCTCCTCACTATGCTCCATAACATCTGCCTGAACCATATTTACGAGGATTTGTTCTTGTATACGTGTCACGGTTAGAGATATTATAAGGGAAATATATTTCAAAGGAATAATTATCATGAAGTACTACAATACAACAAATTACTATAGCATGGATGAAGTATTACATGGAAGAAAATTAGCTAAAGATTGTTTCTTTGCAATGAATTTTTTTTATTGCAACAAAGTAAAGATATTTAGCTACAAATTCATCATGCGTTGCATGCAATAGATTTTTTTTGCCAGAGTAGTGGCATCACACACATTGCTACTAAATTTCTATAGTTACCCTACTTTCTGCCACAGATATCATATGGTTATTAAACCATCGTGATGCCAAAGTTTGGTTGCTACAATTATATAATTTGATGATACATATCATTACTACAACATATATTTGGAATATTTGCATAAAATTTATATTTTATAGCAGTATAACATTCATTATTTATTGAGTAATAATATTATCATAGATGAAAGTGCGTATACCACATATTTTAAGCTAATTAATTTATATTCAACTTGTTTTAAAAAAATTAGTGCCATAAAGTTAGACTAGTTTGTAATGACAGAAATGTTGTTGTCCAAAGCTAGACATTCCATAGATCAACGAATCAGTTCAAAGGTCTTTGTATGTCAATTGTCTTTACTAGTTGCTTGCACAATCCTCGTAAGGGCGAGGACAAGTCTATGTAATCTCTTCACAGAACCTACTGCCTAGAAGAAAGATATTAGTTCATGTTGGACCTATTGTAATTGCACAATTTCATACATCATTGTCTAGTCTCCTACTTCTCATTTATGATATATTCTTTGTCCTTTTATCTTCCTTTATACGTCGATCTCACATATCCATTTTATCTTCTTCATTTCTCACTTTATCGCATTTATTATGCAATTCATTTCCTCATCATCTTCCATTTATCCTTCAATAGTTATAAAGATATACAACATCATATAAAGCATTGAGAGAAATTCAAGAATACAAAGATAAAAAAATTAATTTAATCTTCCATTTATCCTTCAATAGTTATAAATATATACAACATCATATAAAGTATTAAGAGAAATTCAAGAATACAAAGATACAAAAATTAATTTGATCATAAGAGTTGAAACAATAACATAAACTAAAACAAAAATAAAAGAGTTAAACTACAATGTATTAGTATATTATATGAATACTTGATGGATATGTGATTCATCTACTTTAAGGCCGTGTTCGGTACAAGTTAAGGGGAATTGAATAAGGGGAATAAGCCCCCATTTTCCTCCCAACACGGTTCCCCGTGGTACGACTATTCACCATTATTTCATCTTATTTCACTCTTATTCCTATATTTATCCCACCTTACCTACTTTTATTTCACCTTATTCTCCTTATTCTTATCCTCCGGCCGAACGGAGAATAGACCCTTATTCCCCTTATTCCCCATCCTTATTCCTGCTTATTCTCATACCGAACGGGCCCTAAGAGGCCGTTCGGTGGGGAGTTTACTCCCCCCCCCCTCCCCCAACCCACTCCCCCTCTCTCTCGTGTGAGTCCCACATTTCTCTTTTTAAAAAAAATTAAATAAATCAATTTTACATCATCAATCCTATCAAAAAAATATATTATACCATCATATCATATAAAAATTATAAACTACTCCACTTCTACTCACTTTTCCAAACTTCAATACAATTACATCACAATAACTACTCACTTTTCAAACTTCAATACAATCATATCACAACAAACCTACTTCTAACCCACCTCCAGTTTAACCCTCTATCCAAATACCAAAACCCAAAAACGGGTTACCCTCTACCAGTTTAACCCGCCTTAACCCGCTAACCAAATGGACTCTAAATGCATGATCTTAGTTCTAATCTTCAAGTAATTAACTCTAAATGCATGATCTTAGTTCTAATCTTCAAGTAATTAAATCAATAAGGTTCCTAAATTAGCATCTCTTGTCATATAAGTAAAATATACTAATTAACATGCTTGTGTAAAAAATCGCAAAACTTGAGTGTGTTTATGTAAATATTCATCTATAAATTAGCAAAACTTCGAAAAAAAATATGTTCCAAAAATTGTCTTGTACATGAGTACAAGGCAATTCATTTTCTATTTCTTTGCTACAGATCTCTCCTAAAACCCCCCATCTTCTTTAAATCTACGTTCTGAATTCTAGAACCCAATCTAATCTCACACTTGCAACTTCTTCACCTTCCTCACCATTTCTTCTTATACCTCACACCATTGTACACGCACCGAGCAACCCCGTGCTCAGAGGTGTAAGGCTAGGGATGCAAAAGGACGGATACATATACGGATAAAGGTATTACTATATCCTTATCCGTTTTTGAATACAAATACGAATGCAGATACGGATATTGACGGATATTAAAATTATTTTACAATATTCTTAAAAAACAGATACGGATGTAAAACGGATATTGATCGCATACGAGTATTGTTAGAAATAGTCTATAGAATTGACTTAAATATATACGAAATGGATGGAAACCACATGATATAAATTTACTAAATGTATTTGCATCATAAAAATTATACAAATATGGTAAAAGAAGGTATAAAATTATGTTATATAGGGTTAAAAATAAATCAATGACTATATTTATATACAGAAACGGATATACGGATATGGATACGGATGTTTGTGGATATCAAAATGCTATCCATATCCGTAATCATTTTAAAACGGATACGGATATGGATGTCAAAATCCGTATAAAACGGATTCGGTGACGGATCGGATACGGATATATCCGTAACCGTTTGCATCCTTATGTAAGGCTCCTACACCACACCACATACAGGAACCAATGCCTACATTTCCTCTACAGCGACAGCCCCCTTATCCGCGACTTTTGCTGCTATCGTTCTTCCTTCATTCTCGTAGCTCCAAAGTCTGGTAGCTCCACATCGTTCTTCCAGTTCACGCGCACCTTTTCTCCATTACTTCCTTTAGAATCTGACCCCCTCGATCCCATGTTGAATTGAGGTTCTGATCGTTTTCCTTACGCCTCCATCATAAAAATCCCCATTCGCACACATCGTTTCAGATATAAGGTTGCGTATTCCAGTCCAATTTGTTACAGATCTTTTGATTGTAAACAAGGATTGAATCTATGGATTACTATGCTTCACTGATATATATTTGATAACCACAAGTTTCTTTGAATATGAATGTGTGGGTAGCTACTGATTTCTCAACTAGGGTTCCACATTGAGGCTTGTACGACATCATGCACTAACTAGCAGGAACTCCATCTCTTCCCACTGGAATTAACATTTGCACCATAGTTCTTGTGAATACTCGCATCAAATGAATGATAATAGTACTATTTAAGTGAGAATTCTTTTACAAGCACTGCATATAACTTGCACAGTCCTCTTGTTGGGAATAAAGAGTAGACACTTGAAGTCCACTACTGGTTGTAAACAAGAACTTGTACAAGGGAGAACTGCTAGTTTATAGAGAAATGGAATCTATATTGTGTTCTAAACATTTCAAAAAGCTGAATCTTGGTTGGGATTTTACTGTGAAACACTAGAACACTGGGGAACTTACCATTCAGTGTGACTAACTGTCAAAGACTGCATCAAGACGTGGACTGTTTTATTTACCTTGTATTGTCATTTGGTAGTTGATTGGCACTGTTAAGTTGTTCATTGGATCATGTGAGATTATCTGACATTTTACTGTAGGTGCAGTGATTCCATGGTTTTGTGAGTAAATTTGCAGGTATAGGAGTCGAGGAGCAAAAATTACTTCGACCACCGCCTTCCTGCTGGAACAACTTCGAGTTGCATGCAGAGAAGCCTCAACTTTGGCTGATCATAGAGTGCCTCTGCCGAGCTTCATCAGCAACCACGTCGCTAGCTTTGTCGGACATTCGATCTCAGAAAGAGAGAGAGAGAAGTAGGAACCAATCGCAAGCAGGAAGAGGATCCTCTGCTGTAGAGGGTATTGCGGCAGAGGTGCTGTAAACCCTAATAAATTTTTTTTTTGTGATTTAGAGTCTAAAATTCAACCTTATAGATTGAATCTTAGGTTAATGCTCTACATATCCTCCAAATTTCGCTTAAATCCGACATTATTTGCTATTTTATCCTAATTGTCAAACAGTCGGTCAAGATCTAAGCAACTTGAACTCCATTTAAAAAAGATCCGAATCTTGAACTATTAAGATAAAATAGCAAATATTTTCGGATTTAAGCGAAATTTGAAGGATATGTAAATCATTAACTAAGATTCAATCTATAAGGTCGGATTTTAGAATCTAAATCACAAAAAAATTACTGAGGTTTACAGCACCTCTGCTGCAATACCCTCTAGAGCAGATGATCCTCTCCCTCGCAAGCAACGGCTACCATCCGATCAGATTGATTCGAGACTTGATCTCGATCGTCACTTCAAGCTAATGCATTGTTGTTGATACATACTAACAGCACGTGTTGTGGGCCATTTAGGCAAAAGACTTCCCAAATACCTGAATTTGCAGAAACACCCCCCGTCTGGGGTAAATTATAGAGAACCGCTGCCGATTTTGATTAATCGCAGATAAGCTTCTATCAGGACTAGTTTGAGAATAAAACTAGTTGTTTTTTTACATTTTAGTAACTACTTTGGACCTTTGATATCTTTTACATTTGATTCCCAAAAATTACAAATTATTGTTGTTTTAAAGCTCTTTTTAGTTCTCTATCTGTTGGGAGGCTTTGGGATCGAATTGGAAGTCATTAGAAGTCAATGTTTATTTTTGATTAAAAATATCCTTTGAGCATTTTTGTGACATTTTTTGCAAGGATACTTTTGGGGAAATATTACAGGGACCATTATATTATAGGAGAAACATTGAGGATATATTTGAGCACATATCTTGGAATATTTTATGATTTCGTTGCTCATATAAATTTGAGATATCTGTTATTATAGGGATTTGAATGAACACAATTCATAGTCGATATTGGTGCAATTGATTGGCACTTTTCAAAGCTAAGCATGGATTCTTAGGCCCTGTTTGGTTGAAGAATAGGCCCTGGAATAAGAGGTCAATTCTCCTCCCGACACGGTTCCCAGTGGTACGACTATTCCCCATTATTCCATCTTTTTTCATTCTTATTCCTATCTTTATCCCACCTTACCTACCTTTATTTCACCTTATTCCCCTTATTCTTATCCTCCAGCCGAACGGAGAATAGACCTTTATTCCCCTTATTCTCCATCCTTATTCTTGCTTATTCCCCTACCGAACGGGCCCTTATTGTTAAATATTTCTTAGGATTACTGATCTTTTCGCAAGATTTGAAATTGGAGATTCATATTGACCTGCTTTGCATCATTTATTTTCTACATAATTATTTTTCCTCAGCATTAAAAAAATAAAATTTTGCATAACTAAGAAAGGCCTAAAAATACTCATGCATTGAATAGTTTCATTTCCGCATATTTTTGACATGAAAGTTATTATTGTAAATAATTAAATACAAGAAATAATTAAGACCATGCAACTATAGAATTACCGTTCCTGAGTTCGATTTTGGTATATTTACCAAGTAAAAAATGACCACATTTAATGGACTTTTTTTAAATAATTATTAAAATAATCAGAATAAATTAAATAGCCATGATTTAAAAATATTTAAAAAATAGGCATTGATCGGCATCTGAGGTGCCGATTTGGAATGCCACCTCGAAATCGGCACCTGAGGTGCCACAATCCTATGCTCCTCTAAAGACTCTGTTGAAACTTTCAGATAAATTTGTGGTCATGTATCCATATCGATGTCCATTGTCCTGACTTAATGCCCAATAACTCTTATCACCAATATCCTATGACAGGATCCACTCAAATGCACCCTTATCGAGAATGTTAATATCCCGCATCATGCTATTGAACTTGTTTTCGTATGGCTCTTCCCCAGCAGCATAGAATCGAGCTAGAATGGAGCAAGTCTTGTGTCCAGCTCTATGCATATTTGCACGCATATGATGAAGGCAATGGCGGTGACTGAATTCCTCTTCAAATCGAAATAAACCACTTACAGCATCCTTCAAATCGGAAAATCGATCACTAATGAAGCATATATCCCTCCGATCGATAATTTTCCTAACCAAATTCAGAAACCATCTCCATATCGAAATATTCTCATTCTTCTCCACAATAGCAAATGCGAGAGGAATTAAACCTTGGTTCGCATCGATGGTGGTGGAAACGTACATATGACCAGCATATCTCCCGTATAAATGTGTTCCATCAATGCTTAGAACTCGACGACAAAATCTAAATGCTTTACGACATGGACCAAACGAAATAAACAATCTCTTAAAATGAACTTGGGTCGTGGTAGTAGTTGGTTCAGTTTAAAATCACGTATACATTCCAGGATTGTGTCGTTCTAAGGCACGAATGAATTTCCGAACATTATGATAAGAGACATTCACGTTCCCATAAATAATATCCATTGCACGTCTTCTTGCATTCCAAGCTGTCATGTAGTTAATCTCCGTCTTCAGCTCATCTTTTATTTTATACATGATTGCACTTGGAGTCATACTAACTTGTGCTCTAAATGAGGATAATATGTATTGTGCTATAAACACCGATGTGCATTGTTGGTATTTGAGTAGGAGAACAAGGTTCCGGCATGTGTGCTTTCATCTGTATCCTGAGACATACCAATCTCCACAAGATTTCCTCTCAGATGCATGTAGACGCCAACCACAATTGTCATAAATACATACAGCAGTAAAGATTTGCTTGTTTGAGGCTTTTGGCTTATATTGGATAAGATTTTCTATACTCCATTTCTGAAGGTCATATTGCAAATCCTTTTTCGACGTATAGCTCCTACCAAACCAATAATCTAATCCAGAATCATCGGTGCTAGGAGCACCATGTCTATCTACAAATGCAACATCTTCCGCCTCTGCAGTTTCATGGTCAAATACATTAGGCAACTCTTCCATCGGTATTTCGTCTACATCCTCATTATTGGCACAAGAGTTACCCCTTTCTTTGTTGTCTAAGGATAATGCCAACAAATCAAATCCAAAATCATGACATGTGTCGATTTCCTCATCAGATGAATTGGATTCAACTTCAATTTCCCCTCTATCTTCTTCTGATACTGTGTCGAAATATCAATATCTTGGTTCAATTCTGAGGGTTCGTCAATATTATCAACCACCAAAGTATTAGTTGGCATGATTAATTTATATATTTGTTAGTTTATACATTGTGAAAACATGATTATTACTTAATTTAAATATAACCATATTACCTCGATGAGGACGCATATTTTCTAGATCAAGAGGGGCAGCTTCGACGAAAAGTTGAATGAATCTCACTTTTTCGATTGAATCCATCATCGCCAAAGTGGATTCGTCATCATGAATTGGTAATAGAAAAAATGGCGATCCTTCATACAACCACTTATAAGTTAATGTAAGGATGTATCGATCGAGAGGAATATCAATAGCCGTGGACACTCGACCCAACATATCAAAATATGTTATCTGACGTGGGAATATAACCATGCGTTTTTGTCCTCCGGTATAATTTACGTGCTCGCCAGTCACATTCACCGCTCCACCCAATATAATAAGATATGAACATTGTTGGATGCCATATCTAAAGATATTACAAAGATTGGTAGTTAGATATGGTTAATGAATAAAAAGCACATTATCAATACATTTCTAAGAATAGTTAATTTTAATATTTCATTTATCAATTTAATTTATTATGAATTTAATTTACAAATTAATTTTAATATTTAAGAGTATGTAATTATTTTTAATTGTCTAATTAAGCGATTGACGTGAAGAATAAGATGCTAATCACTCGGAGATGGAATCCAAAAGTCTGGTCTTGGGAACTCTTCGGTGCTCACCACGGTGAATCCTGCAAGCGCTGTATTGAGTCCCTCTCGACGCTCGATTCCAAATCTAAATGACAAGCAATTAAAATTTGACTAAGTCCATTGGTTGGCATGCAATCCAATAACTACGGCTCAATCACACAAAATATAGAAAATTAAGAAACTAAAAACAAATGAAAAAGGACGGAAAATCACATCATTAATATTATTTTTGATATTGATAATACTTTCTATATTTCATTCAAATTTTTTTAGCTTATGTAGGATAAATTCTCCTAAAAAATTAGAACACAAATATTTGCAATTGCAACATATAAAAGATCCTAATTTTAATATACATTTAAATGAACTAAATTACTTTAAATAAATCTAATTTTGTAAATCTAATTAATGACTACAATCAAAAAATAAAATAAATAAATGTAAATGTACCTGAATGACACGTGTCTTCGAAAAGAGATGTTATCCGAAAATAATAAATATCTTCCAATATCCGCAATAAGTTTTTGCTGATAAAAACCTGAAAAAATCATTAAAAATGTTCTACAAAAAATAAATCGTATTCTTACTCGAATAAGAATAGAAGATTGACGAAGATGCTGAAAGTTGAAATATCGCTTTAGAATGTAGATTGAGAGAAATGAGAGAATTAGAAGTAAGAGAGGAAGAGGTAGAATGAGAGAAGAGGGAGGTGTGGGAGGAATAAGGGGGAGAGGGGGTGAGTATATATAAGGGGAATGGGAGTGCCGTTGGCCAACGGGCCTCTCCCAAATCGGCACCTCAGCCCAAATCAGCACCTCAAGTGCCGAGCAATGCCTATTTTTTAAATATTTTTTAATCATGTCTATTTAATTAATTCTTTTTTGATTATTTTAATAATTATTCAAAAAACCTCACATTTAGTTACAAAATTTATATTTTTTTATTATTCATTTTCTATCTCGCTATACAACTACATTTTGATGTAATTAAGAGAGATAGAAATCGATTTATCTATACATATATAGGTTTCCATAAAAGAGCACCTCACCCATCTTATCATCATCATTATTGTTGCTTTCTACATAATTATGTACATTCTAATTATCGTCATTAGGTTATTGTTCACTACGAAATATTCAAAAATGCTGGAAGGTTTAGAATTCAATAGCCGAGAATTACTCTTTTTTAAAAAAAGTCATAAAATGGAGGAATTAATATGTAAAAAAAAGGAATAACCTTAATGCATGAATCCCTTGGGATCGTATGCATAAAATCATCATGTCAAGGTGAATTTATATTGAAAATATAATTGAGTATAAACAAAGAAAATTTAATGAATGACTTACATGTCAATAAAAAATAAAATTAGTATAAGAAGCAGTATTTTTTAAATCGCACCAGAGACTGAATCAAAAACCTTACCAAAAAGGACGTATCAGTTTAAACCAACAATTAGACTAGTTCAACATGATGATGTCATCCCTCGTTGAAATATAATTAAACCAAACCAGTAGTTGAACCAACTAATCAATCTGAAATAAATCAAAAAATGTATGATATACACAATCGAATATACTTGAGTAGTTATAAATTATACAATCAATGTATTATATCGTACAGTATGCCGAAAATATTTTTTCATATGAAACATCAAATGTTACTCATATAGCATAATAATAGCTTAATAATATTTAAAATCCATTCTATATGAAATTTTATATTGGAGTAATTGGTAAGGAGCTTGTGATAGGTAACCATCTTGTGTTCAACTCCCACCAGTATCATTAGTCCTGAATAAATTCTCAAATTGAATAGATGTTCAATTTCGGTTGAATGGGGCTAAACCGGGTTTGAAATAATTGATTAACCAATGGTTAGATCGCAAAATTTAGAGCTTCAAATCGAATTGATACTAATTAATCCAATTCACCATGCCCAATTCACTTGTCGAATCGACCGAAACTCAAAGTTAAAACACTCTACAACTTGACGGATGATGAACAATTGGCTCCCTGGATCCTTGATGTAGTACGGAGAAGCAATCTCCATCACTGACTTGTCCAATGTGGGTACTAAACGATGTGCAAGAAAGGAATGTGTGGTCCATGAATCAAACAATGCATGTAAAGAAATCCCATGGGTTGTAATCATACCTCTGACGACTGATCCAGAAGCATGGGCCCGCTCTTGTGTCACTGCATTCAGCTGTCCTCGTAGTGGTGCGTTAGATCCCGCAACACTGGCCATCTGTTGTGGGGCTCGCTGGATGTCACAGCCTCCTTGGCGGGATCCTGATCTCTGAAACTGGCCGGAAGACCTAGCTGGGCTTCCACTCTGTTGTTGTTGTGCACCTGAGATGCTGGCACACAAAGGACACTGGGCCTTGAAATGGTCTGGTTGTTTACAAATGCAACATGTGCGGTTTTCTACCTGTGACAAGCTCCCGCTAGAACCAAAACTGTCACCCCAGGCCTACGGCTCGATGTCTGCGTAGGGGGCAAGAAGAAAATGAATTGCGTCCTGCCGAAGCCTGTCGGCTGGTAGGTGTTGTTATCGCCGTCGGGTGGTGGCGGCTGTCTTTACGAAACTGAGAGGAGTCCTGCCGCACACCCTGTTAGGCTGAGGTGGAGGCAACCGTGTGACTCTTCTAATATTTGATCAAAACAATATAATCACCCTTAACAAAGAGGGTTTGCATGAATGTGAAGACGGTGATATGTAATGGAGGGTGAGCATTCAAGGGGATCTTTACCAATGTATGGTGCTAACACGTTAAATTGATTTAACATCGAAACTATATGAGCAAGAAAGTATTGTTTTTAATTCTGATATTCTGAAAGCATGGTACTACGCATACAAGACAAAGATAACCCAAGATTACAAAACGGAACAAAAACGTTCAATGTTAAGTTGGAGGAGGATTACACATCCTCGTCTAAACACCCAAAAAATTACATATCTTTTTTGTTGAGATCTAAAGCAAATTTATTTATTTCATGAAATAGGACTGTAAAGGGTGTCTTGTTTAGGGTTTAGTGTTTGAATCCTTGTCTTATTTGAACTCAATCCCAAGGGGTGCGCTCTAGACTTCAAAATTATCGGGCCTACTATTAAAAAATGATCTCTTGTTTCCTTAAAGGCTCTTTTGACTCTTTATTTACATAAAAACCACCATATTGTTGCAATTTTGACTAGCTTCAGTTTTTTTTTCTTGATTGATGGTCCACAATTAAGGGACAAGCCAAAAGTAGGATGTTTTGCCCGACTTAATTTCCTTACGAGAGGCATCCCTTTTTTAAGAACCTTTTCTAGAAGGTCTCCATACATTGGAAACTCTATCATTTCCCCAAGTTAATGAGGGAATATGATGCACTCGAAAGTATAAGGCTTTAATGACATCACTTGAGATGGTTTTTCCCCTTCATGATGGAGAATAATTTCTTATAGAGCATTGAATCGTTAAAGCTCTCTAAGGTGAAGATTCCTCGTCCATCATTTTTTTTATCTGCAAAACTTTTTGCACATTACAAAGTGTTTGCATTTTGAGTTTGTATTTCCATTCCATACGAAGTCTCAACTAATTTTGTCGTTCTTTTCAATGACATACTTAGGGAGCTTAAGAGTTGAGAGTAGAAGAAAAGCGAGCAGTATTATGCTAGTGTTGAGGAGCATGACCTTTGCAAGTAGCTCTAGCATGCGAGCCTTCCATCCACTAAGGGGGCATTCGGTTCGGGAATAAGCAGGAATAAGGATGGAGAATAAAGAGAATAAAGGTCTACTCTGTTTGGCTGGAAAGATAAGAATAAGGTAGAATAAAGATTAGATAAGGTGGAATAAAGATAAGAATTATGATGGAATAAAAGGAAATAATGAGATAGGATGGGAATAGTCTACTCTTGAGAACTGCATGGGGTGGAGAATTGACCCCTTATTCCGTTACTTATTCTCCAAACGAACAAGGCCTTGGGGTGTATTTGGATAAAGGGTTATCTAAGCGTGGGTAATCTATTTTTATGTTTTGGTGTTTGGATAAAGGATTTGGGGTAGAGAGAGTTTGTTGTGATGGGATTGTAATGAAGTTTGGAAAAGTGAGTAGTTGTTATAATACGATTGTATTGAAGTTTGGAAAGTGAATAGAAGCTGAGTATTTATAATTTTTATATGATAAGATGATATACTATATTATTGTTTGTTGGAATAGATGAAAGAGAAATGAATTGTTTGATAAATTAAATAAGAGAGGGTGCGGTCTTTGAGTGGGCCCCACAAGAGGGGTAAGGATATGATTTTTAGGGAAAAGCCCCCAAAAGAGGGGGTAATCCTCAATCCAAATGCACCCTTGCTCTTCTAACGGGGGAGATTTTTTATTTTTAATGAGATAGGATACCCACCTACACATGGAAAAGCACACAAAAAAATCATGAATAAAAAAATAAAAACATGTGAAAGAAGAGAGAGAGAGAGGGAGAGGAAGTTGAGTCATCCGAGATGAAATATCTCGTTCGCCTATGCCGTGTAAATGTGAACATGTGAGTCCTAAGTTACCTGAATTAGGAACTCAATGAGTGATCTGGTGATAGTGCAGTATGCTTACACATTAAAAGGCCTGAGTTTGAATCTCAAAGGATGCTCCGGAACTCCGAAATTACCAAGCCTACTATTAAAATAATAATAATAATAATAATAATAATAAGTTACCTGAATTAGGGGGGCATACAACGTCATTTTACTCATAGTGGGCAGAACAGCATTTTTAGCTCTAATTTAAAAAGTATCACCAAAACATTATTGTGATCTACCATCTGTTATATCTATGATTGTATATAATCTCGTACATGAATTATGAATGTTTCCTGTACATGATCTTTGTAGCTACCCCATTGGGTATTGCAATTTATGTATGAAAATTACTTTTCAAAACGATTTATATACTTATTGGGATTCTGAAGAATGAATAAATTATCTTGCTTTTATTGGTAATTATTAGTATCCTGTTAAATCTGCTGTCATATCTAGAATATATTCTTTTGATTTCTCTTACTTTCTTCAAGATTTTGCTTACCTAAAAGATCAGAATTCAAACCTCACCAATTACCCTTCACATTAAACAAAAGCCTCTCCAGGCAAATCAAAACATGTTTAGGACAGTAATATGCATAAAGTCGTCCTCGACAATCCTTGAAATGGAATGTTGGTTAGATAGACCAAACGAACGAAAGATATATGAGAACAGCAATATCATCCAGATGATAGTTGGGAAATATAAAACATAATACCATTTTCACATGATGAACAGTGAAGAGTAACACAAGGAGGAGGATGTTATCTGAAGCCTTTGAGGGAGCCATTGCAAGGTAGAGCTTCCATGGCAGGTAACTCGCCCAGTGACTGTTTTATAGAGATCCTGTAAAGCTGTTGCAAGGTAGAGTAAGAAAGATTAACCACACCGCGGTGACTGTTTTATAGAGATCTTGTAAAGCTGTAAACACCTAGATGTGAAAGATGATGACATAGTTGCATCAGAAAGGGGGAGACAGCAAACAACAAATGCTCGATATTACTGTTAGAAAATCGAAAGCGGAAGCGTAAACATGGAAAAGATAAATAAACAAGAAAAGAAGAACGGGATTTTTACGTGGAACCCTACTCCGTGAGGAGCGGGATGAAACCACGGGAGAAGCCCTCTACGGGGCATGTTATGCATTGCATTTTTCTCAACTGTTACAGGAGGTCTGGGGCTCTTTATATAGCCTCTCCAGAGCCTCCAAGTCCCACCCACAGGCGGTGTGGGACTAAACACTGGATGGGGGTAAATGGATCTTCTCCAGGATCCATTTACCCTGCTACAACATAAAGGGCGCACAACCACTAATACTCCAACACTCCCCCTCAAGCTGGAGCATGCAATGCTCAGCTTGGACAAACATAAAGAGACTCAACTCAACTCTACAAGACACTACAGACAATATCAACCCAACGCGCACATTGCTGCAGTCGAGGACGTTGCTTCTCATGTCGTGCAGGTGAGGAGGACGAACGGGCTAGAGTGTGAGTCAACTGAAGACTCGTGACCTGACCATCGAGTCTGAACTTGCGCCTGAAGTCTCCTCGTCGGAGAACTGGGTCTCTCCCATCTGGCCCAGAGAATGGTGCACTGCTCTGGTGTACCTATGATACCACATGAAAACCCTTGCCCTCAAGGGAATGGTCCTCTGCTCTGGAGTCCCTATGGCTCACATGAAAACTCTGGCCTGACAACTAGAAGAATGATGGGGACCTCTGACAAAGATGGCAACTTATGCTCATCTGACAATGACCGCACACTCGTGCGTGTATGAAACTGTAGACTCGGAACCTTCTGACGTCGAGTCTGAAATCGAATTGTAGAGTCTGAACGAATGGCTGGTCTGGAGAATCTGCAATCTGAAATATCTGAATAGACCTGTGACTCTACACCATACTCCCCCTTTCTCCCATACTTGTCGGAAAACATGGACGTCGACCAAGTTGGGAGAAGACAAGATAATACGGGGGTAAACAAGAACATCCAAACACTTACGGCTTTTCTCCAAATTTTTTTTTAAGCCGTTCAATCATTTTTTTTTTTGAAACAATTTTTTTTAAGCCGTTGACTCTTTTTTTTTCGGCTTTTCATCAACATCATCATTTTTTTAAATGACATACGACTTTTCTTTGTATGCGACTTTTTCAGAGAAAATTCCCTTTTTTTTGTATGCGTACGACTTTTTCCTTGTACGTGCCTCTTTTTTTTTGTTTTTTTTTCAGCCTCCTTTGACTTCACTTTTTTTTTTTGGAAACAAGAAGCCCATTTGGACCGTTGAATATACTTCAGCCCACATTTGGGCTCAAACAAATTGAGCACCCCCTCCTCTCTTTTATTTTTATAAAGAAGATCGATGGCCCCATTTTTTTAAAAAACTTTAGGGTTCCCAACGGGGAACCCTCTTCTTTTAAAACACCCGCCCCCCCCAATGGGGCCTCTTCATCACCGCCGCCTCCTCAATGGGGGCTGGAGCATCGTGGGCAATCCCAATCTGGGAGGTATCGCGCGCAGCTCCAGCGTTGGAATGGCGCCGCCGACGCCTGCTGTTGTAAATCGGAAAGATGGAGGCTCGTGTGCGGGGTGTGCCGCCACTGTAGGAGCGCCGCCTGGGAGTTGCGCGAGCGCGGGGGGGCGGTGAGGTCGTGATGCGCCTGCTGGTGCTGCCTCGGACGAGAGGAGGCTCGCCTGGAGCTATAGGGGCGGCGCGAGTCGCCGCTTGATGCCGCTGCCGGTAGAAGGAGGACGCGAGAGGAGACTCACTGCTTCATGGATCTTGGATTTGCGAGGGAGGAGGCTGTGACTTGGGACCCCGCTACTAGGAGGAAGGGCTTCGCCGCCTGGGAAGGATGGTGAGGCGCCTGGAGAAGAACGCGCGAGATGAAGGCCGCCCCGGGAGGTCGCGCGTGTGGAGAGAAACGCCTAGAAGAGGCTCTTCCTGGAGCCATGCTGAGCGCCACCGCCGTGGATCATTGGGGATGTTGCCCTGGGGTTCTTCAAAGATGGGGTTGCGGGGGTCTGCGCCTGGGCGCGCGGATCTGCGTGGAGGAGCACCAAGGTGGTGCACTGTGCATTTGCGCAAGAATCCTGAATGAGATGGGACTCCACTGAGAAGAAAAGATCTCCAGGAACGGAACTACTCTTCGATCTAGGGTTTTGTGAAAAACCCTTAGGGCTTAAACAAACTATGAACATGATCTCGAGAAAACTGATCTTCAAACACGAACAATAATCGGATCTCGGAAAAAATAAACCTTCAAATACAAATCCTCAAGAATCGAACCGCTCTGATACCATGTTAGAAAATCGGAAGCGGAAGCGTAAACATGGAAAAGATAAATAAACAAGAAAAGAAGAACGGGATTTTTACGTGGAACCCTACTCCGTGAGGAGCGGGATGAAACCACGGGAGAAGCCCTCTACGGGGCATGTTATGCATTGCATTTTTCTCAACTGTTACAGGAGGTCTGGGGCTCTTTATGTAGCCTCTCCAGAGCCTCCAAGTCCCACCCACAGGCGGTGTGGGACTAAACACTGGATGGGGTAAATGGATCTTCTCCAGGATCCATTTACCCTGCTACAACATAAAGGGCGCACAACCACTAATACTCCAACAATTACTATTACCAACAGACTGCAAATGGCAGTGCTGTACACACAGCTGAGTTCTAGCTGGACTTTGTTCCTGCCATCTACCTTGCACATATCTTTCTCTCATTCCTTGTACCTTAATCATTCTTTATATATATCATTAATGAACGTAGATTTATGTTATAAGATGACTAAGCTGGAAAAGTAAGTAGGCAACAGGAGGATTCTGTTTGACATTCAGGTTTTATTCATGGACCCCAACCTACATTGTTTAAACTTTATTCCTGAACCATATATGCATACTCCTAAGATCCTGCTCAAAAGGGCTACATTTTAAATCCTGAGAGGAATTTCCAAGTGAAGATAGTCCGATGAGATGAAACTGGCAAACTCTTTACATAATAAAAAAGAGTAGGCAAAAACTAGCTCAACCAACCATGTCTGAAATACTGAACTACTTGAGAAAAATCATTGAGGGAAAAAATATTGAGCAATCTACTGAGTATTATAATGTAAATTGAAGGTTAAACAGTCCTAAGTGAACCAATAGACTTGAATATAGATTAGTCAATCTCTTATTTAGTAAAATCTATCTTTTAACATAAGAGATTTCAGCTTGTATAATTCAATTACCTCAAGGAATGTGAGATCAAAAGTTTTCTTATTTGCAACTCCTCGTGATCAAATAATGTTATATGGCTGGGGATCCCAGTTTGGAAGCATATCCCGACACATATCTGAAAGGATCGGCTTTGAAGCTATCTGATTCGCTCGAATTTCATCCCTTCTTCCTGGGCAATAATTAAATAAGTTCAAAACCTACCAAAGCAGAGCATGCCAAGTATAGAAAAAAATTATGATATGAAAAATTCAAGGATGCACAAAGTAATGGTTCAAAATGGAACAATGAGGATTTGAATGGCATGGCATAAGAGAACATTCTTCACTTGGCCTTCATGGATTTCCTCGGCCAAGATATTAGATTTTCTCGTCCTTTCTTGCTGACACATTTTTGAAGTGAGGTGGTCAAAAAACCTGAAAACCATAAAGGCCAAGTGACATCATATGTTACTGGCACGCAGAATATACGAAGAAAAAAATCCCTCCTTAGAAACATTCATGTAACCAAAAAAGAAACAAATATAGAAACATCTTGGAACCTAAAAAAATACAAGCAAGCACTGTTCTTAAGTCTAACTCTTCATGGATAGGATATTAAGGAGTGATAAATAGATGCATAGATCTTTTATCTTTACGAACTATTCTTACACACAAGCACATGTGTGCACATGCACGCATACCCACGCAAATGGAAGTTACACATATATACATATACACAGATATATATATATCTATGCATTGTTCCATCGTGTATGTACGTGAACTTTACACAAATACATTATTCACACAAAGACACACATATAAATATATACGTACACACATCTACGTGAATGTTTAATCTTTTAACATCGTTCACAGTTACTGACACTACATGAATGTTTCATATTAATTTTAACACTATTCACCCACACAAGAAAAGCACAATTATAGAGAGAGATTCATCTTTCAACATTATTTACACGCACGCACGCACGAGTGTGTGCACATACATACATATCCTGCTTTAAAAAATTGATTTGATTGGCCCAACTATCTATGATATTGTGAAATCTTTAAACCAAGGTCTTAAATTACATATTTCGGTTTCATTTCAGCATGCCTGTAAAGAAAAATTTCGGTAGAATTTCGCTGAAATGATCACAAATTAGGGAAATTACTTGAAAACTCATTTTTTCCTAAAATTAATATTTCTAACATTCCTTAACTCAATAAATGAGATATAAAAAACACGTTTTTCGCTAATAATAAGATATTAACAAGATATATTACATTAATATTTTCATCCAATCGTTCCAACAATCAAAAAAGTAGGATACTACTCAGATCCAAAACTAGATTTGGAATCGAGATTAGAAATCATTAGTTTTATAAACATGAAGAGGATGGTGGCACGTGCAATAATTATAGTGAAAAACATGGGCCAACAAAGAGTACTAGCAAATGATATCTTATGTAAGAATAAAGATCGAAATGATAGCTTAGAACTTGTATCTAACCAAAATACTTTCAGTTTAGAAAAATATTTAATTTTAGAAATAAAATAAGCCGCATACTCAAACACAAATCTCTCTAACATGTATGGCTAATGATGCATTGTATAGAGTATGATCATAAAATGTGTACTATACAAGACACGGACAAATCGATTAACACCAAAAAACTGCATAGCATTCACAAGCATAATCTATATCCAACCCGATAGTAGGGAAATATTTATAGTCACAAGATTTGGAAGATTGTCGACAACTTAGCACTCGCACAACCGCACATACTCTTGTAGTTGAAAATAGTGGCAACAAAGCAAAGCCTTAAAGTCTGAAGAGAGAAATTGGCCAAAATACGAAGAAAGAAATTTCAGAGAATTTTAGTGAAAATGTCGAAAATCATGGAAATAACTCTAAACTTGACCTTTTTTCCAAAAACAAAGGTTTTTAATATTCTTAAGTCAATAAATAAAATAGAAATGCATGCTTATTTGTAAAATAGAATTGTAAATATAACTTTAAAGTAATATTATCGTCATAATCATTAGACATGCTGATATGTAGAGCAACATGTTGCCTAGAGTCAGAATTGTATGCTAAACTGGAAGCAAAAGCCATGATAGTCAACTCGTCAATAAGAATGAGATGATACATATAATAACTGCTAATCAAAACATAAATATCAAAATAAAGAAAGAACGAAAAATGAAGCTCTTCAGTTAAAAATTGAATTTAACTCTTAAATCGTGTGTCTAACAGATTTGGTTTGGATTTAGATCTATAATTTAGAAACTAAGTGAAGAAACTTCTTCAAACAATGTAAAGCACTCTAACAACTCAACAAATTGGTGAATAAATAAGTGAAAATACATTAATATATGTAAATTTTGATGAAAGCGAAAGGTAGATTTCCTTATTTTTGTTGTTTCGATGGAACGACATACGATTTCAATATAATTTCATTGACATTTCGCTGATATTTCGTTATCTAGAAGAAGTAATGCAGTATCATTTCGATTTTAGTGAGCTAGAAAAATCAAAATTTCGGAAAAAATCAATGGAATTCCGTTTAAGTTTGAGTACATGCTTTAAACTTCCATTTTAGTTTCTTTAGCAAAAGCTTTCGATTGCTTTAGAAGAAATGGTCTTAAATTCAAATGCAATGTCTAACAACTAAGAGGACTGTACATAAATGGTGAAGGCAACAACCTCTTCTTGCGATTCTTTCGGGAAAAAAAACCTCTCCTTATGATTCTATGGAAAAAAAACCTCTCCTTATGGCATCTTAAAGCCTCCATTATTTTGAACAGATGCTATAAATCAATTCTGTACTATGAGTTGGTGAGCACCTTTTACTCTAAAAAAGAACCAAAACTTGAGTTTCATCGTAACTCGTAAGCACGAGGAGATGGATCACAAACAGTAGCGAGTCAGAAATATGTGCTAAATGTGATGAACGTATAGTATAGGAAAACAGGGTGTTATGAGGGAGATGGAACCAAAAAGGTTAAGGCAAAATGAGGAATACAAATATACTGTTTATAGGAGAATCAAAAAGTCGGTGCAGGTGATAGCTCCTAATAGGTTCTCTGCTACATAGCTAGTTGTCTATAAATACATAATAAGCTCAAGAGGAGTTTCAATTGATAACAAAAAGATGATACCATTTAAGAAGCTTCATAATATAGGAGGGTGTCTTTTACATTCATTAAATAAAACAGGAGATAATATACCTTCTGGATCAGCATATCTGGAATAAATTGCACTAATTGTGTAACACAAACGTTCTCCATTCATGGTTCCCCCTTGTACTAAAAAAACTCTCTATGCACAAGTAAAAATACTTTAACTTGAGTAATCCTTCTTTCATCCGAACTGCAAGCAACTACCTGCTTGCTTTTCTCAGATTTGAAGATGTCGCAATGCTGCAATACAAACCGCCAAATCGAGAATTCAGTTAAAAGATGACATCAGAAATAAGCAGGGTAGGTGAAGTTTTCGCATATGTAAGACCAGTAAACATTACATGCCTTAATCTCCAACACAAATAACCGGATCAAAACCTCAAATAGTGTAGATATCATGAACAATGCCATACACTTAATGAGGACAGAACTAGCAA
Source organism: Ottelia alismoides (assembly GCA_037367405.1). Classification (NCBI taxonomy): domain Eukaryota; kingdom Viridiplantae; phylum Streptophyta; class Magnoliopsida; order Alismatales; family Hydrocharitaceae; genus Ottelia; species Ottelia alismoides. The sequence goes on along the minus strand of JAZKJV010011384.1, from coordinate 44,772 downwards.
GAAGCATTTCGTACCCTGAAAAATCGTATATATCCAAAGAATGTACAGTCTCCTCTTCCTCAATTTCTGGAGGATCCATTTAGTGACAGACATGTATACTTGCACTCTGAGACTGGCCATCAATTTCCAACTTGTTACAAAGATCAATGGCAGGAGCCTGTTCATCTACAACGAAATTATGTATGATCTCGCCCGGCACAATGCAACTCCAGCCAGGTTCCCTGTTAATATGATTTGCCTCCATATCATCTCTGACCTTTTCAGCGTCATCCCATCTCTTACTCCTTGCATACATACTAGACAAAAACACATGACTGCCATGGTGTTTGGGCATAATCTTTAGGAGCTTCTTGGACACATATTCCGCCATCTCTACGTTCTTGTGCAGTTTACAAGCAGAAAAAAGCGCACCCCACGTGACAAAATCTGCAGAAATACGCATACTCTCTATTAGCCGCAGAGCTTCATTCAATCGTCCGGCACGACCCTACAAATCAATCACGCATGTATAATGCTTCACGGACGGCTCAACACGATAATCCTTCATCGAATTGAACAACTTCAACCCTCTCTCAACCATCCCGCAGTGTGAACACGCTGTCAAAACTGACAAGAAGACAACTTCATCTGGATCAATACCTGCCAACAACATATCCTCAAAGAATCCAAGTGCTTGTTCTGAATGGCCGTGAGCAGCACATCCTACGATCATAGCACTATGCGAAAGCAGATCCTTCTCTTTAATCATGTCAAAGATCCGGCTGGCAACCTCGATCTCCCCACATTTCGAGTACATATCAACCAGTGCAGCCCCAATCTGTCTATTGACGGGAAACCCATTCCTCTCCATGTACTTATGAATCCGAATTCCTTCTTGCAAAGCTCAGGTTTTTGCACAAGTTATCAGTAAAGAAACGATGGTGAAATCGTTAGGCCAGAACCCATCGTTCAACATTCTGTCAAACACAGCCAGTGCTTCCCCGTGCTCTCCATTCTGCGAGAATCCGCTGATCATAGTCGTCCAGGTGACCACATTCCTCTCAGGCATCTCCTCGAATAATGCGATCGCGCTGTCATGATCGCCATTCTTGACTAAACCGTCGATCAAAGTGTTCCAAGTAGGCAAGCTCCGGTCGGGCATGGAACCAAAAAGCGCTCGTGCGGATGTGAGATCACCTGTCCGGCAGCACGCCTTGATGGCGACGTTCCAGAGGAGGACGTTGGATTGGAGCAGTGGTTGGGGAGTTTCGTCGAACAGCTTGAGGGCGAGGTGATGGTGTCCGAGCGTGACGTAGGCGTCGGCCAAGGAGACGCGGGTGAAGGGGTCGAGGACGATGGCGGATTTGAGAGCGTCGAGGTGGAGGGAGGGGATGAGGCGGGGGACGGGGAGGGACGCGGCGGAGCGGAGGGCAAGGGGAGGGAGAGACGGGAGGGGGGAAGGGAGAGGGAGCGCATGAGGGTGTAGTGGGAGAGGGAGAGGGAGTGGAGGGAGGAGGAGGAGAGGAGGCGGAGGAGGGCGTGGAAGATGGAGGTGTCGGGGGACGGGGAGAGGCGGAGGAGGGAGAGGGCGTAGGCGGGAGGGGAGGCGGCGATGAGGTGGGAGAGGGGGAGGGCGCGGCGGAGGGCGCGGGCGTGGACGGTGTTGAGGTGGCGGAGGGATTGTCCCCGTATCATTAAGGATAATCAAGGAGGTTCTAATCGATAATGCTCCTCCCCATTTTGTGCCTTCCGGTAACTTCGCATAAGCCCACAAGCCCGACCCGAAATCAAGTCCGATTCGAGTTTAGGCCTAAAACTTAAGCCAACATATCCGACTCAACAATATCTCGTATAAAGGTCCATGATCTCATATAATCGTATTATTTATAATTATAATATTGCGGTATTTGACATTTCAACCAATCTTCGCCCCCTCATTATTATTACAACAAACTTGAGCTTGAGCTTTTCTTCATTGTAACGTCATTTTTTCTCACTACATAAAGGGCACTTCTCTCATTTTTCCTCTTGTTTGTCTCACATAATACCCTATTTTATCTAAGTTGTTAGTATTGGATAATTATTTTATATGCTGTAGGGTTGGGCAGTAGGTTGGATCGGACCGATTCGACCCAAAATCCAACGCACATAACCCGATCCAAACCTGAAATTTAATGGACGGTGAGCCTCAAAATGAGCACGTATTGATATCTCACCATGTTCGAACCTGAGAAAGCCCAAACCCGCAAGCCCGATAGCCCAACGTATACGATATAATTATATCCAATTGTTTGCTCCAAATACCATGCTCTAACTTTCGTATCCTTATTTCAAGTTTAGAATAAATACTTAGAACTATTAATAATCATATACATTAGCATGAATTGAGGACATTATTACATTAATATGAAAGATTATTACATTAATATGCAAGAATAGAATCTATGTTCTCAAGTGTTAAAACATGCGCAGCTGCAAATAACCAATCTGTATTGGAGTATAGTGTCCGCATCTATAATAGGAATATGTAACGGTGAATTGAATGGTGATTTAAGTAACCATATTTTTTACATTTCTATTTCCAACATTCAACTAATGTCAAATTCACAAATTAAATTGACATAGTTAAAGTATTAAACATGCACACATGCATAAGAAACAACCATATAATGCAAGAATGAAACACATGATATTGATGTACATAAGTGTTAAATTGGACCGACCCGACTTGAATCCGACCCATTTTTGTCGAAAGAATTACGTAGTCTGTGTATCGTTTCTGCTTTTAATTCTTCTATGTTCCGTCTTATGTAATTTACCCATGGATTTTCTCTATATAAGAGACCCTAGGGTTCCCTGGAATGAACAACAAATCTTATTCTTCCAACATGGTATCAGAGCCTAAACCCTAGGCTCTCCCCCCCCCCCCCCCCGCCGTCGCCGCCTCCCGGCCCAGGCCTCCGCCTCCTCGGGCCTCCAGCGCCGGCCCCCGCCTCCCAGCCTCCCGCCTCCCGCCCCCGGGCCCCGCCTCCCGGGCTGGCTCCTGCCCCGTCCCTGCCGGTTTTGCCCTAGCCAGCGTCCCCTCCTGCGGCCTCTTTCGTAGCCGCCTCCTTCGCCTTATCCATGGATTTGGGTGCATAACGTCTACATACGCACTCGAATCCTATGCAGTTTGTGTAGACACATGTTTCTATGTCTACAAACCCTAGTTCTTCATCTGCGGCGATATGTCTAAATCCAAAGTTGATATGCCCTTCATAGGCGCGTTCAAAGGTCCCGCGCCAATAGTGAAGATGGATGGGTCGAACTATGAGCTCTGGGCGATGCAGTTCATGAGCCTCATGAAGTCAAACGATAAGAAGCACATTCTTACCAAGGATGAGCCGACAGAGAAGACATGGATTTATGCCTATTGGGAGGCTGATGACTCATATGCCAAGGTCTGGCTGTCAAGCACGTTGTCGATGGAGATTGCCAATGATGTCCTCCATCAGCCCACCGCTAAGGCGATGTGGGACATTCTCGCGGCGACATATTCCCAGGTCCGGAATGAAACTAAGATGCTACAACTTCAGCACGACATATTCACCATGAAACAGAATGGGCGACCACTTCATTCCTTGTATACATCCCTTAAGGGGATGTTTGAGAAACTCTACAGCACTATCCCTCTGACGACCACACCCGAGCAACAGAAGACATTCCGTAATGCTACCATAGTAGGAGTCCTTGCGGCTCTTGATCCTGAATATGATGCAGTCAGATCACAGATACTTGCAGATGCTACCATTCCTCCTATGGAGGAGGTCTACCGGAGGCTTAGCCGCATCTCTGTTCCATCCAGCACGTCTATACCACCCCCCTCGGCGATGGTTGCTTCCAGAGGGAGAGGTGGTTCCTCTTCTTCATTCCGTGGTCGTGGCCGTGGAACTGGAGGCTGTGGTGGCCGGTCCCGTCCACCTTGCAGTTTTTGTCACCATACAGGTCACTCGGAAGATACATGCTATTCTAAGCATGGCTTTTCAGCATCAGCGCGGGTGGCAGAACATGTTGCATCTCCATCATCTTCTACTTCGGATCAGAAGTTTGAGGAACTCGTCGCTCAGTTACGGGATATAATGCCTCCTGCTTCTACAGATTCTTCGGATATAATTGCGTCTGCTTCTGCCAGTACTTCTGCCACAGCTAGCACCTCAGGTAGTGCTTGTGCTTCTACCACATGTTATAGTTTAGACATCTCCGATTGGATCATGGAATCTGATGCCACGCACCATCTATGTCAAGACAGAGACAGACTTATCTCATACAGAGAGATTCCTCCAGGGCGGTCGGTGATCATTGTCAATGGGACTCATTCCCTCATTGTTGGACAGGGGGAGGTTATGCTATCCTCTTCCATGCGTCTAAAGAATGTCTTACATGCCCCTGAATTTTCGATGAACTTACTCTCTATTAGTTAGATTACAAAAGATTTGCATTGTCGCGCTATATTTGACCCATCTTCTCTTATATTTCAGGACATTCTAACATGCAGGGTGATTGGTTGTGGCTCTGAGCAGGATGGTCTTTGTCGTCTGATCCGAAGTTCATATGCTGGAGTCTCTTCTCATGCTGTTGGATCTGTCTCTCCCTATACATGGCATCTACGCTTTGGTCACCTCCCTCTATAGAAGATGTGTCACCTTTTGCCTCAGATATCTCCAAGTTCATCCTTTTGGTGTGAAGCTTGTCAGTTAGGGAAGCACCATAGAGCTAGCTTCTCGAGTCGTCAGAGTCGGAGCAGTAGCTCCCCTTTTGAGTTACTTCATATTGATATTTGGGGTCCCAGTCGTGTCCCTGATCACCAGGGGCACATGTTCTATCTTGTCGTGGTTAATGATTTCTCTCGTTTGTCGTGAGTTTTCCTGTTAAAGAATAAATCTGAAACTGATGATGTTATCAAAAACCTTATCAATGAAGTGAACAATGTCTTTTCATCCAATGTGAAATATGTTCGTACTGATAACGCGTTGGAATTTTGTACTCGGTCTCTCTCACAACATTTTTTTGTCAAAAGGCATTATACACCAAACTACATGTCTCTACACCTCCCAACAGAATGGAGTTGCTGAGAGAAAACACCGTCACTTTCTTGACATTACTAGAACTCTACTTATCCAGAGTTGTGCTCCTATTTCTTTTTGGGAAGATGTCGTTCTTACATCCTGCTACTTGGTAATCGTATGCCGTCCACGGTACTTGGTGAGAAAATTCCTCTTTCTGTTGTTTTTCCAGATTAGGAATTGTTCTCACTCACCCCTCGTGTCTTTGGAGTTGTTGCCTTTGTTCATCAACTATCCCCAGGTCTTGACAAGCTCTTACCTAGAGCTATCAAATGTGTCTTCGTGGGTTATTCTCGGACGCAGAAGGCATATCGTTGCTATGATCCGGTTAACAGGAAATACTTTGTCAGTGCTGATGTTACTTTCTTTGAGTCTGTTATGTATTTTTCACATGCATGTGATAGATTGGTCTCTAGCACATCTACTGATGAGGTCCCTCCTCCTACGGTGAGTCCTCCATTGTCCAATCCAGTTCCTAACGTTGCGTCAGCACCACCACTACATCCATCTCCACCACCACCACCTCCACCAAAGCCACTTATCTCGCCACTACCAAAATTTTATACCCGTCGATCTGGTCCTACTCATGCTACACGCTAATCATCCAGCACGCCCCAGGTATGTTCCGATATTACTACTAATGATGGGTTGAATAGTGTGCCTATGCAGAGTGCATCACCACGGGATGAATCTGAACCGGTTAGTTCAGCGGTTGATGATCTGGATGTTCCTATTGCGATGAGAAAGCAGAAACGCAAATATGCTTCGTATCCTCTTGCCTCACAGGTCTCCTTTCATCGCCTCACAGGGGACTTTCAGAGATTTGCAGTGGCTTTATCATCCGTGGAGATCCCACGGACCTATCAGGATGCATTGAAAATTGATTGCTGGCGGACTGCAATGGAGGAGGAGATGGCTGCCCTACAGTCGCAAGGCACATGGAGCTTGGTTCCCGCTCCTTCAGGAGCATCTGTTGTTAGCTGTAAATGGGTACTTACTGTCAAGTATCATGCAGATGGTATCCTTGATCGGTACAAGGCAAGGCTAATGGCACGAGGTTTCACTCAGACTCATGGAGTGGACTATATGGATACCTTCTCTCCAGTCGCCCGTCACTCCACTCTTCGTATTCTTCTGTCTGTAGCTGTGGTACGTGATTGGCCCTTGTTCCAGGCTCCATCTAGATGTTAAAAATGCATTCTTGTATGGAGATCTGCAGGAGGAAGTCTACATGCAACAGCCTCTGGGGTTTGCTGTTCAGGGAGGGAATCATATGGTGTGCATACTTCATAAGGTAATGTATGGCCTTAAACAGAGCCCAAGGACATGGTTTCAGAAGCTTTCCCATCTAATTGAAGAACGAGGATTCATGAGATCCAATGCAGATCACTCACTGTTCATCCAGAAGACTACTCGAGGTACAGTTGTCATCATGGTGTTGATGACATTTTGGTTATAGGAGATGATGCTCAGCGGATAGAGATGAGCAAAGCAGTGTTGGGTCGTCAATTTGTTATAAAGGACCTTGGTATATTACGATACTTTCTGGGACTGGAGTTCACCAATGCACAGGGTCTAGTAATGACCCAGAGGAAATATGTTACAGATATGCTTATCGAGACGGGCATGGTTGGATGCAGACCTTCTACTACTCCTATGGACCCCGCATGAAATTGTATGATAATGATACAGAAGAAGTTGACAAGAGAAGGTATAGAGAAATGGTGGGGAAGCTTCTTTACATAACTATAACCCGACCTGATATTGCTTTTGCAGTTAGCCGGGTAAGCTAGTTCATGGAACAGCCGAGACAAGTACATATGGACGCTATATATATGATACTCAGGTATCTAAAATCGTCTCCAGGCACGGGATTGTTGTTCAGAAAGGAAACCAGTTTATCTATTTCTACATGTGTGAATGCTAACTATGCATGATGCCCTAAGGATCGAAAGTCTACCTCAAGCTTTGTTGTGTTTCTGGGTAGCTCCCTAGTTTCTTGGAAAAGCAAGAAACAAACAGTTGTGGCTAGATCCAGTGCAGAATCTGAATATAGGGCTATGGCACAAGCAAGTACGAAAATGATGTGGGTTCGAGTTGTACTAAAATACTTGCATGTAGATGTATCTCTACTCATGCAGCTACAGTGTGATAATCAAACCGCATTGTTCATTGCCAATAATCATGCCTTTCACGAGAGAACCAAGCATATTGAAGTAGACTGTCACTACACCAGAGACATGATTCAGAAGAGACTGATTTCTATTTCACATGTTAGTTTTGGGGAGCAGGCTGCCAACATCTTCACCAAACCGTTACTCAGAGGACCATTCCAAAAGTTTACTTCCAAGCTGAACATGATTGATATCTATGCTCCATCTTGAGGGAGTGTCGAAAGAATTATGTAGTCTGTGTACTGTTTATGCTTGTTATTCTTCTATGTTCCGTCTTATGTAATTTACCCATGAGTTTTCTCTATATAAGAGACCCTAAGGTTCTCTCGAATAATCAACAAATCTTATTCTTCCAACAATTTTATTTAGGTCAGGTTTGGGCTTGCGCGTGGAATTTGGAATAAAAATGGACCTAGACCCAACCCATTAATCGATATACTTAAATGAGCTTAGGTCGGACCAACTTAAAACCAATCCTACCCCATGCCCAACCCTAATATACCGGTAAACGTGGTAATATCCATTCATCCTTATTGTTGTGCTTGCACATTACAAATAAAATCTTGCTATCGTCATGGTAAATGGTGCATAATATACAATCTCAAAAGGTAACATTTAAAAAAATATTACATAAAATGATCTAAGATAATGATTATGCAGATTAATGAAAATATATAAAGGTTTTATCGAATCAAACTAATCAGCAAAACAACCTTAACCATCTTGATGGCACATGCACAGCTTGTTTGCTTCTTGGTCAAGCTCGCAAGCTTTGGAGGAGCAGTTTCAACTTTCTCAGCACTCATATTTCCTTCTTTACCTCATAATTTTTCCAAAGGATCTTCACTCCGTATTACCAGACACTCTTTTTGCGCAGGACAATTAACAGGATGCACAAAAGCCTCCAGCTAAAACAGCTGCTTCATCCCAACCTTAGAAGTCTCAGGATCAAAAGCATTACAGAGCATATCCTGATTGCTAAAAAAGGATGCCAAAATATATTAAACTGTCTAAATAAGATGCATTTCAATTCCCTAAAATATGAACCCCATCATCACACGTGAGCTCCATGCCTATATTACAAGTCAACCTGCAGGCAAAAGATACTAAATACCGTTTAAAGAATGCTTACAACTTGAACACCAATCCAAATGGTCATTAAGAGTGAAGGAAAAAGGCTTGTGCTTAAATAAATCTATGAAAGCTGGAGAGAATCAGGAAATCAATACTCAATAGAGGAGATGAAGAGCCAACGGGGAAAAAGATGCTTGTTAATTCTTACAAATACCTTAGAAAGAAGTAAAGAGTTTGAATAGTTCAACTCAACTCAATAAAAAAGGATGACTTCAGGGAATCATCACTCTGCTGCCTACTCCGGGATAAGTTCTTGGAGGGGCAAAATTCCAACAAAAGAATTGGAGGGTTGTAATCTCCTTCTACAGTATTATTGTAATAAAAAAGATGCTCGAATAGCTACTGGCTCATACAGATAGCTCCCATTTTCATCACCATCTCAGCTAATCAGGTGCTGATGCAGACTTAAGCACCACCGGATCCATACTTCTTACCGAATACAAGTAACTGGAGCTTGTCATACCCTGCAAGGACACCAGCACCTGCAACTGCACGGAGGATGTTGGCACCAGCACCCTTGAACAAGGACTTGGCCCCTTCATTCTTGAGAATTATTGAGAAGCACTGGAGCGAGCTGCTGTACTTCACAGCCTCACCAGAGGTCATCATCATTCTTCTGCGAACTGTATCGATTGGGTAGGATGCAAGTCCAGCACCGTTTGTGATCACCCAACCCAATGCAAAGCTAGCCCAGAAACTATCCTGGAATAAGACAAACAATGCCAGTTTAAGTATCGAAAGATGCAAAAGAAAAAAATTAATCACAGAAACAAAAATGGAATGAAGACCAGTTAACAATCAGGCAGCGGTCAATTAAAGGAACAAAGGCCATTGCAAAGTAATTTTTACTTAAAAGGAGGGGTCGGAAATTATATACGTAAATAAATGTTTGATATTGATACAAGAAAAACTAGTTTTCAACATGTAAAAAGACAAGTAGTTGGGCCAACAACGAAAGTAATATATAAAGAATGAAGGTGTGGAAGAAACAAAACATGCTCAAAGTTCAACTTTAGTGGCAGACCATCCCACTCCCGTACATGTTATTATAGGAGGCACTTTGAATCGAAAATTTATGGATTCTGTCATACAATTAAATCGTCGTCTAGAGCAATAACTTGGAAATATATAATTACATCCATAATTTTTATTATCCAAAGACAAACTTGTTTAGCCAATGATGAATTGTTTACTGTGGTCGTGAAAAAATTACCAAAATTAAGTAGACCTGAAAATCCAGCTTATTTGGCAAGCTCAAATTTAAAGACATAAATTGAAGCTGACCTGTAAGTTGCCAGTCAATAGAACAGGCTTCAGAGAATCATACATGCCGAAGTACAGACCACGATAAACAATGATTCCAACACAAGAAATATTAAACCCACGGTAAAGGCCGGCAATACCATCAGACTTGAAGGTCTTCCTATAAACATCAACCAGCCCATTAAATTGCCTTTCACCACCCTTCTTGGCAGCCTTAGCATCATTGGCCAGCCGAGTTCGGGCATAGTCAAGAGAATAGACAAATAGCAAGGACGAGGCACCAGCAGCACCACCAGAAGCCAAGTTGCCAGCAAACCATTTCCAGTAGCCATCACGGTCTTTCTTGAAATTGAACATCCTCTTGAAGTAATCTTTAAATGCAAAGTTAAGGGCCTGTGGATTATGGAAAAGAAATTGTCAATACATAACCAAACTACAAAAGTATGAGCAAAAAGAGAGAAAGAAAATGTGCATTTCAGATGTATAAGAACATGGTTCTGCATATGTGCCCAAAAGTATCCATTTTCCCTCTAAATGTACAATATTCCAATGAATAAAATCTGACTAATAACCACATTATTCCTATCACATACCATTTTTAAAACATTAATTGTTAGATCATGGAGAAGTAACAAAGTTGTGAAGTTATAAAAACTTATTTTGGATAGGTGATAAACATAAATAGAACCAATAAAAACGTTTACAATAATTCTATGTTTCTAATCAAAAATACACTAACCTGAGTAGGGAAATATCTGATAACATTTGCTGTGTTCCCTCTCCACAGAGAACCAAAACCTTCATCAGCAATCGTCCTACGGAAGCAATCTGTAATACCCTTATATGGTTCTGACAATCGACCAGATTTTATCATCTCATCCTGGTTCTGAATAAGAAGTTTGACACGCTCAATTGGGGCAGCAGCAGTCTTGGAAACAGCGGCAGAGACACCTCCCATGAGAAAATCAATGACAAAGTTCAACCCCCCTTTTTTCTCAGCCGGAGCGTTAACAAAAATAGGTGACATATTGTTAACCATGGAAAGATCAATATTGGTTCTGCAAATAGGCATCACAGGATATTGAAATCCAGAATAAGCAGAGGCACTATTTGTGTGTCTCTGATAGAGAGATGGCCTGTAGATGTTGTGGCTCTGAGAGATATCATGAGAAAAGCTGGCACCACCGTGTAGTGAACCGGCCACTTTCTGGAAAACTGTAGGGAAGTGGGGTTGTTCAGCCATTGTTAAAAACTCTTAAACCTGCAAAAATCAAAGTAATAAAGCAATTATATACCTAATAAAAATCACATGATGTATAATAACAAAATGCCATGCTGCTGGCATAAATGTTGTAAACTTCCATACAAATATCACCAAAACAGACTCAAGAGACTGTGAGGAAAGGAATTTGAAAAGAAAGGTCCACTTATCACCAAATAGTTCATATAATGGCCTAATGGTATTCATACTATTCATAATGTTAATAATATTTACAATCACTACACTGTCCATATATATTGAGTAATGTATGTATGTATGTATCTTTACTGCTTTGGATTCTTATGATACTTGATATATTTTATTTATCAAAAGCATGAGTATCACTTTAAAATGCAATGCTGTTTGCATAAATAGTGCAAACTTTTGAATATTATGAGCAGAACAGCCTCAAGAGGCAGATAAAGATGAGAGATTGAAACAAGATGGCCCCATTTTCACCTAACAGATCGTATACCTGACACTTATTGATGCAATTTATACTTTTCATAATTTATAGAATGAAAACATATAAATTATAGCTATATTGTCACATGAACAAGTCTATGATATTTAAGTTTACTGATTTGAATTCCCATAACGTATGCAATATACTTACTGCTATATTACTGGTTTATAATTTACGTGAAATACAATATTATGTTTATAACATCAGCAGATACACTATACTGATAAGTAACATAGCATATGCAATTAGTAACTTGCATGTATATAAGATGTGTTTCATAAGTTGCATTGTAGATTTTTATGACATGCATTATTTAACTGACATAGGATTTTACACTATTATAAGCAACTTTTATCATTACCTAATTACATATAGCTTATAAGCATTACAAAAATCCAAAGGCAAATTGTTTTTTCGCTTTAAAATGGCACGATCATATTTTGTTAAGAAAATGGTTTGCATAGCATGCTTATTTTTAAAAAACACAAGATTAACAGCACATTCAATCGGAATATCCATGTCCTTGTTGCTTCTTCCGTATGACTATTTGGGGCCTACTCTTATTGTCACATAGCATTTTGGCTTGTGCAAAAAAAGTACATGAAAATCCCTGAAAATCGTAGAATTTGTATTAATAAAAATCTAGAATGTGTATACAGTATAACTTCATTTAACGGAAGAAGCGAATCTAAACGACCAAAATGCAGGGACACCTAAATTGCACGCCACAGTTGAAAGCACATCACACTCAAGTATAAATGTTAATAAATATAATTGTAGGAAACCAATTAAAAACAAGGAAAGTGTGCATTTGTATGAGAACCAAAAAAACATATTCTGAACTAGCCTTGAAAAGCAGAAATATCAACATAATAGTTGACCCATTTTATTATTTACTTCCATATTTGGAGGTGTGAATGTTGATCTGTCACCTCGTATGTTGAGACACTAAGAGAATGGTGGAATTCTACTAGCATATTTCTAAATGCAAACAATGATGGCAATGTTCACTAATGGGAAGCCGACAATGTTGATTTCCATTGGAGCTTCCTACTATGATGAGTTGATATGCAAATTAGGCAATTGCAGGACCCTCTAAATTGACACTAGAATATCTGCGCAGAACATAAGTATTGGAATCTTGTTGATCTTGAGAGAGGGCACGCCAACCTTTATGGTAAATTGACAGTTCAAAATGATAACATGTATATTGGAGCTCAAACTAAATGGAATTACAAAATGTCAATACAGGAGGCACCATTCAAGATAACAGAATACTATATTGTCAGTGCTTAAATTGCCTCTATGATTTCTATTCAAATAATACGTGAGTTTTCGGCATTACCGATTGACAAAAAAACTATCATTTCAAAGAAAAAATTTAAAGAAAAAAGTCAGTGTCACCTTATAACAAGAAATTTAGGTTTTTATTTGCATTCACAGCTATGATGAAATAGCTGCAAATTAGTATAAAAAATAGGGGAGAGGAATGTCGAGTCTTGTGGGAAAACAAACAAGCCAATATTCCTAATATAATAATACAGATACAAATTAAAGGCACCACAAGTGAAATACTCTACAGATTTAGGATTATATCAAATAGACATCCTAGGAACTGGTGCAACAACAAAGGTTCCATAACAAAGTAGACAAATTATATGGCTTAGGACTACTGCTACTAAGAACAGAACGAGTATCAAGGATAATTCAGAAACAGTGCGAACGAAGGTATTCAATAATGTTAAGGGGAAAGATAATTTGAAAAGGAAAAAAACGTCACGATCACACGAGCAGATCACATAGGCAAAAATAAAGATGGCACTTTGAGGTTCTCGGAGGGCTGGTGGAAGTCATGCGAGAATAAGTAAATTACTTTATTCTTACACGAAATGCGTGCAAACATGATCACACAAAACAAGTGAATTCAAAAGACGTCAAATTAGTTATAGGATAACCAAGACATACTGCCTTTAATCAAAACAAGCGTCACTAAAGAGACGCATTTTCGTCACAGCTATTCACTTGCATAAGCATCCGCAGATTACCCACCAAATACAAACAGATCGAGACTAAAAGGAGGACGAGAAAAGCAGATCTCAAGAACTTGCTAAATTACATCATCTATTGAAAAATAAATAATTTTCCTCCATAAACTTCCTGCGATCACTACCAATCATTGATCCTAACCGCTACCCCCATCTTAATTCACCAAAAAGGCATCGCTTTGAGTTCGTCTCGGAACGCCGGATCCAAACCACAGATCTCACATGTCAAAAACAATCCAGCCTTCAACAGACACGTATCCGGACCCTTCTCGAATCACAAACAACAACCAATCAAAGTGACCAAGAAACCACCGATATACTGGTATAAAAACAACCTTTTTGCGAAAAAAGGGTCAATTTCGAGCAGATCGCGGCAGATCTACAGATCTAAAGGAAGACGATCGGAGAGGGAGGAGGGCGTTACCGTGGGGCTCTCTCCGAGTGGAGAGCGGTGAGGGCGACGAGAGCAGAGAGCGAGAAATTGGGAGGGGTGCCGCCACCCCTTATATAAACTAGGGTTTCCTCCGCTGTTCTTGTCACCAATAGTGTGAGGTTACCGCTGCCCGCCAATATAGGGGCTGTTTGGCTGGGGAATAGCTGCGAGAAAAGGGTCTGTTCCTACCTCCTCTCCCCTCTAATAATATAGTACGGGTATTCCCCTCTTCTCCTAATTAGCTCAACTTATTCCACCTTTATTTATGTGCATGTAACTTTACAAGTACTGGCGTTTATATCTTCTACATTTTTTTATTTTTTTTGAAAAATACCACCATGTATATTCATCCATATATCCTTCCAATATGTCATTCGAATTTTGTCAGAAACAGAGACTCCTATGACATCCATCCAGAACAGGTCGATTACAGCAATTCTAAGACCGTTAAAATTACATATTCTGGATGTAGGTCATAGGAGTCTCTGTTTCTGACGAAATTCGAATAACATATTGGAGGGATATATTGATGAATATACATGGTGGTATTTTTCAAAAAAGTAAAAAAATATGGAAGATATAAGCGCCGGTGCATGTAAAGTTACATGCACCTTGGTGCAAGCTCCCCATCCTCTATTTATATTTTACCTACTCTTATTATCTTTTCATGCGAACAGAAATAGTATCGTACCTGAGCTTATTCATCACCCTTATTCTTGCTTATTCCCGAACTGGTTGGGAGGCAAACAAGCTATTTTGTTTCTATATTTTACATGGTTTGTCTCTCTTTTTTCTATCTTCATACCCTTTCTATAAAAGTTTGTGTTGCTCTTTGCGGGACCCTTCGTATTAGGATTTGAACTTCTTCTTAAAATTGCTCTTATCCAGTATCCAAATAATTTAAATGAATACTCCATCGCGTAGTGCTCGTCGAGACTTTTTCAAGGAGTCTAAGAACGGAGTCCGAGTTACGATCATTTTAATAAGATCGGGTCCGAGTTAAATTTGGATCCAAACTCGGATTCGAAACCGGGTTAGAACCCATAAAAGCAACACCCCTATCTTCCAAAAATACCCCAACCCAAAGCAGCATCCCCTCCTCCCTCCCCCTCATAGGAGCACTGTCGAAGCGCGTCAGATCGACGATCCGAAGCCGCTGCCACGTAGAGAAGGTCGAGGTCATCCTCGTGCGTGGGTTCTCGTCTTCAACATAGTGTTGAATGCGCCGTTTCTCCACGGGTGGAGATTCCGAGGCTGTGATTTTTTTGAGATACGGTATTCCCTTCCTCCTTGTTGTGGGTTCCACGTAATTTTGACCATATATCTTTCCCATTATAACCATATTTATAGTTTTTTGTGGTGTGATAATGGTTGGATGTCGATGAAAATTCCTCTCTCAAAGTTGAGTTGCAATTGTTTGTAATCCATAAAAAATGGCCGACCTTAATGCGATAATATAAACATGTGTAGGTCTTGAGCTTGCTCAGTGGATACTCTCACAAGACACCTATGGTGTTGCGTGTTTGAATGTTACAGTAGTTGTATTGTGATAAGTTATTTCGAATTAAGCTGACATGAGCTGGATTGGCAAAACTCTATTTTGTGTTAGGATATTGGAAATCTAGTGGTGGTAGAAGTGGTGTTTGCATGTGTTCCAACATCCTTATCGATATATCTATTGTTTGTTTGGAAACTGTTGAGCCGAAAATCCGAGAGACTAAGGTGAGAAGGTATCAAGGATCGTTGCGACCTCAACCCTCTCAAGTCGGACTCAACAAGAAAACAAAGACCACCAAATATCAAAATCAAGCAAATCGAGCAAACAACGGTCTCGCTATTTTATTTAAACTGGTATAGCGACCAGGGTCGAACTCAAGGAGCACGGATTGGAGAAACGCCTATGAAGTAGTCGGGGCTCAAAATAAAAAGAATAAAATATTTTTGGTGGATTCTATATTTTTAATTTTTTTAATGATTTTTAAAATTAAAGAAAATGTATAAAAGAAATCAAAAAGGCCAAATAAAACAATTATTCAACACAACAAAAAGATTCAGAAAATTAAAATAAAGATATTTTTAGATTTTATAATTTTTCAAGTATTTTTGATATTTTTCTCAGATTTTTATGATTTTTAGTTAATTTTCTAAAAATGAAATAGGGCAAAAGTTGAAAACCAATGTGCAGCTAGAATCTAAAGGCTATTTAAAAATATCCAACTAGCCTATAAAATTCCATAGATAATTTTATGATAAAGTAAAAATAAAAACCTAACTAATGGAAAAGAAATTGCATCTTTTTGAATTTTAGGAATTTTTAATGATTTTTGTGAGTTTTTTAGTGTTTTCAAATTTTTAGGGTTTTATATATCCAAATCAAACAAAATTTGCACAGAATCAAAAACACAACAAAAAATATTTTTTTAAGAATTTTTGGAGGGTTTTTAAATATTTTTAGTTGATTTTTAAATTCAGACAGAGATTTTTTTATTTTTAAAAATATAAAATGAAAAAAAAATCAATCCAAAAATTCACAGGAATTTTTACAACATGGCAGGAGCCATGTATCCAAATTTCGTGAATTTTGGATGAAGTTTAATATTTTATTCAGCCAATCAAAGACAGACAGCACACAAGGACCTAAGTGTAAAGAAAATAAGTTCTAGGGGCCAAACAATAACACGTTTTAAAAGCTCCGAGGCCCTATTGCAAAAATCCCAAAATAGCATGAGTTCAGCACGTGATTCACACAAACAGGGGCATATCTATCATTCCTATTTATAAAAGATCAATCCATAACAACAACAAAGTCC
The DNA here is from genome assembly GCA_037367405.1 of Ottelia alismoides. Lineage (NCBI taxonomy): Eukaryota > Viridiplantae > Streptophyta > Magnoliopsida > Alismatales > Hydrocharitaceae > Ottelia > Ottelia alismoides. The sequence continues at coordinate 28,105 of JAZKJV010011384.1, read as the reverse complement.
AGGAGGAAATGCACAATTAACCCACAAGTCACGTGCTAGACCACGTGCTCCACGTACAGAAGGACTAAATTGCAAATAAAATAAACACAAGGTCCTACATGCAATTTATCTAAAATAAAAATAACTTCTAAAAATATTTACAGGACTAAACCGAAATATAAAAAGAGCGAAGGGCCTAAGTGTAAATTACCCTTTATTACAGATCCGACAGTTGAGGAGTGTTCACTTAAGATCGAACGGTTCTGATGAGCTGATACCCCTTCAACGATCAACGTGCGAGATATGATCTTCAGGACGATCCGACGGATGAGGCCTCCCCGTAGATGGAGGGTTATGATCAGAACTGGCAGATGCACTCGATCCGACGGCTGGGAGGCTCCTTGGAATAACGGTGAAGAACAGCTCGCCGGCGAACTTCGACGGGCCAATACGCATTGCTGGGAGGTACTCCGGCACTGCTAGGTTGGGCGAAATGAAGCTCGAGGCGGTCAGCAGCTACTGATGGGCTCTGATGGGGCCGAGGAGTCCTGGAAGACTGATGAATCTGTGATTCATCACATCAAAAGTCAAAAATAGAGCCTTGTTCCCGAGAAAATAGAAGCATATTTCCTTTTATCTTGCATAAATAACACTCATGCATGCATCCATAATTCATGCATTTTAGCAGCTCATCTGCATTTAAATAAGAATGCCAAAAATCCCTTGTAAAATACATCTTCATCAAATAACCTCTTCTCTATAATATATATGTATATACTCCTTAATACCATAGGGAAGAATGCCTAAAATCACCCTTGTAAAATAGCCCAAATATCCTGAGAACCCTTGTACATTAAAACACACATAAAACCCTCATACAAACCCCTAATTAGGTCTACTCACTCTTAGAATACTACATATTAAAAGACCTTCAAAATGAGACTAATTTCATTGCAATTGGAGCTTGTATGAGAAACTTGGGTTTTTGGGTCATTTTGTATACTACATATGTACATTTATGTATCCTTGTATTTATGTACCATATTTGACCTCATCTCCGTCTTTGGTCAACATGAAACTTGTAGATCTCATCAAGATCTACAACTTTCATGTTTTGAGTTTTTCCAAATTCGGCTTCCTCTTCTCTCTACACGTGTTTCCTTCTCCAGCCATTCACAGCAGGCCACGTGGCGCCCTCTGATTGCGCCACGCGGCCCGCTGCCCTTCACCTCGTCCGCCCGCACCCCCCACCGTTGGATCGCGCTTCAGATCCAACGGTCCCTCTGTGACCACGTGCGCTCACTCCCGCAGCCGTCTGATTATCTCCCACTCCTCATCACCACCATCCGTTAGCGCCGCGCCCACATGACGACACGTGGCGCGCTATGCGCCCTTCGATCGCGACCTGGACTCTCCATCTCAACCGCAGCCGCTGCCTATCCCCTCAGCCGTTCGATCATTCCCCCACTTTTCATCCCATCCGTGGGATCGCGCTTCGACCTCGTCCTGACACGTGTCCACTCCCGATTTCGTCGATCGCATCACCCAGATCTAATCATAACCGCCCGCTACGCGCTGATCTCCACCGTTGGATCACAAGATCCAACGGTGGAGACCTCGTCTCCTACCTCTGGCAACCCTCTCTCCCACGATCTCCGCCTTGCGGGAGGGGCGCCCCCTTTCCTTTTCTGGGCACACGTCAGCCATCTTCTCCGGCCGCTGACCTCGCCACGACACTCCCCACTCGTCCCTCTCCCTCGCCAGCACCCTCAATCGCCACCACCTCCACCATATTCGCCCCACGACGACCACCAACTTCACCAATCCACCAGCTAACCCATCAACTCCACCTTATAAATACGCCATCACCAGCGACCTTCATATCTATCCGCCACTCCAGAGAGATCCCTCGAGCTCCAAGCTTCCTATTGGTGACAGCAATCGGCTGATTTGTCGAGCGACGACAGCGATCCAACTCCGGCGAGATCCTCGGCCCACCGCCGTGTCGCAGCCACTCCTCCGAGCAGCTGCACGAGCTCGGGACCTTACCGATCCCTCGAGCGACGACCCTGGAACTCCCAGCAGAGCTCCAATCCCCAGGTAACCTCCTTCATCTCCTCCGATCTTCGTCTATATTTTCGTGTTCATCTTCTCCGATTTTATTCGCCACCCACGACCATCCTCGCGCCTTCCAATCACTCCGCCGAGCTCCGCGTCGGAGCTCTCATCCTCGCTGACCCCTCCGCACCTTCAGACGCTCCACTCCACCGTCCATCGATCCCCAGCTCCGCCCCTTGGCCGGAGCCACGTCGCCTGACCACCTCACGTCGCCTTAGGCCTCGTCAACCAGCATCACGTCTCCACAAACGCACGCACGAGCTCCGGCTCTCTATTTAACACTTGCAGGTGCTACTTTCATCATTGGCCGGAGCCTCGCCGGAGCTCTCCTCGAGCTTCATCGACACCGAGCTCCAGCCATCCTCCAGGGATCCAGAGACCACCGGAGGCCTCCTCGTGCTCTTCCGCTTCTTCCGAGCTAGGTGGGAGCTGACGAAGCTCATCACCGGAGCTTGGCCACCGAGGCGGAGCTCGGCTGCCTTCACCGGAGCGCAGCCCTCTCCTCCGCAGGCGGCGGAGGATCGTTAGAGAAGAAGGAGCAGCAGCCGTTCGATCATCTAATCGAACGGTACTCGCCTCGCCACGCGTCCCTTCGCCGCCATCAGCCTCGACCGTTGATCACCCCTCGGATCGCACGCCTCACCAGCCGCCACGCGTCTTCATCAACATCCCTTGGATCATCTTGATCCAAGGGCCTTCAGGCCGCCACGTCGCCTTGTCCGAGCCTCGGCGTCCAAGCCTAGGCTCGGGTGAACCGAAGCAGCACCGAGGCTGGGCCGAACCTCCAGAAGGCCCGAGCCTCACTCCGAGCCTCAGACGCCCTCCGAACCTAGGTCGCCCCACGTGAGGAGCACGTGCGACCTGGGTTATTTGCATCAACGCCCCTGGAGCTTTCAGAAATTGCTAAGAGGTCCCTGTGAAGCAGACATCACGTGAGGAGCACGTGCTTCGTGGAAAAATTGCATAGAAGTCCTGCATATTATCGGTAATTGCATTTTAGTCCCTGTCAGCATAGTTAATTGTTGAAATTTTAATTTCCAGCATTGCATTTACACCCTTGTGTTTGCACGTGTCCATAGTATGCATTTTTCATCATTTTGAAATTCTAAAAATTGCAAGTTGTTGAGAATTTTGTCCTCTATCAGTTTGTACACGTGTCTGATTTTTGTTGGCTTAATTGAATTATCAATGAATTAATTGGTTCATTTGTGTCATATTTTGCCCAGTGATGCCTTTTGATTTTTAATTAAATATCAGTGCCTTCAAAATTCACCAAAAATTCACAGTAGCTTAAGGACACCATTTTCAACACTCCATAAAAATTTCATGTCATTTGCACGCATAACGAGGCCTCAATAAATAGTTTAGTGATTTTCTTTAATTAATTTTAATTAATTCATTTCACAATAAATTTAAGTTCTGTCAATTTTCCTAGGTCCCTGATCATTAGACCTTCCTAGGATAATTTTAGTTCTTGGAGAAATTGTGGTTTGATATTTATTAAAAATTAAACACTGAAAATCACTCTGTCTGTTTGTTTAATTCACAGAAAATTTATTTTGAGTCGAAAAATTCCAAAAAAATTAGTGTAGGTCATTTTCATCATAAATAACCATCTGGCCAATTTTCATTATTTTTGGACTTCGTTTGATACATCAATTAAATTTAAAGTAAATTGGCTAAGATTTGTCTGCATATGTCTGCATAAGAAATAAAAAGACCAAAAAGATTCGACCCTCGAATATCAACACTTGAAAATTGCTGTAATCCACCTAAGGAGACAGTTGCCTCCCTGAGATCGACCTTGGACTCCACCAAGTAAAAAAATATCACTGCTTAAAATTGACCAAAATCTGTCTTAAGTGGTTTTTGATCAACCTCTCGTATCCGACTGCAACGAACACTTAAAATTAATTTGGACCATTAATTTGACCGAATTAACTAAGGGTGCGGGAGGCTTATCAAAATGGCGCCGTTGCCGGGGAGGCACGGCTTAGGTTAATTTGTAGCATATTTTTGAAGTGTTTGATTTCTAATCCCCGGGTAGTCTGACCCCCGGTTTTTCTTGTAATTATTTCTCTTATTTGTTTTATTTTTGCTCTATTTTTGTGTCACTCTCTGACCTCTATTTCATTTTTGTGCGAGGACCGCGAGGAGTCGGCGACGCTTCAAGGACTTAGCATTTAAAGTGTGCTGAGAGAAAGAGAGGCATTGTACTTTTTATTTTATTTTTCTCCTTTGCATTATTTCCAGCGGTTCCCGTTTGGGATCTCGCGCGTGTAAATATAGTGGAAAACCGTGTCCCGTGTGCTGTGTGGGTGATTGGTAATTTAGCTTGCACTAGCGGCTCCTCGAGCTACTTTAGGACTTGTTTGTGCTCGTAATCAATAGGACCACACAACACACTTAATAGACGCACCTAGACCGCAGGACTTAGTTCAAAATAAACTGTTCTCCACGCTAATAGAACTGCCTGTCTAGGAGCGGCTTGCATCGCTTGCATTTGTATGTAGAATAAAGTTTTCAATTCTGTATAGCATCCTGCATCAACAAGCGAAGGGATCACTGTAAGTACTCTTTACTTAGCATACGCATCATTGATTTCAACTTGCATCGGCTTTTCTCGATTTCCCCTCTGATTTTCTCATTTAACTTAAAAAGGAAATTGGGACTGTACGATAGGCGTGCTTTGTGGTGATTAATTACAGTAATAACCTAACTCTAAAACCGGGACTGCTAACAGTATTGACCATAAAAAGGGAATAAAAGCTAAAAATTGTTTGCGGGAGACTAATCCCCGACCTTGTTTTCAGGCTGAGTGAGGGTACCTGAGTGTGTGTGAACACCCTAAGGTAGAGCCCAAATCCCCGTCTTCCATATCACGTTCCAACTGATCCTAGCAAATATCACGAGCCGAATATTTTCAGATTCTTTGACTAGTACCAAGTAGCCTCCGCCTGTCTCAGGTAGATAGGGGCGAAATTGCGGTACTTCGCGACAAGCTGCCAGTAACCCCCCGGGGCGAAGTTCCGGCCTTGTCAGCCTCCGCCTGCTTGCAGGTAGATAGGGGCGTGGTCACTGAGTCCATCGGCTTGGGATAGGAGCGAAGAAAGGAAGGAGCGGCGGTATCTTAGACGACAGGATCGACAGGGAAGACGCATCCGGCTCTGAGACGACTTCCCTCTAGGCCGCGTAATCCTTGCTAGATTTGCTTGAAAATCACACTTAAAAACTACAAGACAAATTGGACTCAACTTTGAGTCCTTCACTGTGTTGAGTGTGAATCCAGGGTCTTGGATTGATCTTGTGCTTGCTTCAGGTAGGAGTAAAATCCTATCTTCTTCTTGCTTCACCAAGATGAGTGACTGGGGAGATCTCGACGCACCGTTCACTGATCTCTCTATGAGTCCCCCAAGTAACTCGTCTTTTCCGGTCCGAGCGCACCTTGGACCACCCAGGACGCATGACCCTCTTGAGTCCTGGTTCCCTCCTGCTCAGGGTGGTTACTCTCAAACCTACCCTTCTATCTCCTCTGAGATTACCAAGGAAGATCATTGCCTCGGTAATCCCATCCTTGATTCAACCTCTAACACCGACCTTATTTTTCAATCCCCAGAAGTAGAGGAAGAAATGCCACCAAAGATGCCGCCTGATGAGGACCAGATGAGACAGATTCTAAGACGCCTTGCTGAAGCTGAACAGAAAAATGCTGATCTCACTGCACGAATGGGGCGGATAATAGTAGCTGAAGGGATCGACCGACCAATGGTCGATACCTATAACCCGGCGGAGAACGAAATCCAGAATTGGCTAGCACCTGCAGTTCCCGACCAGGCATTCGAGCTGAAGCCCCACTTCCTTAGCCTGCTGCCGAAGTTCAACGGAAACCTAAGCGAAGAGCCGTACACTTTCCTCCGTGACTTCGAACTAGTTTGCAATAATCTGAGCCATCCCAATGTTGGCCAAGATTATATCCGGCTGAAAGCCACCCCGTTTGCCTTAGGAGATAAGGCTGCACATTGGCTGAAAAACCTAGGGGTGGTATGTACTACCTGGATGCAGTTCAAGGACCTCTTCTTGAAGAAGTTTTACCCACTCAGTAGAACCAATCAAATGCGAACGAAGATTGCCAGCTTCGCCCAAGGACCCTGCGAACCGTTCCACGAGGCGTGGGACAGGTTCAATGACTTAGTACAGAAATGCCCATGCCACGGCATTTCTAAGGCAATCTTAGTCCAGACCTTGTTCTGCGGCCTAACCCCAGAGATGCAGGGGTTAGTCAGCGCCGCCTGCGGAGGAAGCTATCTGAACAAGAACGAGCACGCCGTGTGGAAAATCCTAGAGCAGATGGCAGAAACCGGCAGGTCACAGGCCACAAGGGCCTATCAGTTGTCTCCCTCTATTCTATCCAATGAGACAACTAGAAGGACTGTTGCAGATCTGACAGAGGACCTCATCCCCAGCATGGGGATGATTGCAGACAAGCTTACCATGGTCGAGCAGATCCACAAGAGAGTCGCGGAGATGGAGTCTCTTTCGAGCCTTCCCAAGAAGGTGGAGGAACTTTCTGAAAAGGTAGCCAAGATTAAGCTACCCACCCCTTCTGCACCACCTGTACCTGTACATCGAGTCCATCTTGTACAGGAACAGGCACCGGGGTCTCAGAGCAGCTGGGATCAGACTTACACCCAGCAGAACCATCATGCACCCCCACCCGTTGAGACAGAGTACGAGGAGCCTCCGCCCGTTTACGAGATCAACGGGCTCTGGTATAGCCGCGACCCACTAGTCCGGCAAATCGAGATGGGGAAGGACCAAGTACACCGCCCAACCCCAGTCTACCAGGAAACCAGGCCCGTGACAATCCCGCGATATCAGTCCAGGCCAGAACAAGGGTACCAGCCGCAGCAGCGCACCTACCAGCAGGGGCCAGCACCGCCCCATCAGCAGCAGTATCGGCACGGCCAGCAGGGCCAGTTCAGGACCGCATCCACTCAGCAGCCAGCCCAGCCCACCGAATTGGAGTCCCTCACCTTGGCGATCCAGACCCTGTCTGATAGGGTCCAGCAGATGCAGAACGACTACCTGGACATGAGAACCGACATCAATCGGGTCTCTCGTGCTCAGGACCAACAAATGGCGCCAAGGACTCCAATTCCCGCACAAGTTCAGGCCAACCCAAATAGCATACAACAGGGCCAGAACCGACCCCGAGATCAGGTATACTATTCAGATAACTTTTTATCTGAACATGAGATCCTTTCGTACGATAATGTTAATCATATGTCCCTCAGGAGCGGAAGGACCGTGACCATACCTGATCGGCCACGGGCACAACAGGAAGGAACCTCCGAAATTCAACCTGAGGAGAATTCGGAGGAGGAAGAGGAGGAGCACCACCGTCACCGCCAGCAGAAGAAGAGGACATCTGAGTCCTCGAAGCACCAGCCCCGCAGTCATCCGGAGTCCGACGACACCGATGAGCCCGCACCTCCATCTGAGGAGGACCAGCCAGAAGAAGCGGAAGAAGCATCACCGGTTTCGCCCAAGCATTTTCCCTTTCGTCAGAGTCAGAGTCAGAGTCTGTATAAAAGTCCGAGTCAGAGTCTTGTTCAGAACTCAGTTTCAGCAGCTAATGAAGATATTTCAGTTCCAGAACCTGAGTTAATAATCCCTTTCCCCCAAGCTCTCAAGGGTGGGAAGAAGAAAAACAAAAAAATCCAAAAAGATGACCCTGAGATGGCTGAGTTTTGTAATAAACACATCAAGGTCACAATCCCCTTTGACAAGTTCGTGGAAATGACCCCTGCATTCCAAAAATATCTTAAGGTGAGATGCACACCTACTAGGGTTAGCAGGAAAACCAAAAGCCGTGTTGAGAAACACGTCCTATCAGTAGCCACGACTTGTGCAATAAAGAACTCGTTTCCTCGGAAACGAAGAGACATGGGTGCACACTATGTAGTGAGTCATGTTGATGACATCGCGTTTGCACGCACTCTCCTGGACAATGGTTCCTCGATCAATTTGATGCCCACAGCCCTCTATGAGCGGCTTAATCTCGGACCTCTTAGGAAATCTAGAGCTATTCTTCAGTTCGCGGACAAATCCACTAAGAGGTCCCAAGGAGAGTTAAGGAACATTGTGATCAAAGTCGAAGGGCAAGAATACATGGTGGACTTTACTGTCCTCGATATGGAAACCCCTCGTAATTGGAGAGATTCCCAGATCATTTTGGGTAGGCCCTTCCTCAGAACAGCAGGGGCCTTATTCGATTATAAGAATGGGAAAATTCAGTTCCAAACTCCAGGCGGAGATGAGGAATTAGAGATGAAGCAGACGAGATGGCAGAGACCAGACTCCGAATCCAGCACCGAGTACTCTTCTCTCGAAACAGACCGTGAACATGTAGACTTAGTTGGGCCATGGAGACAGAACCCAGCCAGCACCGATGTGTCCATCTCCTTTAAAGATGATCCAGTGCATGAGTCAGTCTGCGAGATCCTCAGGAACGAGTACAGCTCGGAGCCTGCATCGCCCTACATCTTCGATGACACAGAGGCCCAAGTGGGCCTGTCAGTCCTTACATCCTTAGGACAATCGGAAGATGAGGATGACGAGTCGGACGAGGTGTTTGCCGATTGCATGGAGACCTTTGACGATCCGACTCCAGAGCCGAGCTTGGTGGCAGCCACTGCAGAACAGGATCCAGCCACTTCCAACACCGAACCAGATCGGATTGAGCCAGACTTCTTAGACGATCATACCGTCCCTGAGCTCAAGCCCTTACCCACAACCCTGAAATATGCCTTCCTTGCGGGCCAAGACAAGAAATTTCCGGTCATTATCAGTTCGCAATTGACCGAGGAGCAGGAATCTCGCTTGCTAGAGATCCTGGAGAAGAACCGCAAGGCAATAGGCTGGAGCATTTCCGATCTCCACGGGATAAATCCCGCTCTGTGTTCGCACCATATATATTTGGAGAACGAAGCCAAACCCTCTCGTGAATTCCAACGTCGATTGAATCCAAATCTACGAGAGGTTGTGAAGAAAGAGATAGAAAAATGGTGCGACGCGGGTTTTATTTACCCAATCTCCGATTCTAAGTGGGTGGCCCCAATCCATGTTGTCCCGAAAAAGTCGGGAATTCAGACGACCACCAATGAGGACGGAGAGGAGATCGTGACAAGAGTACCCACGTCGTGGCGCGTCTGTGTGGATTACAGACGCCTGAATGCCGCGACGAAAAAGGATCATTTCCCCCTACCATTTATTGATCAGATTTTAGAAAGACTAGCGGGGAAAGAATTCTTTTGTTTTCTTGATGGGTTCTCGGGCTACAATCAAGTAGCCATAGCTCCAGAGGACCAGGAAAAAACAACGTTCACATGCCCCTTTGGTATCTATGCTTTCAGGCGTATGCCTTTTGGGCTATGCAATGCTCCAGGTACTTTTCAAAGGTGTATGATTGCTGTATTCGCCGAAATGGTCGGCGAATTCCTGGAAGTCTTCATGGATGACTTCTCGGTCCACGGCGACTCCTTCGATTCCTGCCTTAGGAATTTGGACCGAGTCCTCAAAAGATGTTGTGAGGTCAATCTGGTGCTCTCCTGGGAGAAAAGTCACTTTATGGTGACGGAGGGCATAGTGTTGGGGCATGTCATCTCCAAGAGAGGAATGGAGGTTGACCCTGCCAAGGTGGACGTGATCAGACGACTCCAGCCACCAACCAACGTACGGCAGTTGCGGTCGTTCCTCGGGCATGTCGGATTTTATCGGAGATTTATAAAGGATTTTTCTAAGATTGCCCGACCGCTAACTGAGCTTTTAGGCAAAGACGCGGAGTTTATTGTCGATCACAAGTGTCTTGAGGCCTTTAAGCGGTTACAAGGAATGATCATGGACGCACCCATCTTACAAGCCCCAGATTGGTCTCTCCCTTTTGAGATCATGACGGACGCCTCAGATTATGCTGTTGGGGCTGTATTGGGACAAAGAAGAGATGGCGTCCCGTTTGCAATTCACTACGCAAGCAAAGTGCTTGATTCTGCTCAGCGTAACTATACAGTTACCGAAAAGGAAATGCTTGCGGTAGTGTTTGCCTTGGACAAATTCAGATCTCATTTAATTGGATCCAAGGTAACTGTGTTCACAGACCACACGGCACTACGATATTTGATGGAGAAGAAGGACGCGAAGGCGCGTCTTCTTCGTTGGATTTTACTTCTCCAGGAGTTTGATTTGGACATCCGTGATAAACCTGGAAAGAAGAACGTAGTAGCCGATCATCTCTCTCGTCTCGAAGATCTTAATACTTTCGAGGTTTCCCCGATTCGAGACTCCTTCCCTGACGAGTCGATTTTTGTTATCGACTCACTCCCCTGGTATGCCAATATCGTGAACTATCTTGTCTCCAAGAAAGTTCCCGAAGATTGGGCCAAGAGCCAAATTGACCGACTAAAGTCGGACGCTAGACACTACCATTGGGAGGATCCGATCCTTTTCTTTGAAGGACCGGATTGTGTCTGGAGACGTTGTATTCCTCAGGAGGAATACCAGAGTGTCCTTTCTTTATGCCATAGCTTAGAGGCAGGAGGACACCACTCCGAGAAGAGGACCGCATGGAAGGTACTTCAATGTGGCTTTTACTGGCCGACTCTGTTTCGCGATGCCACCGCCTTCGCGAAGTCGTGCCCAGTTTGCCAGAGGATGGGAGGAACCGTTGGTTCCAAGGATGAGATGCCAATGCAGCCAGTCATCATTTGTGATGTCTTTGACGCCTGGGGCATCGATTTCATGGGCCCATTCCCTGTCAGCCACGGGTTTGAATACATCCTTCTTGCGGTTGACTATCTGTCCAGATGGGTGGAGGCTATCCCGACCCGAGCCGCAGACAGCAGGACTGTCTGTAAATTTATCAGAGAGCACATAATCTCTAGGTTCGGGATCCCCAAAATGATGATATCAGATGGGGGTAGCCACTTTGTGAATCGGGAGGTGAAGAAACTCCTGAAGAACTACGGCATCGAACACCGTGTCGCTAGTCCTTACCACCCACAAACCAATGGTATGGCTGAGGTGTCGAATAGGGAGGTGAAAACCATATTGCAAAAGCTCGTCCGCCCAGACAGGAAGGACTGGTCTCAGATCTTGGATCAAGTCCTCTGGGCGTATAGGACGGCTTACAAGACTCCGTTAGGCACCTCCCCATTCCGAATGGTATTCGGAAAGCCGTGCCATTTGCCCGCAGAGTTAGTGCACAAATCAGAATGGGCAATAAAGAAGGTCAACTGGAACACACACCTAGGCCAGAAACAAAGAGACATGGATCTAAATGAGCTTGTGGAAGTCAGAAACCGAGCATACGACAACAGTATGGTGTACAAGGACAAGGTAAAGCGTTGGCACGATAGATATATCAGACGAAAGACCTTTGTTCCTGGACAGAAGGTATGGTTGTTCAATGCCAGGCTGAAGACTTTCCAAGGCAAACTAAAGTCTAAGTGGACGGGACCATTCATTGTCCGAACGGTGCATGATAGTGGATGTGTCGAGATCTCAGATCTCGCAGATGACGCACCGACATTCCTAGTAAATGGGCAGCTGTTGAAGCACTTCGTCGAATCCAATGAACAGTTAGTCCATGTAGAGGAGATTGTATTCATATGCGAGACAGATACATCAGATATATCTAAAGCCGCGTATGAAACCTTGCAGCAATGAACTCCAGCCATCAGCAGCATCTTCAAAAGATTCAGACCGACTCAGCTGTATATATATCATTCTTCCTGTATATCCTTACCTCCACGATTCTAGTAACCCGTCCCCACATCATCGAATCATTATCTCGGACTGTACTTAGGACGACCAGATCCTAAGTATAGGGGGAAGGGGTCACCCGAGTCGATTCATTGTACATTCTCCAGATCACATTGGTCCTCTTACTCACTCCTGTCCTATACTTAGGCTGACCAGAGCCTAAGTATAGGGGGGACCGATGCCCACCGTGTATATATTCATTTATTTCCCCTCTTTTCCTCGTCCGCCCCATTTCTGATCTTCTTCTACACTTAGGCTACCAGAGCCTAAGTATAGGGGGGCGGGACGACTTCTATACTTTTTTTGTTATTTTAGCTCTCCTATGCTTAGCCCGAGCTATGTCTTTTTAGTCGCTTTCGTGCTCTGAGGACATAGCACACGCTAAGTATAGGGGGGCGTGTATATATTACATATATACTTTACCCATAGCTCGTACTTTCGCGTACTGTTGTATATATTTTGCAAGAATTACGGGTGGGTAAAAATCGAAAAACAAAAAAATTTTTGGTATACTTGTATAATACTTGTATAAAAAGTTGTAAAATTCTTGTAAAACATACTTTTGTAAATAATTGTTGTATACCAGAAAAATAAAACAAAAATAAAGGCTTCTTATTTACTCTTGCATATCATCCCTGCATAAAAAATATATATAATAAAAAGAGTCCTGCATTTTCATAGCATGACATCTCATCTCATCTGCATATTTCTGCGTATGCAAAGTGAAAAGCTAGTGGGTTCTGAACCAAGTTATGAGTAGATATTGAGGATGGACTTGATTTGACCTTAATCCACCTAATTTCAGAGGAACCTTATAGGAACTGGAGTTAAGATTTCTCAGGTCAAGAGACTTAATTCTTTGAGTCCGCAAGTCTATGTTCACATGTCATCTTGACTAGTCTAAGTAGAATATCTCGTGCATACGCAGGATTCTTTTAGATAATGACCTAACTTGGACAAACACTATGCACGTAGCTCTTCATTGATGAGGTGGTAAGGAGGTAGTTTCCTTTGACTTGGGGTAGCATATGAGGGTAGTACTTCTAGGCGGAACCTCTCTTCTTCTTATAGTGAAGGAAGTGCGTCTCAACTTGGTCTAGTGGTGATGAAGGCTAAGGACGGGATGCTGTGGGTTGCAATAATGCTTCAAAAGAGGGATAGTCTACTGGCTCAAGAGGAAAAACTCCTGATGTATATGCTGCACCTTGAATATAGTTCCAAAAAAAAAAAAATTTGCAAGAAAAAAAACTCCAAAAAAATCAGACAGGTCCAAGAAAAAGAATAATACCTGTCGGAGTATATATATTAGCAAGGAAAATGCAGCTGGATGACTTGGCTACACTGGTCAGGCATCCCGGGATAGGTGGCTACACTGGCCACCGTCCATTCTTTTCTCTACCCCCTCCTCTTGGGTTGGTCGCACTTGAACTTAGAAGGGAATACCCCGCTCCTCGAGGAAAGAGTTACTGGACCAGGTTATTGAGTTACCTTGTTAGAGGAGGCTGGTTCCGAGTCATTTCTGATGTGGAGAGTTACATCTCACTTACACAGTACAAGTAAGAATCATAGTCATCAGAAATTTGCGTTTGAGGATTTGTTCTGACCTGACTATTAAGGCGTCTTGAATAGAAGACTTGTGGAACTTGAAGTCTGTTAGGTCTTAAGTTCAGGTCCCAATAAGGTTCCGCCACACAACTAATCCAAAGGTCGAGTCAGGCTCCATTTTCAACTTTTGTTCATGACCTTGGTATGGAACCCAAAATCATTTCACTCTTGCATTTCATTTAGTTGCTCGGGGACGAGCAAGGTTTAAGTATAGGGGGTTGATGAATCTGTGATTCATCACATCAAAAGTCAAAAATAGAGCCTTGTTCCCGAGAAAATAGAAGCATATTTCCTTTTATCTTGCATAAATAACACTCATGCATGCATCCATAATTCATGCATTTTAGCAGCTCATCTGCATTTAAATAAGAATGCCAAAAATCCCTTGTAAAATACATCTTCATCAAATAACCTCTTCTCTATAATATATATGTATATACTCCTTAATACCATAGGGAAGAATGCCTAAAATCACCCTTGTAAAATAGCCCAAATATCCTGAGAACCCTTGTACATTAAAACACACATAAAGCCCTCATACAAACCCCTAATTAGGTCTACTCACTCTTAGAATACTACATATTAAAAGACCTTCAAAATGAGACTAATTTCATTGCAATTGGAGCTTGTATGAGAAACTTGGGTTTTTGGGTCATTTTGTATACTACATATGTACATTTATGTATCCTTGTATTTATGTACCATATTTGACCTCATCTCCGTCTTTGGTCAACATGAAACTTGTAGATCTCATCAAGATCTACAACTTTCATGTTTTGAGTTTTTCCAAATTCGGCTTCCTCTTCTCTCTACACGTGTTTCCTTCTCCAGCCATTCACAGCAGGCCACGTGGCGCCCTCTGATTGCGCCACGCGGCCCGCTGCCCTTCACCTCGTCCGCCCGCACCCCCCACCGTTGGATCGCGCTTCAGATCCAACGGTCCCTCTGTGACCACGTGCGCTCACTCCCGCAGCCGTCTGATTATCTCCCACTCCTCATCACCACCATCCGTTAGCGCCGCGCCCACATGACGACACGTGGCGCGCTATGCGCCCTTCGATCGCGACCTGGACTCTCCATCTCAACCGCAGCCGCTGCCTATCCCCTCAGCCGTTCGATCATTCCCCCACTTTTCATCCCATCCGTGGGATCGCGCTTCGACCTCGTCCTGACACGTGTCCACTCCCGATTTCGTCGATCGCATCACCCAGATCTAATCATAACCGCCCGCTACGCGCTGATCTCCACCGTTGGATCACAAGATCCAACGGTGGAGACCTCGTCTCCTACCTCTGGCAACCCTCTCTCCCACGATCTCCGCCTTGCGGGAGGGGCGCCCCCTTTCCTTTTCTGGGCACACGTCAGCCATCTTCTCCGGCCGCTGACCTCGCCACGACACTCCCCACTCGTCCCTCTCCCTCGCCAGCACCCTCAATCGCCACCACCTCCACGATACTCGCCCCACGACGACCACCAACTTCACCAATCCACCAGCTAACCCATCAACTCCACCTTATAAATACGCCATCACCAACGACCTTCATATCTATCCGCCACTCCAGAGAGATCCCTCAAGCTCCAAGCTTCCTATTGGTGACAGCAATCGGCTGATTTGTCGAGCGACGACAGCGATCCAACTCCGGCGAGATCCTCGGCCCACCGCCGTGTCGCAGCCACTCCTCCGAGCAGCTGCACGAGCTCGGGACCTTACCGATCCCTCGAGCGACGACCCTGGAACTCCCAGCAGAGCTCCAATCCCCAGGTAACCTCCTTCATCTCCTCCGATCTTCGTCTATATTTTCGTGTTCATCTTCTCCGATTTTATTCGCCACCCACGACCATCCTCGCGCCTTCCAATCACTCCGCCGAGCTCCGCGTCGGAGCTCTCATCCTCGCTGACCCCTCCGCACCTTCAGACGCTCCACTCCACCGTCCATCGATCCCCAGCTCCGCCCCTTGGCCGGAGCCACGTCGCCTGACCACCTCACGTCGCCTTAGGCCTCGTCAACCAGCATCACGTCTCCACAAACGCACGCACGAGCTCCGGCTCTCTATTTAACACTTGCAGGTGCTACTTTCATCATTGGCCGGAGCCTCGCCGGAGCTCTCCTCGAGCTTCATCGACACCGAGCTCCAGCCATCCTCCAGGGATCCAGAGACCACCGGAGGCCTCCTCGTGCTCTTCCGCTTCTTCCGAGCTAGGTGGGAGCTGACGAAGCTCATCACCGGAGCTTGGCCACCGAGGCGGAGCTCGGCTGCCTTCACCGGAGCGCAGCCCTCTCCTCCGCAGGCGGCGGAGGATCGTTAGAGAAGAAGGAGCAGCAGCCGTTCGATCATCTGATCGAACGGTACTCGCCTCGCCACGCGTCCCTTCGCCGCCATCAGCCTCGACCGTTGATCACCCCTCGGATCGCACGCCTCACCAGCCGCCACGCGTCTTCATCAACATCCCTTGGATCATCTTGATCCAAGGGCCTTCAGGCCGCCACGTCGCCTTGTCCGAGCCTCGGCGTCCAAGCCTAGGCTCGGGTGAACCGAAGCAGCACCGAGGCTGGGCCGAACCTCCAGAAGGCCCGAGCCTCACTCCGAGCCTCAGACGCCCTCCGAACCTAGGTCGCCCCACGTGAGGAGCACGTACGACCTGGGTTATTTGCATCAACGCCCCTGGAGCTTTCAGAAATTGCTAAGAGGTCCCTGTGAAGCAGACATCACGTGAGGAGCACGTGCTTCGTGGAAAAATTGCATAGAAGTCCTGCATATTATCGGTAATTGCATTTTAGTCCCTGTCAGCATAGTTAATTGTTGAAATTTTAATTTCCAGCATTGCATTTACACCCTTGTGTTTGCACGTGTCCATAGTATGCATTTTTCATCATTTTGAAATTCTAAAAATTGCAAGTTGTTGAGAATTTTGTCCTCTATCAGTTTGTACACGTGTCTGATTTTTGTTGGCTTAATTGAATTATCAATGAATTAATTGGTTCATTTGTGTCATATTTTGCCCAGTGATGCCTTTTGATTTTTAATTAAATATCAGTGCCTTCAAAATTCACCAAAAATTCACAGTAGCTTAAGGACACCATTTTCAACACTCCATAAAAATTTCATGTCATTTGCACGCATAACGAGGCCTCAATAAATAGTTTAGTGATTTTCTTTAATTAATTTTAATTAATTCATTTCACAATAAATTTAAGTTCTGTCAATTTTCCTAGGTCCCTGATCATTAGACCTTCCTAGGATAATTTTAGTTCTTGGAGAAATTGTGGTTTGATATTTATTAAAAATTAAACACTGAAAATCACTCTGTCTGTTTGTTTAATTCACAGAAAATTTATTTTGAGTCGAAAAATTCCAAAAAAATTAGTGTAGGTCATTTTCATCATAAATAACCATCTGGCCAATTTTCATTATTTTTGGACTTCGTTTGATACATCAATTAAATTTAAAGTTAAATTGGCTAAGATTTGTCTGCATATGTCTGCATAAGAAATAAAAAGACCAAAAAGATTCGACCCTCGAATATCAACACTTGAAAATTGCTGTAATCCACCTAAGGAGACAGTTGCCTCCCTGAGATCGACCTTGGACTCCACCAAGTAAAAAAATATCACTGCTTAAAATTGACCAAAATCTGTCTTAAGTGGTTTTTGATCAACCTCTCGTATCCGACTGCAACGAACACTTAAAATTAATTTGGACCATTAATTTGACCGAATTAACTAAGGGTGCGGGAGGCTAATCCCCGACCTTGTTTTCAGGCTGAGTGAGGGTACCTGAGTGTGTGTGAACACCCTAAGGTAGAGCCCAAATCCCCGTCTTCCATATCACGTTCCAACTGATCCTAGCAAATATCACGAGCCGAATATTTTCAGATTCTTTGACTAGTACCAAGTAGCCTCCGCCTGTCTCAGGTAGATAGGGGCGAAATTGCGGTACTTCGCGACAAGCTGCCAGTAACCCCCCGGGGCGAAGTTCCGGCCTTGTCAGCCTCCGCCTGCTTGCAGGTAGATAGGGGCGTGGTCACTGAGTCCATCGGCTTGGGATAGGAGCGAAGAAAGGAAGGAGCGGCGGTATCTTAGACGACAGGATAGACAGGGAAGACGCATCCGGCTCTGAGCCGACTTCCCTCTAGGCCGCGTAATCCTTGCTAGATTTGCTTGAAAATCACACTTAAAAACTACAAGACAAATTGGACTCAACTTTGAGTCCTTCACTGTGTTGAGTGTGAATCCAGGGTCTTGGATTGATCTTGTGCTTGCTTCAGGTAGGAGTAAAATCCTATCTTCTTCTTGCTTCACCAAGATGAGTGACTGGGGAGATCTCGACGCACCGTTCACTGATCTCTCTATGAGTCCCCCAAGTAACTCGTCTTTTCCGGTCCGAGCGCACCTTGGACCACCCAGGACGCATGACCCTCTTGAGTCCTGGTTCCCTCCTGCTCAGGGTGGTTACTCTCAAACCTACCCTTCTATCTCCTCTGAGATTACCAAGGAAGATCATTGCCTCGGTAATCCCATCCTTGATTCAACCTCTAACACCGACCTTATTTTTCAATCCCCAGAAGTAGAGGAAGAAATGCCACCAAAGATGCCGCCTGATGAGGACCAGATGAGACAGATTCTAAGACGCCTTGCTGAAGCTGAACAGAAAAATGCTGATCTCACTGCACAAATGGGGCGGATAATAGTAGCTGAAGGGATCGACCGACCAATGGTCGATACCTATAACCCGGCGGAGAACGAAATCCAGAATTGGCTAGCACCTGCAGTTCCCGACCAGGCATTCGAGCTGAAGCCCCACTTCCTTAGCCTGCTGCCGAAGTTCAACGGAAACCTAAGCGAAGAGCCGTACACTTTCCTCCGTGACTTCGAACTAGTTTTGCAATAATCTGAGCCATCCCAATGTTGGCCAAGATTATATCCGGCTGAAAGCCACCCCGTTTGCCTTAGGAGATAAGGCTGCACATTGGCTGAAAAACCTAGGGGTGGTATGTACTACCTGGATGCAGTTCAAGGACCTCTTCTTGAAGAAGTTTTACCCACTCAGTAGAACCAATCAAATGCGAACGAAGATTGCCAGCTTCGCCCAAGGACCCTGCGAACCGTTTCCACGAGGCGTGGGACAGGTTCAATGACTTAGTACAGAAATGCCCATGCCACGGCATTTCTAAGGCAATCTTAGTCCAGACCTTGTTCTGCGGCCTAACCCCAGAGATGCAGGGGTTAGTCAGCGCCGCCTGCGGAGGAAGCTATCTGAACAAGAACGAGCACGCCGTGTGGAAAATCCTAGAGCAGATGGCAGAAACCGGCAGGTCACAGGCCACAAGGGCCTATCAGTTGTCTCCCTCTATTCTATCCAATGAGACAACTAGAAGGACTGTTGCAGATCTGACAGAGGACCTCATCCCCAGCATGGGGATGATTGCAGACAAGCTTACCATGGTCGAGCAGATCCACAAGAGAGTCGCGGAGATGGAGTCTCTTTCGAGCCTTCCCAAGAAGGTGGAGGAACTTTCTGAAAAGGTAGCCAAGATTAAGCTACCCACCCCTTCTGCACCACCTGTACCTGTACATCGAGTCCATCTTGTACAGGAACAGGCACCGGGGTCTCAAAGCAGCTGGGATCAGACTTACACCCAGCAGAACCATCATGCACCCCCACCCGTTGAGACAGAGTACGAGGAGCCTCCGCCCGTTTACGAGATCAACGGGCTCTGGTATAGCCGCGACCCACTAGTCCGGCAAATCGAGATGGGGAAGGACCAAGTACACCGCCCAACCCCAGTCTACCAGGAAACCAGGCCCGTGACAATCCCGCGATATCAGTCCAGGCCAGAACAAGGGTACCAGCCGCAGCAGCGCACCTACCAGCAGGGGCCAGCACCGCCCCATCAGCAGCAGTATCGGCACGGCCAGCAGGGCCAGTTCAGGACCGCATCCACTCAGCAGCCAGCCCAGCCCACCGAATTGGAGTCCCTCACCTTGGCGATCCAGACCCTGTCTGATAGGGTCCAGCAGATGCAGAACGACTACCTGGACATGAGAACCGACATCAATCGGGTCTCTCGTGCTCAGGACCAACAAATGGCGCCAAGGACTCCAATTCCCGCACAAGTTCAGGCCAACCCAAATAGCATACAACAGGGCCAGAACCGACCCCGAGATCAGGTATACTATTCAGATAACTTTTTATCTGAACATGAGATCCTTTCGTACGATAATGTTAATCATATGTCCCTCAGGAGCGGAAGGACCGTGACCATACCTGATCGGCCACGGGCACAACAGGAGGAACCTCCGAAATTCAACCTGAGGAGAATTCGGAGGAGGAAGAGGAGGAGCACCACCGTCACCGCCAGCAGAAGAAGAGGACATCTGAGTCCTCGAAGCACCAGCCCCGCAGTCATCCGGAGTCCGACGACACCGATGAGCCCGCACCTCCATCTGAGGAGGACCAGCCAGAAGAAGCGGAAGAAGCATCACCGGTTTCGCCCAAGCATTTTCCCTTTCGTCAGAGTCAGAGTCAGAGTCTGTATAAAAGTCCGAGTCAGAGTCTTGTTCAGAACTCAGTTTCAGCAGCTAATGAAGATATTTCAGTTCCAGAACCTGAGTTAATAATCCCTTTCCCCCAAGCTCTCAAGGGTGGGAAGAAGAAAAACAAAAAAATCCAAAAAGATGACCCTGAGATGGCTGAGTTTTGTAATAAACACATCAAGGACACAATCCCCTTTGACAAGTTCGTGGAAATGACCCCCTGCATTCCAAAAATATCTTAAGGTGAGATGCACACCTACTAGGGTTAGCAGGAAAACCAAAAGCCGTGTTGAGAAACACGTCCTATCAGTAGCCACGACTTGTGCAATAAAGAACTCGTTTCCTCGGAAACGAAGAGACATGGGTGCACACTATGTAGTGAGTCATGTTGATGACATAGCGTTTGCACGCACTCTCCTGGACAATGGTTCCTCGATTAATTTGATGCCCACAGCCCTCTATGAGCGGCTTAATCTCGGACCTCTTAGGAAATCTAGAGCTATTCTTCAGTTCGCGGACAAATCCACTAAGAGGTCCCAAGGAGAGTTAAGGAACATTGTGATCAAAGTCGAAGGGCAAGAATACATGGTGGACTTTACTGTCCTCGATATGGAAACCCCTCGTAATTGGAGAGATTCCCAGATCATTTTGGGTAGGCCCTTCCTCAGAACAGCAGGGGCCTTATTCGATTATAAGAATGGGAAAATTCAGTTCCAAACTCCAGGCGGAGATGAGGAATTAGAGATGAAGCAGACGAGATGGCAGAGACCAGACTCCGAATCCAGCACCGAGTACTCTTCTCTCGAAACAGACCGTGAACATGTAGACTTAGTTGGGCCATGGAGACAGAACCCAGCCAGCACCGATGTGTCCATCTCCTTTGAAGATGATCCAGTGCATGAGTCAGTCTGCGAGATCCTCAGGAACGAGTACAACTCGGAGCCTGCATCGCCCTACATCTTCGATGACACAGAGGCCCAAGTGGGCCTGTCAGTCCTTACATCCTTAGGACAATCGGAAGATGAGGATGACGAGTCGGACGAGGCGTTTGCCGATTGCATGGAGACCTTTGACGATCCGACTCCAGAGCCGAGCTTGGTGGCAGCCACTGCAGAACAGGATCCAGCCACTTCCAACACCGAACCAGATCGGATTGAGCCAGACTTCTTAGACGATCATACCGTCCCTGAGCTCAAGCCCTTACCCACAACCCTGAAATATGCCTTCCTTGCGGGCCAAGACAAGAAATTTCCGGTCATTATCAGTTCGCAATTGACCGAGGAGCAGGAATCTCGCTTGCTAGAGATCCTGGAGAAGAACCGCAAGGCAATAGGCTGGAGCATTTCCGATCTCCACGGGATAAATCCCGCTCTGTGTTCGCACCATATATATTTGGAGAACGAAGCCAAACCCTCTCGTGAATTCCAACGTCGATTGAATCCAAATCTACGAGAGGTTGTGAAGAAAGAGATAGAAAAATGGTGCGACGCGGGTTTTATTTACCCAATCTCCGATTCTAAGTGGGTGGCCCCAATCCATGTTGTCCCGAAAAAGTCGGGAATTCAGACGACCACCAATGAGGACGGAGAGGAGATCGTGACAAGAGTACCCACGTCGTGGCGCGTCTGTGTGGATTACAGACGCCTGAATGCCGCGACGAAAAAGGATCATTTCCCCCTACCATTTATTGATCAGATTTTAGAAAGACTAGCGGGGAAAGAATTCTTTTGTTTTCTTGATGGGTTCTCGGGCTACAATCAAGTAGCCATAGCTCCAGAGGACCAGGAAAAAACAACGTTCACATGCCCCTTTGGTACCTATGCTTTCAGGCGTATGCCTTTTGGGCTATGCAATGCTCCAGGTACTTTTCAAAGGTGTATGATTGCTGTATTCGCCGAAATGGTCGGCGAATTCCTGGAAGTCTTCATGGATGACTTCTCGGTCCACGGCGACTCCTTCGATTCCTGCCTTAGGAATTTGGACCGAGTCCTCAAAAGATGTTGTGAGGTCAATCTGGTGCTCTCCTGGGAGAAAAGTCACTTTATGGTGACGGAGGGCATAGTGTTGGGGCATGTCATCTCCAAGAGAGGAATGGAGGTTGACCCTGCCAAGGTGGACGTGATCAGACGACTCCAGCCACCAACCAACGTACGGCAGTTGCGGTCGTTCCTCGGGCATGTCGGATTTTATCGGAGATTTATAAAGGATTTTTCTAAGATTGCCCGACCGCTAACTGAGCTTTTAGGCAAAGACGCGGAGTTTATTGTCGATCACAAGTGTCTTGAGGCCTTTAAGCGGTTACAAGGAATGATCATGGACGCACCCATCTTACAAGCCCCAGATTGGTCTCTCCCTTTTGAGATCATGACGGACGCCTCAGATTATGCTGTTGGGGCTGTATTGGGACAAAGAAGAGATGGCGTCCCGTTTGCAATTCACTACGCAAGCAAAGTGCTTGATTCTGCTCAGCGTAACTATACAGTTACCGAAAAGGAAATGCTTGCGGTAGTGTTTGCCTTGGACAAATTCAGATCTCATTTAATTGGATCCAAGGTAACTGTGTTCACAGACCACACGGCACTACGATATTTGATGGAGAAGAAGGACGCGAAGGCGCGTCTTCTTCGTTGGATTTTACTTCTCCAGGAGTTTGATTTGGACATCCGTGATAAACCTGGAAAGAAGAACGTAGTAGCCGATCATCTCTCTCGTCTCGAAGATCTTAATACTTTCGAGGTTTCCCCGATTCGAGACTCCTTCCCTGACGAGTCGATTTTTGTTATCGACTCACTCCCCTGGTATGCCAATATCGTGAACTATCTTGTCTCCAAGAAAGTTCCCGAAGATTGGGCCAAGAGCCAAATTGACCGACTAAAGTCGGACGCTAGACACTACCATTGGGAGGATCCGATCCTTTTCTTTGAAGGACCGGATTGTGTCTGGAGACGTTGTATTCCTCAGGAGGAATACCAGAGTGTACTTTCTTTATGCCATAGCTTAGAGGCAGGAGGACACCACTCCGGGAAGAGGACCGCATGGAAGGTACTTCAATGTGGCTTTTACTGGCCGACTCTGTTTCGCGATGCCACCGCCTTCGCGAAGTCGTGCCCAGTTTGCCAGAGGATGGGAGGAACCGTTGGTTCCAAGGATGAGATGCCAATGCAGCCAGTCATCATTTGTGATGTCTTTGACGCCTGGGGTATCGATTTCATGGGCCCATTCCCTGTCAGCCACGGGTTTGAATACATCCTTCTTGCGGTTGACTATCTGTCCAGATGGGTGGAGGCTATCCCGACCCGAGCCGCAGACAGCAGGACTGTCTGTAAATTTATCAGAGAGCACATAATCTCTAGGTTCGGGATCCCCAAAATGATGATATCAGATGGGGGTAGCCACTTTGTGAATCGGGAGGTGAAGAAACTCCTGAAGGACTACGGCATCGAACACCGTGTCGCTAGTCCTTACCACCCACAAACCAATGGTATGGCTGAGGTGTCGAATAGGGAGGTGAAAACCATATTGCAAAGCTCGTCCGCCCAGACAGGAAGGACTGGTCTCAGATCTTGGATCAAGTCCTCTGGGCGTATAGGACGGCTTACAAGACTCCGTTAGGCACCTCCCATTCCGAATGGTATTCGGAAAGCCGTGCCATTTGCCCGCAGAGTTAGTGCACAAATCAGAATGGGCAATAAAGAAGGTCAACTGGAACACACACCTAGGCCAGAAACAAAGAGACATGGATCTAAATGAGCTTGTGGAAGTCAGAAACCGAGCATACGACAACAGTATGGTGTACAAGGACAAGGTAAAGCGTTGGCACGATAGATATATCAGACGAAAGACCTTTGTTCCTGGACAGAAGGTATGGTTGTTCAATGCCAGGCTGAAGACTTTCCAAGGCAAACTAAAGTCTAAGTGGACGGGACCATTCATTGTCCGAACGGTGCATGATAGTGGATGTGTCGAGATCTCAGATCTCGCAGATGACGCACCGACATTCCTAGTAAATGGGCAGCTGTTGAAGCACTTCGTCGAATCCAATGAACAGTTAGTCCATGTAGAGGAGATTGTATTCATATGCGAGACAGATACATCAGATATATCTAAAGCCGCGTATGAAACCTTGCAGCAATGAACTCCAGCCATCAGCAGCATCTTCAAAAGATTTAGACCGACTCAGCTGTATATATATCATTCTTCCTGTATATCCTTACCTCCACGATTCTAGTAACCGTCCCCACATCATCGAATCATTATCTCGGACTGTACTTAGGATGACCAGATCCTAAGTATAGGGGGAAGGGGTCACCCGAGTCGATTCATTGTACATTCTCCAGATCACATTGGTCCTCTTACTCACTCCTGTCCTATACTTAGGCTGACCAGAGCCTAAGTATAGGGGGGACCGATGCCCACCGTGTATATATTCATTTATTTCCCTCTTTTCCTCGTCCGCCCCATTTCTGATCTTCTTCTACACTTAGGCTACCAGAGCCTAAGTATAGGGGGGCGGGACGACTTCTATATTTTTTTTGTTATTTTAGCTCTCCTATGCTTAGCCCGAGCTATGTCTTTTTAGTCGCTTTCGTGCTCTGAGGACATAGCACACGCTAAGTATAGGGGGGCGTGTATATATTACATATATACTTTACCCATAGCTCGTACTTTCGCGTACTGTTGTATATATTTTGCAAGAATTACGGGTGGGTAAAAATCGAAAAACAAAAAATTTTGGTATACTTGTATAATACTTGTATAAAAAGTTGTAAAATTCTTGTAAAACATACTTTTGTAAATAATTGTTGTATACCAGAAAAATAAAACAAAAATAAAGGCTTCTTATTTACTCTTGCATATCATCCCTGCATAAAAAATATATATAATAAAAAGAGTCCTGCATTTTCATAGCATGACATCTCATCTCATCTGCATATTTCTGCGTATGCAAAGTGAAAAGCTAGTGGGTTCTGAACCAAGTTATGAGTAGATATTGAGGATGGACTTGATTTGACCTTAATCCACCTAATTTCAGAGGAACCTTATAGGAACTGGAGTTAAGATTTCTCAGGTCAAGAGACTTAATTCTTTGAGTCCGCAAGTCTATGTTCACATGTCATCTTGACTAGTCTAAGTAGAATATCTCGTGCATACGCAGGATTCTTTTAGATAATGACCTAACTTGGACAAACACTATGCACGTAGCTCTTCATTGATGAGGTGGTAAGGAGGTAGTTTCCTTTGACTTGGGGTAGCATATGAGGGTAGTACTTCTAGGCGGAACCTCTCTTCTTCTTATAGTGAAGGAAGTGCTTCTCAACTTGGTCTAGTGGTGATGAAGGCTAAGGACGGGATGCTGTGGGTTGCAATAATGCTTCAAAAGAGGGATAGTCTACTGGCTCAAGAGGAAAAACTCCTGATGTATATGCTGCACCTTGAATATAGTTCCAAAAAAAAAAAAAATTGCAAGAAAAAAAACTCCAAAAAAATCAGACAGGTCCAAGAAAAAGAATAATACCTGTCGGAGTATGTATATTAGCAAGGAAAATGCAGCTGGATGACTTGGCTACACTGGTCAGGCATCCCGGGATAGGTGGCTACACTGGCCACCGTCCATTCTTTTCTCTACCCCCTCCTCTTGGGTTGGTCGCACTTGAACTTAGAAGGGAATACCCCGCTCCTCGAGGAAAGAGTTACTGGACCAGGTTATTGAGTTACCTTGTTAGAGGAGGCTGGTTCCGAGTCATTTCTGATGTGGAGAGTTACATCTCACTTACACAGTACAAGTAAGAATCATAGTCATCAGAAATTTGCGTTTGAGGATTTGTTCTGACCTGACTATTAAGGCGTCTTGAATAGAAGACTTGTGGAACTTGAAGTCTGTTAGGTCTTAAGTTCAGGTCCCAATAAGGTTCCGCCACACAACTAATCCAAAGGTCGAGTCAGGCTCCATTTTCAACTTTTGTTCATGACCTTGGTATGGAACCCAAAATCATTTCACTCTTGCATTTCATTTAGTTGCTCGGGGACGAGCAAGGTTTAAGTATAGGGGGTTGATGAATCTGTGATTCATCACATCAAAAGTCAAAAATAGAGCCTTGTTCCCGAGAAAATAGAAGCATATTTCCTTTTATCTTGCATAAATAACACTCATGCATGCATCCATAATTCATGCATTTTAGCAGCTCATCTGCATTTAAATAAGAATGCCAAAAATCCCTTGTAAAATACATCTTCATCAAATAACCTCTTCTCTATAATATATATGTATATACTCCTTAATACCATAGGGAAGAATGCCTAAAATCACCCTTGTAAAATAGCCCAAATATCCTGAGAACCCTTGTACATTAAAACACACATAAAGCCCTCATACAAACCCCTAATTAGGTCTACTCACTCTTAGAATACTACATATTAAAAGACCTTCAAAATGAGACTAATTTCATTGCAATTGGAGCTTGTATGAGAAACTTGGGTTTTTGGGTCATTTTGTATACTACATATGTACATTTATGTATCCTTGTATTTATGTACCATATTTGACCTCATCTCCGTCTTTGGTCAACATGAAACTTGTAGATCTCATCAAGATCTACAACTTTCATGTTTTGAGTTTTTCCAAATTCGGCTTCCTCTTCTCTCTACACGTGTTTCCTTTTCCAGCCATTCACAGCAGGCCACGTGGCGCCCTCTGATTGCGCCACGCGGCCCGCTGCCCTTCACCTCGTCCGCCCGCACCCCCCACCGTTGGATCGCGCTTCAGATCCAACGGTCCCTCTGTGACCACGTGCGCTCACTCCCGCAGCCGTCTGATTATCTCCCACTCCTCATCACCACCATCCGTTAGCGCCGCGCCCACATGACGACACGTGGCGCGCTATGCGCCCTTCGATCGCGACCTGGACTCTCCATCTCAACCGCAGCCGCTGCCTATCCCCTAAGCCGTTCGATCATTCCCCCACTTTTCATCCCATCCGTGGGATCGCGCTTCGACCTCGTCCTGACACGTGTCCACTCCCGATTTCGTCGATCGCATCACCCAGATCTAATCATAACCGCCCGCTACGCGCTGATCTCCACCGTTGGATCACAAGATCCAACGGTGGAGACCTCGTCTCCTACCTCTGGCAACCCTCTCTCCCACGATCTCCGCCTTGCGGGAGGGGCGCCCCCTTTCCTTTTCTGGGCACACGTCAGCCATCTTCTCCGGCCGCTGACCTCGCCACGACACTCCCCACTCGTCCCTCTCCCTCGCCAGCACCCTCAATCGCCACCACCTCCACCATATTCGCCCCACGACGACCACCAACTTCAGCAATCCACCAGCTAACCCATCAACTCCACCTTATAAATACGCCATCACCAGCGACCTTCATATCTATCCGCCACTCCAGAGAGATCCCTCGAGCTCCAAGCTTCCTATTGGTGACAGCAATCGGCTGATTTGTCGAGCGACGACAGCGATCCAACTCCGGCGAGATCCTCGGCCCACCGCCGTGTCGCAGCCACTCCTCCGAGCAGCTGCACGAGCTCGGGACCTTACCGATCCCTCGAGCGACGACCCTAGAACTCCCAGCAGAGCTCCAATCCCCAGGTAACCTCCTTCATCTCCTCCGATCTTCGTCTATATTTTCGTGTTCATCTTCTCCGATTTTATTCGCCACCCACGACCATCCTCGCGCCTTCCAATCACTCCGCCGAGCTCCGCGTCGGAGCTCTCATCCTCGCTGACCCCTCCGCACCTTCAGACGCTCCACTCCACCGTCCATCGATCCCCAGCTCCGCCCCTTGGCCGGAGCCACGTCGCCTGACCACCTCACGTCGCCTTAGGCCTCGTCAACCAGCATCACGTCTCCACAAACGCACGCACGAGCTCCGGCTCTCTATTTAACACTTGCAGGTGCTACTTTCATCATTGGCCGGAGCCTCGCCGGAGCTCTCCTCGAGCTTCATCGACACCGAGCTCCAGCCATCCTCCAGGGATCCAGAGACCACCGGAGGCCTCCTCGTGCTCTTCCCGCTTCTTCCGAGCTAGGTGGGAGCTGACA